>RAPC01000053.1:0-146572 GCA_009806235.1 Neurospora sp. CHS-2018c | reverse complement strand
GGGGGGGGGGGGGGGGGGGGGGGGGGGGGGGGGGGGGGGGGGGGGGGGGGGGTTCAATAGCGCCCTGACTCCTGCATCGCTAGCCAACGGCCGATTGCAGCCCAGTCTTCATCAGTTCATCAGCCAGAATGCAAGCCACTGCCGCCCTATGCCGCTTTAAGCAGAGCGCCTCCCCGCAATCCTCATTTCAGCCCTAGCTAATCATTTTGGCCAATGGCTCGGCCATGTAACCTGCAGCTTCTCTCTGGGGAGGGAGCTCAACTTCAGGGGTTGTGTGCCGGCCAGCCACGCAGCAGCAGGACCAGCAACGTCAATGATTTATGCGACCAGAACACCGGGTTGCGCACTTCATGTGCCCCGTGATTTCTGTGCGAATGGAACAGTCGACAGTATGATATATCCGATAGGGTTTAGGTGAGTGTCCCTCTACGGGGGGGGGCAGGCAGGTATAATGTGAGCTGGCTGCGAGAATAGGCGAGGGTCGAAGAAAGGTTGGGGGAAGGACACCGGAAGTCTTGCGTTGCAACCTCAGGAGCCTTGTCAATGGTAGGTGAACAGAAAAGAAGGAAAGGCAACTGATGATTCCCAACCCTACTCCCCCTTGTCCAGAGATATGAGATAGGTAGGCCCAGTGACGCAACGAGGACCTCTCTTCTTCACCAAAAGTTGCTGGCGCGCGCATCCCCGACGCGAGTCCCGTCCGGGAAAAAAGAATCACAGCTCATCTTAAATTGCGCCCCATGTGGCTTTCTGACAAGACCTCAAGAATCGCTCATCACATCGCCAATTCATATCTCAGAACTTTCCTCTCTGGCCCCTTTGGCCCCCGGCCAAGCAACCAGGTTCATTGACCAGCAAGCCGACCAGCCTTCACATTCATCCCAGATTTCCAGGACCCCCCACCATTCAGCAACGCCTGGTTCTCGGCAGTAGCAACAACAGGATCAAGATCGTCCATGCATAAATGATCGACAATGTTGTTTGTGCCTTTTGGAAAGAGAGAACATACATAGCTAAGCTGGGCAAGTCAGATCAGATCATAAACAAGTTCGCAGAAGAAAAGAAAGAAAAGTGAAAGATCGGGGTTATACAATTAGCTGGCGGCCAACCCGATGTGTGATCAAAGGTTGCCCGGAAAGACATCATCAGAGACGGGAGCCTTTACCACCAATCTTAATATCCTTCTATTATCCCTTTACGCCAATTTCGGTCTTTGACGCCATCACGAAAACTGGCAAACACTAGATCCAGCCCGCTTCTTATCGATACGATACCTACACATCTAGGTACTTACGGCACCCTTCTCGGATACATAACAAGAAAGGGGATGGTGATGAGGAGGAGGAGCTAGTAATCCCCACCCTTTTTTCTCTATACCATACTTCCAAAGGACCTTTCTTCCTGGCTCTCTTCAGTTCTTCATCATCTCTCGAGCTGCCCTGGCGCCATCTTACACACCAATTCCACCCGAATGCTACTGGAAAACTTGTTGGGATAGCAGTTCGGCGACCAGCAGAAGAGACACCTATCTTCATACGTCTTGACCCTCGCAGGAGGGTATATACTCGAACTTAATGACAGGGAACACGCGAATCAGAACCACAGAAACAGGAACAACAAAAGCAGCATAAGAAGAGAAAGGGGCCCAAAACCAAAACTAAAAATGGCCCCCGGAAGCCGCCGCTCAGTCCGCTCCTCCACACCCATCCCCATGCCCGTCATCGCCGAGGACGAGAACGCAGCGGATCCACGACATGGAGCAACAACACCAACAGTCCCCCCTCGATCGCCGCACCGACGACCGTCTACGAGGAGTACGAGGAGCAGTGGAGCTTTGGGTGCGAACAACAGCTTATACGCACCCAATACGAGGCCGGCATTGTCCAGGTCAAGCAGTGTACCACAATATGTACCGAAACGAGTACCGGGGATAAGAGCGGTAGGAGGAGATGTGGGAAGTGTGCGGTCTATACCGCTTAATAGTAATGGGAGTGAGCGGTGGGTGATACCGACGACGGAGAGGGATCGGGAGGGGGGGACGTCTGATGGGAGTCCTCCGCGGCCAGCTAAAGGGAAGAGCGAGGATGGGCCTGGGAGAGGACAGGGAGAGAAAGATAAAGATATGGCAATAGGGGGGTGGGTGAGAAGACGGGGCGGGTGGTATAAGGTGGCGGTTTTTGGGATTTTGGTAATTGGTCTGATTGTGGGATTGGCGGTTGGTTTGACGGTTGGGTTGAGGAAAAGGTATAGCGATCTTTCTCCCTTTCTTTACCTGGACTGGATATGGTTGATGTGATACTTCATCCCCACCAGACCGCAAAGGGTTCCAGGAAGTCTCACAGAAACACTAACATAAAACTTTGCTCCAGACACCACTCCTCCGACCCCGACTCTCCATTACCCACCGACCTCTTCCCCGCGGGCTCCTACACCTTCACCACCGCTCTAACCAACCTCTCAGCCTCCTGCGCACCCCAACGGAATCCTTCCCTATGGCGATGCTACCCCTATACTCTTTACTCCGCCTCAGCAAACGAAAGCACAAGGGCTGCCTCCTTCCGCTGGATCATCCGACCCATAACAACCTACTCCTACGTCATCTCCTCTTCCGACGACCCCTTCTCGCCAACCGGCACCTTCCGAGACGTCAATCTCACCATGATCGACGCGAATCAACCGAGCGAGCGGTTCACATTTAGTTTTACCATGGCGAAGGCGGTGGTGCCGGATGTTGGGACGGCCAGCAGCAGCGTGTTTTCGACAGTGTCTTCGACGGCACTGACAACGACGATGACAATTGCTGTATCATCGCCCTTGGCTTCGGCTTCGCAGGTTGCTTCTTCTTCTTCTTCTTCTTCTTCCAAGAGAGGGGATGAAGGTAATGGGACTCCTAGACGCAGAGTGTTGAGGATGAAGAGGGAAGAAAACAACATGATTTCGCGAGAAACACCAAAACCAGCGCCCGCAATATGCTGGTATAATCAGACGGTCGTCCGTGGCACGATCTGGACGCGCATGAGGGCGAGTTACCCGGCCAATATCAGCGATGTGTCGACACCACTAATAAGCGCAACCAATGTGTTTGCGCCGTGGCCGTTTGCGGTTGAGTTGACGCTGGAACAAACCTATGAGGAAGACGAAAGGGGTAATGGGAAGAAGGCACCAGATTGTAGGGATGCTGAGGGGAAGCCTGTGGTGTTTGGAAATAATGATAATGTGAAGGTGGTGGTGGGAGCGAGGGATATTGACGCTGTGGTGTATGAAGCAGATATCTGCAGGTGTTCGTACGCGAACTATGGGCTGGACACTACCACTAGTAATAGTTCTGGTACCTCTAACCCACAAGGGCAGAGTCAGAGTCAGGGTCTCGGCTAGAATCATGAGAAAAAGGTTGAAGCAGTACTGGGTACCACCTACCTTACTGACGGGACTGGCGATTGAGTGTTATGGACGGGAATCTAGAATGATGATGCCAGAGTGGGGCCTGATGGGCAGAAGATCGATCCGTAGGGCTGAAAGCTGCCGTTAGGTGAACCAGACATCGCCGTCCCCCCCCCTTTAAAAGCAACAACCTCGGATACTCCCATGCTTATACGGCATAAGAGACAAGCTTGGCAGGCACAGCGACGGCCGTCGGCCGCTGGCAGCCAGTCAACAAGCAGGAACAATGTTTGTTCTCCCTTGTCAGTCGATGTTGCTGGCCTGACTGGAGGTACTCCATCGGTAGCCCCGGCCAGGAAGCCTGTTCCCGATCTAAACCCTTTGAGAGGGGAGGAAGCGAGAAAAAGAAGCTTTTCGTGCCGGATTAGCTTCCGTGGTTTTGATGCTTTCTTTGCGGGTCCTTGCAGTCATCAGCATGCTTCCTCCTCAGGCTAGCTGCATCGAGTTCCAGGGTCGGTGGTATGGTGGCACCGCCGTTTGGGGTAGCACCGTAGCAGTGATCCATAGTTTGATGTGCGACGGATCGTGTACATCAACTTCTGTATACCCAAAGTGAGGGATACGTGTAGAGGTAAAATAATTGTCAAGCACCAACGGTGCCTCATACGTACCTGAAGTTAACCTGTCGTTGACAGCAGGAATTGAGACATCTGAGGGCGAAGTTCTCCAACAAAGTCCCAGCTGGTACCTATGGGTCCCGTAGCTATACCCCACCATTATCACAGCAACCCTGATGTTATTGAGTGGGAATGTCAACTGTTCCCTTATGAGACTTAAACCGGAGAATGTCCGGTCAGCCGGTACTCATGCTGGGTACAGCTTCCGGGGTTTGGTGGGAAGTCGGGCTGTAGTCTGATACATGGATACTTGGTTGTTTGGAAGTTGTCTTGCCTCAGCAGGGTTTCCAGAAAGGTCAAATGGCAACAGCTCGATAAGAAATGTGTCGTGGGGGAAACAGTCAAAAACAGAAAAGAGAAACAACGAAGCGGAAGGTACACAGGGTTGGGTGTGTATGTCGTTGGCTCCTTCTCTTCTTCCCGCTGAAAGGAAGACTTGGTCTACGACTGCTGAAATTCACGCGGAAGGTTCGACACTGGAGGCTCTCAAGATGAAAATGAACCAAAGTAAACCTTCTACGACCCCGACCAAAGCTGTTTTCCTTCCCCAGCATCTGTTGATTTCACTGCAAACAGCAAACAACAACATGACGACCGACACTCGGTGATATGTGAACTTTCTTGCATTTTCGTTATCTCATTTTTGTCACATAGGAAGAGACGGAAACAGACTTCAAGAACATGAATGAAAGTAGTTCGTATGGAATGTTGTCCATGTTCGCTTGTCATGATCAAGTTGAAGTTTGGAAAGTTTAACTGACGTTGATTCCTCGGTGACCCACTCCTCACCGTGGTATGCATCAATGGGGGCCTTTGTGCCTTTTTGCCAAATATCCTAGCGCTGCCCCGCCAACCCCATGCTCCAAGACAGCACGAGTGGAGACATCTATCCATTACGTTTCGCGCTTCCATATTAGCCGCGGTCTCTGGTTGGCTCCGGTTAAATAGGTTAAATGGCAACTTTAAGCCGGGCTACCGGGTCTTATCCAGACCCACCACCCGCAGCTCGCGGGCTCCAGCGGCTCCAACAATTGTTCGAAACACGACTTCGATATGTTGACAGAATTGAAGATTTTCAAGGTCAGCTGAGACAGGCCTTGGGTAAAGACGTTCTGCCCGGGAAAATCTCTCCGCAGATAAACCGAGAAGTTGGAGAGACCGAGAGGGAAAACGTTCCTTGCAAGTTGAGACCAGCCCGATCCGAGTTCAAAGCTACCATCAAGGTACAAGCAAACGGTTAGGCAGGCCGCTCTGGCGCCATGTACAACATGATGTCCATGTGGATGCAGTGACGCCGTTCGACAGTCGGGTGAACCCACCCCTTCTCCAACTTCTTTTAAACCGCGCAAATGGGCGTCGAGATATCCAGTACCCACTACCTTGGCCCTGCGCCGGCTGACAAGGCTTCGGGCCATTATCCATGCCAATCAGGGCTCGTTCCTGGAAGGCAGCCGTCCCTGGGCTTCCCTACCCTTCCCTGGGCATCTCGAGTATCGCTGGCGACCAGTCAAGTCATGAGATTCCGCACAGCATCCGAGAACCACACCTCGACATGCAACCTTGTCATCCCGTCAGGCCAGATGAGGGTCCCTGCAAAACCAAGCTCCTGTCTGCCACGCTGGAGACCTGATAGCGGGTCTGTGAGGCGCGGGAGGATGCATGGAGAGGGAGATGGAGGGAGGCAGTGAGGGGACAGCATGAGCCGAACCCCATTACCATCATAGCTCTGCTCTCCAACCGGCATAGCATTCGTCCGTAAATGGGCCGGAAAGGTTGGAGTAAGTATGTACATACCTCTACATACGACGGTACGAGTGACCGGGAAAGTTCTAGCCTACACCCACCGAGCGTGGACACCTACGGACAAGAGCAAATATAAATACCATCGTGGCCGCTCTGCCATCTTGCCTGGCTTGTTTGATCTCTTCTCGACTCACACACACCTCTACATCCCATCAACAGACAAAATGGTTCCCGCTATCAAGCTCAACTCCGGCTTCGACATGCCCCAGGTCGGCTTCGGCCTCTGGAAGGTCGACGGCTCCATCGCCTCCGATGTCGTCTACAACGCCATCAAGGCCGGCTACCGCCTCTTCGATGGTGCCTGCGGTATGTTCAAGACTTCCCGCTTCCGATTATACATCGTATAATACCCATTGTCAATACAATGTCTCTCCTCGCATGGTCAATCTTTCGTGGTGTTCCTTTTTTTAAGGACCATGACGAGCAGTAACACCATCGCGGGGCATGGACACTTACACGACTACCCCACATCCTCCCCTGTCACTTCAGCCCACTGCTTGCAGGTGAAAGAGACATTATCCGTCGACTTCACCCGAAACAACATCGCCATCAAAGACACAGTAGGCACAATGACATGGTTCGTGTTGGCTGACTCGATATGGCTTGGTTACAGACTACGGCAACGAGGTTGAGTGCGGTCAGGGTGTTGCCCGCGCCATCAAGGAGGGCATCGTCAAGCGCGAGGAGCTCTTCATCGTCTCCAAGCTCTGGAACACCTTCCACGACGGCGACCGCGTCGAGCCCATTGTCCGCAAGCAGCTTGCCGACTGGGGTCTCGAGTACTTCGATCTCTACCTGATCCACTTCCCCGTCGCCCTCGAGTACGTCGACCCCTCGGTCCGCTACCCTCCCGGCTGGCACTTTGACGGCAAGAGCGAGATCCGCCCCTCCAAGGCCACCATCCAGGAGACCTGGACGGCCATGGAGTCGCTCGTCGAGAAGGGTCTCTCCAAGAGCATCGGCGTCTCCAACTTCCAGGCCCAGCTCCTGTACGACCTCCTCCGCTACGCCAAGATTCGCCCCGCCACCCTCCAGATCGAGCACCACCCCTACCTCGTCCAGCAGAACCTCCTCAACCTCGCCAAGGCTGAGGGCATCGCTGTGACCGCCTACTCCTCCTTCGGCCCGGCCTCCTTCCGCGAGTTCAACATGGAGCACGCCCAGAAGCTCCAGCCCCTCCTCGAGGACCCCACCATCAAGGCTATCGGCGAGAAGTACAACAAGGACCCCGCCCAGGTCCTCCTCCGCTGGGCCACCCAGCGCGGCCTGGCCATCATCCCCAAGTCCAGCCGCGAGGCCACCATGAAGTCCAACCTCAACTCCCTCGATTTCGATCTCTCCGAGGAGGACATCAAGACCATCTCTGGTTTCGACCGCGGCATCCGCTTCAACCAGCCCACCAACGTAAGTTTTATACCACTCTCTGACACACGCACATCGGGGCCCAAACTTGGCCCCCGGATATGTGATTTATGATATGAATGGTATATACTAACAATCGCAACTTACAGTACTTCTCCGCTGAGAACCTCTGGATCTTCGGTTAAACTAACCTTTCCCGCAACTGTGGGGGGAAAGCTCGCTTCTCCCCCTCAAAAACTCTCTTACCCCTTTTTGAGTGTGTATTATACCCATAACGCATGTGTGTACGCGGGGCGGGAGGAATTGGTCGCCCAAAGCACACCACCCCACCCGCGCACCATGCATCTCACACACTCATAAAAAATACCATACCCGACCATCAAAGACACCGAGAAGGAGAGACGGCTGGTCACCGTACGAAGGGGAAATTACCCTGGGTTAACGGCGGGATGTGTACATATGATGGGACATCTTGTCGTTACTGCCAACGCCCAGAGAAAAAGGGCTTTGGCAGATCAACTCTCCCGGCTCCAGGCCATTTTTTTGTTTGCTTGATATCCTGTCTGCCATGAAACAGGCGGGGTTACTTGCTATAGAAATAAAGATTTCACAAATTTTTTTTGAACTTGATTCTTCACTGCATCAATCCTTGCTCGTGACATGTGCCGACTCTGAATTATTTTCGTGATTGTCGACGTCGTCTATCTGAATCTGATCAGCATCGTCGTGCAAAACGGATAATACTTGCCACTCCCCGTATCAACACTAATACGGAGGCGCACGCAGCCGTCCTTCTTGATGGCCCGGTAGTCTGGACATAAGATGTTGGCGCTGTCGTCGGTGAAGAGTTGGATAAAAATGGTATGGATGCGAATATGGGGGTGAGAATGGGAAGCGAAGGGCACCAGTCGAAACGGGAGAAGTACTGGGATCTACTGGAAATCCATCAAGTTGTCGATTGTCTTGCTTCAACAACCCATCTAACGCCGTAGTACCGTGAACGCCAGTGCCATGCTGCATGAACTTTGACTACACAATTATCATGCTTTGCAAACCGCCAAAATCGCCATCCATCTCTTTGCTCCCTTTTGGATAAGGTATCACCTGTCTAACGGGAGAAAAAAAAAAGACCTAAAACAGAATGGAAAGACGGATGTGCAACGTTCTAATAATCCATCAAGATCATACGCGGACGAAAGCTGCGTCGTTTTGCTGTTAGCAAGTCTTCTGAATTGCACCAAATATTCCACGTTCAAACTTACTAGCATCAATCTGCTGCACCTGCGGCAGCGCCAACCGGACCTTGTTCCTGTACAACGCCGGCGCCCTGAGCTGCAACGGATTTCCCTCAAAGTACACCGTCGTCAGGTTCTTCTTCTCCTTGAGTTCTCGCTCCACCTCGGCGAAGTCGCCGACCATGTTATAGCTCGCCCACAACTCCTCCAGTTCCGCGAGGGGGCCGATGCCCTTCAGACTGGCGATCTTGTTGTTGGAAATGTCCAGCACCCGCAGCTTGGTGTTGTGCTCCAACCCTTCGAGCGACTCGAGCGCGTTGTGCGAGATGTACAGTTCCTCCAGCTGGGGCACCTCGCGCAAGGGCGACAGGTCGCGGATCCGGTTGGACTGGATGCTGAGCAGACGCAGCTTGGGAAGGCCGCCGAGGCCGGTGAGTTCGGTGATCTTGTTCTTGGCCACCCAGAGCTCTTCGAGATTTTTGAGCGCGTCGAGGTTCTGCAGTTCGCGGATGCGGTTCGAGCCCAGTTCGAGGTTGCGCAGCTTGTCGAGCCCTTCCAACCCTTCGATGCGGCTGATCTTGTTGGAAACAAAGAAGAGATCCGTCAAGTTGGTCAGGTGATTGATGTGCTTGATGTGCTTGATCTTGTTGAAGCTTAGATCCAGGCTGGTCAGATTCGTGAGGTCAGTCAGCCCGCGGCCGATGTGCGAAATCAGGTTGTCATAAAGATCGAGATCTTGGAGGGTCTCGGCGACGCCGGTGAGGCCTTCGATGTCTTGGATCAGGTTTTGGCGAAGGCATATGCGGGCAACTTCTTTGAAGCGCTCAAGACGCAATGCCGAGATGGACTGAATGCGGGAGTGGGTGCAAATAATCTCGTCGGTGTCTAGGGGCTCGTTGTCGAGAAGATCTGTAAACCAAACGAACCGGTCATGGTTAGCCAGAAGTTCATTGCCGCTGATTTCTTTTCCCTATCTTTCAGACATGCAAAAATGCCAGGGTCTGTGTTTGAGCGCTCTCGAATTGCTTGCCTTCATCCGCCGCAACCTCCTCGCCGGGAACAACGTTGTCATCGTCCGAGTATTCCGGATCCGATAAGGCTTCGGGATTTGTGAGCACAGCACTCTTTGGCACCCGCAGCTTCCCGTCCCAGCCTTTACTATCTCTGAGAGCGGGACTTCCTGCTTCGCCCTCGTGTCGTGGTGAAGGATGGTCGTCGACCAGCTCGATATGGTGGCCGGGCGAATGGTGATCCGGTGTCTTGCTGCCTTCTTCAATGGGAGCCGGCATGGTTGTTGTATTACTCGGGCGGTGATGTAGTCGGTGTCTGTTCTTCCAACCTTGCGCAAAGCCGTGGAATAGTCGCGGTCGTGCTGAAAAGCGTCCAAGGTAAAAATGACAACGAGCACACGGATTGATTTTATCACAGGACTCGAGGCAGTGTTGATCAGTTAATGGCGCAATCGGAAGCGGCGGCGCGATGGTAGTCAGTGGTGGGTAGTATTTGTTGGAGAGATGCAGTGACTGATCATTTATATGATGGGAAGTTGGAGAATCTCCAGACGTTTTTTTTCCTGATGGAAAATCAAACGAATGGAAGTCGCATCTACAGAAAGGAGGGGCCGCTTCTCATGGAACAATCGTCATGGCCATGGACCAATTCCAGCCACCCCACTGGGGTGTCCCGTCATGCGCTAGTCCCCTTGGTTGGTCCCCTGAGGCGGACAAATGCGGGGATCGCATCAGTGGGTGCACCGTGCAACGCCTGCCTCGTTGACACCTGGGCAGACCGGAAAGGGTTGGTTGTACAGGGGTCTTGTGAGTGCAGAAGCTCTCGACGGGAGGGCATCATCCCGAAGCCGTCCAACAACCGGGGCATCATCATCATCGTCGATTTTCGGCTGGAGACCCGACCTCAACCGACGTTGTCCATCATCAAAATTAACGACAATCAGCATCATTGCCGCTTCGATTTGATGTTTTTGGTCCACACCGGTCAATATTCAACAGGGACTCCCAACTCTGAGCCCATCATCTAGAAGGTTGAAGGCTTTCAAAAAGCCTCGGAAGGCCTGGAACCACTCTTCGAACAAATCAAATTCTTCTGTGCCGCCTCTCAAGTCCATACATTATCGAGGCATTTCGGACGAATTGCAGACCGCCAACGTCGGGTTGTCTGGACTCGCTTCACTGGAACTCCTGCCGACTCAAGCGCGCCACCAAACTGGCCAACAATCTCCGACTCGAGAGACAGTTGAGGTTGTGGAGGTGCATGTGCAGAACACCTTGCAGGAGACTTTAAAAGCAATCGACAAGTGGCAGTTGAACACGAGATTAAGCAATGGAAACGAGCTGCGTGAAATCCTGCAGATTGCTCGGGTGAGACAAGTGCCATTGTCTCCCATGTTTTCCCCAATGGCTTCTCGCTGTCTCGTGTCCGCCTCAAGGGCCCGGCTGGGACGACTTCGTGCAATATCTTCACTTCCGAGCTGTCGTCAAGGTAGCACCTACATCAGAAGTTCACGACTTGGGGTGACTGCTGCCAGGTCTTTGATTGTTCCCCTGACATTCAAGCCATGCACATTTTCCGTTGCTGGTAGCGGCCGCACTGCGAGATGCCTTCACATCCCGACGGTGCTGATGCCGCCAGTCCTGTTCGTGGGGCTTCTGGTCGCTTTATATGTGTGGAAGTGCATGATGCTGGTTGTGTTCCAGAACAAGATCATATACATGCCCGGATTCCCTCCCAATTCACGATGGGAGCTCATTAACAATTATGCTAACCACTGCGGTGGAATCAAGTGGACGGATGAGAGGACTCGAGCCGCGGACGGGACAGACCTGGCGATGGCCGTTACAACCGTCCCGATGCAAAAAGGCAAGTTCCCTACAGATAAGAAGGCTGCGAGGGCCCATGTATATGTCCTCTACTTTCAAGGTTCGTATTCTCATATCGACGTGTTGTTCCGAGATTCACAGCTGATATGGACATCTAGGAAACGCCGCGTCGATACCGCCGCGATTGCCGGATCTGTCATGGGTGCTTCGAAACGTCAGTGACAGCCACAACCCGGACCTGGCACCTTTACAGATGACTTTTGTTTGCCTGAGTTACAGAGGCTATTGGACATCCCGGGGTCGAGCCTCGGAAGCTGGTCTGAGGCTAGATGCTGAAGCTGGTGTGCGTTGGATCTCTCAGTATCATGAGCAACTGTATGGACCAGACAGTAAGGCTCCTGTACCCATTCTGCTGCTTTGGGGACAGAGTATCGGTTGCGGTGTGGCCACCAACCTCGCTGCGACAGGCAGGATACCAGAAAATGTGCCAATCCGGGGCTTACTCCTCGAGACCCCGTTCTTGTCGGTCAGGACCATGTTGGAGACGCTATATCCTCAAAAGTGGCTTCCGTACAAGCACCTTTGGCCGTTCTTGCGCAATCATTTGGATAGCTGGACAAACCTGGAAACCATTGCCAACACGGCAAGGGAAAAGGAATGCCCACCACCAAATATCTTCATTCTCGAGGCTGAGAGAGACGAGCTAGTTCCCCCAGAACATGCCGAGCGTCTGCTCGAAAGATGCCAGGACCTAGGCTTGCCGGTTGAACGGGTCAAGTCTCCGGCGGCGTTTCACAGCGATGCCATTATGAGAGTCGAAGGCAAGAGGCTGGCTGCCCTTGGCATTGTGCGACTGACAAAGCAAGCATTGGATGACGGCTGAGACTGCAGGCATCAATCGCGTAGCGGCAGAAATCCACACCGGTCTGGCGAACGTGGGCCGCACCATTGCTCATCCACGGCTGCGGAACTTACCATGGTCAAACATGGCAACGGCCGAGCCAGATGGGAGAGAGTGAGCACTGTGAAGGAAGACGGCAAACGCAGACGTCGGCCATTTTCACTGTGAGATGCCGCGCAGGCGAGGCAACTTGAGACGAATGTCGTCCTTGCATCACATCAGGAAGGCGCAGGGGCTCTGATGCTGTCGTGGTACAAAGTGTATTGCGTGCTGTAGGACACGGGTGGTTGCAATAGGAACTGAGGCTCTCGTCTCGGGGTTTTCGAGTGGGTGAAGCTGGAACATGACGAGCGTTAGCAAGAGAGGTGCGTGTCGGGCATTACCTTCAGGGGAATGTGAGCTTGAACGAGCCGATTCGTGGCTGAAGCTGACAGCGAGATTCAGGTAGCTTTCCGTCTCATTCGATGATCTCGGTTCATTACCAGGCATCAAAGTCATGCCAAGTCCGATGATACGGCGCAGATGCAATGGCGGAGAGCCTTGTCGGCTTGTGAATCGTTGAAGGCTACCATATCGTCCCGAGCTCACCGAAAGAGCCGGGGAAAGACCACAATCTTGGAAGCTACGGGTCAGATTGTCTCGGGCGTAAAACCCCACGCCAATCAACGATCCATTCCAATGTTCTTTCCCCTAATCGCCGTTTGTATGTGACTGCCATCATCCCACCATCCCACCTCCCCCGGTTCCTTCTTCGCCCTTGCATATTATCCATGATCCATCGATCCCATTCCGGGCGATTTTCTGCCATGAAAAGGAGAGAGGAGGGATGTCGACCCCCATGTCGACGACCCTGAAATGGACTAGCGCGCGATCAGGTGACCTCGTGCGCATATCCCGTTTCCCACCTCGAACACTTAACGCGTCAAATCACGTTTGATGGTGTGAACGATACTGCAGGTTGTGCCAGCCAAGGCTACCACTCTATCTGCTCATCAAGGTTCAACGTATCACTCAAGACTGATTGGAGCCTAGTGCACAAACGGAAACGACCAGGCGTCCAACTAGGCACCGCGCGTTCATATATTGATGCATTGCCCATTGATGAATAGAGGTAACCGGGCCCTTCGTCCTTTTTCTGAGCGGAATTCCAAACTCTCATTCGGCACTTTCGGTGGGTAGACGAGTGCCATCTACCAGATATCAACCACCGACCGATACGAACAATTCCTTGTCGATTCCGTATCGCCTTTGACCATCAAGTTCACGCTCGTGTCTTCCTCGTCGACACATGCCGCCCTGATATCTTTGTATCGATGCAAGCGATCGCCTGATTGTCACCTCCAGCTTCGGAGATAACTAGCGCCATTGGAAAGAGATAAAGTGATTGATAATAATCGTCCCACGATGTCCTCTCGACGCCTAGATATTCCCCAAAGCAAAAGTGGTTCTAGACCACCCAGGCTAGTCAGGTCGAACTCATCCTTTGCCAAAGAAGCCGGCATCTCCAAGCGTCGACATGATTCCCGTCATCGTCGTCCTAACGCGGCGACCATTCCCGGAATCGTGGCTCGTGCAGAGTACGTTAACTTTGAAATATGTAAAGCTCACTTGAACCTGGCTCTGATATGCTCTTTTTTTTTAGTAGCAACCCCAACCCTATCTCACCCATCGTCACCCTCCTAATCGGACAAGAGTCACGAATCTTCGCCGCCCACGAAAACGTGCTATCCGCCTCTCCCTTCTTCAAGAACGTCCTCGACACTCAATTTTCCGCTGGTGAAACCAAACGAATCTTGCTTCCCAACGAGGAACCCGAGATCTTCTCCTCCGTACTCGAATACCTTTACAAAGGCGACTACCACCCCCGCCTCGTTCACGATAAGAGACGGAACACGTGGGAACTGGAGGAGTCAGCAGCAGCGGCAGCAGGGAGGAACGGCGGCGGCGGCGGACGGGAGGCTCCCACCATCTATCATCACTCGGTCGATGGCGAAGTGTTGAAAGATACGGTGATTTACTGCGCGGGAGAGAAATATGGGCTGGAAGAGCTGAAGAGGTTTGCACTGCGTAAGGAAGGTCTCCGTGAGTTAATTTCATTTCCTCAACTATGCTGATGTCTTTATGCTATCGTGTTCACCGTTGGACTGACCCGAAAACATGTTGCATTGCAGAGTGCGGAGTCATGGCCAGCACCATCCTGACTTCAGCCAGATACGCCTATGCCAACACCCCGGATACCGACTCAAAGCTTCGGGCTCACTATCTTGCGCTCATCATCCGCGGCCGCAACACGTTCAAGCACAGTGGCACCATGCAACTGGAGATGTTTCACGGCGGCAGTGATCTCTTCTTTGATCTGTTTGTGGCGTTGTGTAATCATGTTGATGATCTATCGGTTGCTTCGTAAGTCTAGCTTCTTCTGGTGTCCCCTTGTTCTCACAACCAGGTTCATGGAGTATGTCGTTTCTAACTCCCCATTAGCAGCACCCAACAAAGCTCCAGCAACGAAAACGGCTCCCAAGCGTAGTTTGTCACTTTCTTTGACTCCTTACCTCTTATCAGTTTAACTTTATCTCAAGGTCTGCAGTCCCAGACGATGACTCTTATCTCCAAGATCAATCTGGTCGTCCTTTTTACTTGTGCACGATGTTACTCCTTGTTTTATATCATACGGAGTTTGGGAAAGGTCTGTTTTCGGTCATTACTAAAATTCGAGGTTGCAATTTCCGAGTTTCGAGCAAGGAAGAGAGCTATCAGGACACGATGAGCAACTCTGGGTTGTGAAAATGGATGTGTGAATTGGTATTTGTGGTATTTGGAACGGTATCTGGGCAGAACTGATATGGAGGACGAGAAACAGTAGGATCAGAACGTGTGTGTTTGCAGGGCTTCCAGTTTTCTACGCTCCTTTACGGTTACACTTGGCAGTATGTTCGACGGGCCGCGAGTTGGCTTGATAAATATTGGGCGGATGCATGGGCAATCCGCGCCAGTACAGTGAGGATCTAAACCATTTAAAACTGAACAGAGCTTGGAGATTCCCTCCTTTGATACCCTCCACTAAACAGGTCCCACATTTCACATACTCCTCACCGTCATGGCTGTGATGTAAGCTTGTTCCGGTGTCACCGTGAATTTCTTTCACATGCATGACTGTAAACACCACGCCAAAAGCGACCGCTGAACGATGTTTTGTTCGATAATGTGACTCTTTAAACTCTGATTAAGTATGGTTTTGTCTATCCGAAGGACCGCCTTAACCACCAGGGCACCATGAGAACGGCACTCACCTGGTAGCAGCGACGTAGCCTTTCGAGATGAGTACAAATGTGAATGCCTTTCCAAGACCCTACCCTACCTTCAGAAACGACCTTCAGATTCTGCTCAGTCACCACCTGTCCACTCAATGTACCGCTACTGATGGCATTGTGTCGGTGGACTACGGTAAGCCAGCAGTTGATCGCCCGATCACAGTTTGGAAACCTATACTCCAGTTCCGGGGAAGGCACCGCTCTTGCTGAGCACAACAAAGCCTCGCTCGCGTGCTATGTAGCCCTTCATGAGGTTCTGGATATCCGAGTTGATTAGTGATTATTCAAGACTGGTGGGAGACAAAATGTTTCTTTTTGGTCCTTTGTGCAGTTTCCCAGGAGTGTGCCCACTTACCTTGTAGATCATATTCGCCATCAGGCACTCAATCTCATCCGTCTCAAGCGTCTGCTTGCTCCCAAGACTAATGGCAGCAGCAAATTCGGCGACGGGGATGCGAGTGCGCCGCACCTGCGGACCGCCCTCCACCTTGGGCTCCTCGAACCCTCCAGCAATAAAGACCTTGCGCATGAGATTGCGCAGCGCAAGGTCGCGTCCTCGCTCCAGGGTCAGGTAGATGCGTCGCTTGACGAACTCGTCCTCACCTTGCTGGAGAGCCAGGTCGAATGCGTGCAGCTCGCCCTTCTTGATGCAGTTGGATAGCGGCAGGAAGAGCTTCTGGAGTCGGGGGTACGGCTCGAGGAGCTTTTGGTTCGGGAGGGTGTGTGTCGTGAGGAGGTGACAAGGAACGAGGTAGGTGAGGATAAGCCTAGTACGACGGGAGTTAGTTTACTTGTTGTTCGGGTTTGCATACTGAAGGGACCTGCTGCTAACGCACTCTTTGTTCTTCATGGCGTCCTTGTGGCAGAGGGACCACGCCTCTGTCAAATGCTCTTCAGCCTGAACATAGTTCTCTTCCAAGAAGCACAAAACTCCTTCGTAGTATTTGAACGTCACTTGCTGTGACTTGGGGAAGGCGGAAAGGGGCGGCATGTCACCTCGATAAGCCGACAATGTCTTGAGGATGTTTTTGGATAAACTGGCCGAATTCAGCTTAAAGTACGTCTTGAACAGAAGATTGATGATGTAGTAAATACCCCATTTCCGTGACTCCTCCAAGGGTGCCCTGTAAAATGGTCAGTGATGTTCATCCTGGAGCATGCATATGATGAGAGAAGTAGTACCTGTCATTGAGACACAGCGTGAAGATCCTGTTGAGCTGACGGGCGCAGTCCTCCAGTTTCTGGTGTTGTTCTGATTCGGGGTCAAAGTCATCCTGGAAGATCTGGCCTGATGTGTCTCCGGCG
Organism: Neurospora sp. CHS-2018c; assembly: GCA_009806235.1. NCBI lineage: Eukaryota > Fungi > Ascomycota > Sordariomycetes > Sordariales > Sordariaceae > Neurospora > Neurospora sp. CHS-2018c. The sequence goes on along the minus strand of RAPC01000053.1, from coordinate 129,760 downwards.
GCTACGTTGTTGTTGCGCTCCTCATCGGCTTTCAGAGCGAAGATGCGCAGATTCTTGGCCACGACATATAGGCACGGAATTGACCACGCTTCGAACCCCTGGCCGATGTAGCCTCTGTATAACGCAGAGAGTAGTTCCTTCCACGCATCGTACACTTTTGTCCATGAAGACTGCGGCGCCTGGTTTAACGCAGGGAGAAGCTCGCCGATGGCCTTCCAGTAGGCAAGGTACACATCACTCCAGCCTTGCACCTCGTCCTTGGGCAGTTTCTCGAAGCCTGACGTGCTATTCTGAATACCGCGCTTTATGACATTCTGGGCATCATGGTGACCGCAACTTTTCCAGATGGCCTGAAGTTGCTGCTGTGGGAGATCAGGCGATAGTGTCTGCGCAAGCTGATATCCGTCACGGCTTGTTTGCGCATTTGAGAATGTTCGAATGAGTGAATCCATTTTTGTGTCTTGATATCACCTTGAGCCACACTGTGGCAGCTAGCTGTTGGTGTTGTGGTGTGGGATCCGGACGCAAGGCGGTGGTGGCCTAGACTACGTAGCTTTGGAGCTTCAGGCTGTCCTTGTTTGCTGAGAACAGACCCTTCCTTGATAGACAGAAAGACCAAACTGAAGGTCGATTTGTTGTCCAACTGAGAGCAAAGTAAAAGACGGTGTCTGTTATGTAATTCTGAAATTCGCCGCTGCTTGAAACGAGGAGTGACCGCGTGAAGGTGAATGTCGATGGAAGCTTGCAGCTTAAAAAAAGATGGGAATCTGGAATGTGATTGGTCTTTTGAGCTCACTGCATCGTTGCACTTCAGTTGCTGGTCGTTCGCATTCGACGGATGCTCCCTGGCAAGTCGCGGTTCAGTTGCCTGGCCAAGGCGTGCCTGCCGCCCCACATGTGCACCTTCACAAAGGAGGTAAACAGCGGGGGGTCGCTTGGCGCACCGCCACATTGTGGCTAAAGGTTGTGTGGCCCAGAAATTTTTGGTCCGAGCACGATGAGCCCTAACAAGCACACCCGGATTTTTTTCCTCGCGTGCCCGCTAATTCGAGACATCCTTCAGCTCAACAGAACGAAATTCTCGCGGTACCTAGCGACGAATAATCACAGTAAGTCTTTGCTCCCTGGCATTCTCACGGTCTATCTGAGCATCGCTAATTTTTGAAAAGATGGGTAAGCAATTGCTTCTTTTTCCTGGTCGTCCCGGCCCCTGCAAAAATGTGAATATCGCGACGGCAATGTGACAACATCGAACAACAACCCGATCGCAAAACCGGCTGCCCGACGAGATGCGACTTTCAATATAACACGATTAGAATGGTGGATTTGCTGCTGGGGACTCCTTCTGGGGCTGTCCAGACAGGTTCGAAAACGAAAAGAGATGGATCTCCGTGGGGAATTGGCTGTTTCGACCGACAAAAGCTGGACGACCGAGTTCGAGTACAACCGGGCGATTTCTACAATACAATGACGACCGAGCGAAACCGATGTTCAACAGAGCCAAGCCGATATCAACTGCTACTTTTGGGACCGCGTGGGACGGTGACGATGGTGATATTGAAGCAGCAGCTAACGTCATGCTTCAGGTCGTCTCCAGGAGTACCAGGTCATTGGGCGTCACTTGCCCACCGAGTCCAACCCGACTCCTGCCCTCTACCGCATGCGCATCTTCGCGCCCAATGCGGTCGTTGCTAAGTCCCGCTTCTGGTACTTCCTTCGCGGTCTCCGCAAGGTCAAGAAGGCCACCGGCGAGATCGTCACCTGCAACACGGTATGTAGCAGCGTCTAATCGGCATGGATATCTATGGGATAACAAACTAATGAACCTGTTATCAGATCACCGAGAAGCACCCCCTGAAGGTCAAGAACTTCGGTGTTTGGATCCGCTACGACTCCCGCTCTGGCACCCACAACATGTACAAGGAGTACCGTGAGCTCTCCCGCACCGCCGCTGTCGAGGCTCTCTACTCCGACATGGCTGCCCGCCACCGTGCCCGCTTCAGGTCCATCCACGTACGTTGCGCCCATCGCCTCTGTTTCCAGGCCCCCAGCATGCTAACCCCCTGTTACAGATCCTCAAGGTCGTTGAGCTCGAGAAGACCGAGGATATCAAGCGCCCCTACATCAAGCAGCTTATTACCAAGAAGCTCTCCTTCCCTCTTCCTCACCGCGTCCCCAAGATCTCCAACAAGAAGATCTTCAGCGCCAAGCGCCCCGCTACCTTTGCTTAAGCGTTTATTATCGTGGCTGGGATTGGGAGGTTCAGGTTTTCATCACGGGAAATGGGATATCCTGCATTGCTCCCTAGAACGAGCATGAATGAATAAATGGTCAAGCATGTGGTTGGTTTTCGTTCTGCAAGTCGATGCTGCATACACCTAGACTGCGTGCTCCAGCAATGCCATTGCTCGTCTCTGTGATGGGGGAAAGCAGATGAACGCCTCAGCTGCTACGGGGACGCTGGGTAAGAGCCAGTTTGGAAGGCGACACGTTTCCAAATCTTGAGCGATCCAACACATCACTTCCAGGAGCCGGCCACCTCGAAAGTTCGGTTAAGCCATTGGCATAGGGGACCGTTGCAGCTACTTTGAACGTGACCGGGAACTTACTGGAAGACTCATACCCGTTGGGTGGCCTGACTCATCCGCCGAAGGCAGCAGCCAGGGGGCAGTGGATGTGCGGGTGGACATGTAATACCAGACAAAACTCGCTTCCCTTGAAAACTTTGAACTTTTCTTCCCAGCTTTCTTTTCTTGCTCTGGACTCATTCTATGTGACTGATTATACGTAACAACTTACCCTCCTCACCTATTATCTGTTACCGTCAAATCATACCACATCGTACACCCTTTATCAAACACCATGGCAGAGGCAGCACCGGTTCCCGACTCCTTCATCACCGTTAGGTCAACACTCCCTTGCTTCCCTCTCCCGCTCATCCCGGAGCGTCCGTGGGTCACAACAGAAAGGCTGCTCATCCGGCCTCTGGCTGCCTCCGATCTAGAGGCCCTGCACGAGCTGCGCACCCAACCGGAGGTCATGATTTGGACCTCCGCCGGCAAGCCTGACAGCAGTCTAGACGAGACCAAGGTCAAGCTAGACTACTTCCTATCGGAGGAAGGTAACAACAAATCATTCAACTACGCCATCTGCTTCAAAGAGGACCCGAGCAAGCTGATCGGCATTGGCGGCTGTCACAACTGGAGCTCAAGCCTGGGATGGCCCGAGCTAGGCTACATGTTCAGGAAAGAGGCGTGGGGGCAGGGCATCGCGACTGAGTTCTTGAAGGCTTGGTTGGGCCTGTGGAAGGCGTTGCCTAGGGGTTTGGTGGGGGTGAAGTGTGATGAGAGGACGTTGAGGGGCGGGGATGGGGTTTATGAGAATAAAGAAGATGTGGTGGAAGAACGACTGATGGCGTTGACGACGGATGCAAACGGGAAGAGTCAGAATATCCTGAAGAAATGTGGGTTTGAACACTTTCTTACTTGGAAGGCGAGGGAGGCGAGGCCCAGTGAGGATGGGGAAGAAATGGGTTGGGTTGATTTGCCTTCTTTTAGGTACTTTCCTGGGAGGGAGTGATGGGGGTTAGCCTGAAGAGAGAGAATAAAGATGGATGACCGATGCCGCTCCGGAAACTTGTCGAGAGGACGTCCGTTTTGACATCCGATCCGGGCTCCACTTTACGGCGTCAGCTCCGCGTCGGTATCTGTGCATCCCGGATCGGGTTTGCTCTGCATCGGAGGCCGGAGCCGGGATCAGAATTACCCAGTCCCGAACCGTGTGCTCGCAATCGCATCAAGATAGTATATGAAGATACGAAATACACGTTGAGGCAGAGTTGTCAGTTCAGTCTGAGCGCTCACGGTTCCGTCATGATTCGGCTACCTTTGCTAGATAAACACAATGCTGGGGTCCATGTGAAAAGTCGGGTTCATGTGTTCGTGGCGGTGGATGGGATGAGAAAGTGAGATGGGATGAACAGCATGCAAGTGTGAGAAGATCAGATGCATCTATTACCCTAACCCTTATTTCCATGTTCTCACCAACCACCTCAAGGTCAGGCTGCCTCCACTGCTCGAATTGTGCCCCACCATCGATGATGCAACAGAGTCACGTCGGGTTCCTGTCTCGCTTGTCTTGGCTCTTCTCCGAGAGAATTGTCGATTGCCCGATGGGTGAGCTGATCGCTTCGCCTTTTTCAGCACCGTGCTGCCTTGGCCAAAGTTGGACGCGCAAGATCTTCAGGGAGGCTGGCAAGCCATATTTCTCGTCGAGTTGACGAAATTCGCATCAAACGCAGGGTCTCGGGGGCGTGGTGGAATCAAGAGGGTTCTAAAGGTGTCCTTCTCACTTCGAGAACCTTGGAAATTCGAGAACCGGATTCTGCCTGGTCCCTGGGAGCTGCCATTGGAGGCTTGGAAACAGACAAGCACCACTGTCACCTCACAGAGCACAGTTGATCTGAACGGCGGGGTGCACGTGTCCAGCGTTCACCCGTCAGCCTGTCAAGACCTGCCTATCACCAGCTTCTTAGCTCGCTACCCTTCTTGCTGCTCACATATTGCTGCTGCCCTCATCTTTCTGCATCCTCACTTGGTGCCCTCTCGCCGTTCCAGTCATAAGCAACCACACACCCTCTCGCCAAGTCGAACCGAGTGGACGTCTCTCCGACTATCCCTCCCCCTTTTCTCGAAGCATCGTCTCTGGAGATTTTTTGCTTCCAACACTTTTCGTTGGCTGTGTTCTGTTCTGACTTGTGTCTCGCGGCGTTACTTCACCTCAAACGAGAAGCAAGCCGCTGTGCCTGTCAGTCGTTGAGCTCCCCCAGGTTGTTTGACTGATACCTAACCCGACTGGCAGTCTCTTCTTCACTCAACGTTTAACTTCTTATTACATTCCACCACAAGGCTGTTGCAGTCGTTGCCCGACCTACCTAATCTATCTCGCCTATAGGAATTGGGCCATTCGATATTTCTACCTGAGTGTCTGCGTTTCCGGAGCCACGAACAAGTTGTGGAGCCACTCTGCCTCAGTCATTTTATGCAGCTTCCCAAGAAAACACTCAGGCTCACGTTACTCAGGCTCTCCGGCATACTATATGAGCCAGGACCTTATATCTGCGCACCCGCATCAGCCTGGCCATAAACTAGGACCCAAGAACTTCTGATTCTGTTACATGACCTTTCCCCTCGGCTCTTTACTGCCGTAATTCTCAGCCTGCCATTAGCCCACTCACCTCTGACGGCGTGTGCATCAACAACGACAAGAGTACTGAACCCGGCTCGTTTGCCGTAACGACGGCCAACCTTGACTCTTCTAATCTACACTTGAAGCTGGCATGAGGCGGACATCATCACCATGGCTTCTCCGACACCCGAGACAAATGGGAAGATCAAGGAGATCTTCTATGGCTACATGTATGATGACCCAAAACCAGATGAAATCCCGATACCCAAGCCAAAGCCATTGCTAGACGCTCTTTTGAGAGCTCTTGCTCTGCATATTGTATGTTACTCTACTTTCAAATGGACCCTGAACTTCACCGCTAATCTGAAACAGATCAATGACATTGGAGATAAAGATGAAAAGCATCTAGCTCCTGCCAAGATGGCGGCTTTTTACAAGCTTGCAGGCCATGACTACGATAGTGAGTCAAGACATGGCACCTCAGTAGCGCCCCCTTTGTGCTGACCACGACAACGCAGGGCTGTTTGTGAACATGCCACCTCAGTCTATCTCCTTCATCTACCAAGTTCAAGGATGTCAACATATGCTTTTGCCCACCGAGGACGACTTTGCGGCCCCTTCGATTCCGGCACTTACGGTTAAAGGCTTTGCGCGGTGGCAGGCCATTCAGATCCTGCTAGAGCCACAAACTCATGTCCCGATCGTTCAGTTTGCGGTCAAGAATTGGTCCCTGAAGCATCCTGAATTTGGGACTGTGTTTCCGGATGACTTGCCGGCCACAGTTTTCCCCGCTGATACCGATCAGGACACCGACCGGTGGCACCAAAGCTGTGCGACCAAACTTCGTGCTGAGGCGACCACCAAGGAGGAACCGAAGGAAGAGAGAGAAGCGCCTGGTGCAGACCCTAAAGTGGATGACTTCTCCGATGCAAAGGTCCCATTCTCACACGTCCGCCCCAAACCGTCCGTACCGCAGGATTATGATTACTTCAACACACGCTCCGGCCCTGTCCCTGTCTCTTACGTTCGTCCTCCTGAACGGACAGATCGATACGATCCTCGGAGATCCCCTGAGCGGCCTAGGGAACCGGAGCGTGAAAGGGCCAGCGATCTCGATCCCGACCCTCTCGATCATATTGGCCGAGGCCGCTACGCCCCGCCACGGAAGGTCTTCCCGCCAGAAGAAGAGCGTACGAGCCGACGCCCCAGCTTTACTGATTACCCGCACATCATCCCTCAGGAGACTCAGTCAATGCAGATCCCACTTCGCACCGATCGAATCTCAGTTCCCCGCCGTCACAGTCAACCCCGTCACTACACCAGCCCTTCCTCATCTGATGCAGAAGTCGAACCCGCAACCTCAAGGTCAGGAAGGCGCCACCACAGCCGGAGCAGCCGAGACTCCCGAGAGCCGCCGCCCGTATCAACCCATCGCGTCTTCAACTCCGACGGTGTACCCTCCTCTCGAGCGGCCGCCATGAGCGGGCGCAGCATCTCACCACGATCCCACGGTTACTCGCGCAGGGAGCCTCCGATCACGGTAGTTCCGGCCACGGCCTCATCGCTAAGGGCCGACGACTCCAAGAGAAAGAGCATAGGCTCCGGCATCAAAGACAAGATCTCCAACCTTTTCCCAGGCGTCTCCATCGTCGGCGACGATCGACGAAGCCGGTCCAGGAGCCAGAAAGACGACCGACCAACTGGACCCGACAGAGCCGCAAGGGAGCTGTACCGCGATTCCAGGCGCAAGTCGTATTCCGACGACGAATCGGACCTCACCGAGTCAGAGGACGAGGTCGAGCGGCGGCGAAGGGCGAAGAGATTGAGCAAGGAGAGTAGGGTATTGGACCAACGAGACATCGACAGGGAGAGGGAGAGAGACATCCGGATGAAGTCTCGCGATCGAGACCGAGACCGCGACAGGGACCGTGACCACGACAGAGATCGGGTTCGAGACCGAAGCACCCGCGACCGAGACCGGGACAGGGACCGAGACCGCTACCGCGACCTAGACAGCGACGAGCTTGAACCTACTTCACGCAGGGACCGAGACCGAGAAAGAAGCCGTGGCATCTCCACGGGCACCCTCCGCCGAGACCGCGAGCACCGTGAGCGGCACACGGACCGCGACGACGAAGACGACGGCCTCGACCTGTCACACTCACCGCACAGCAGCCGCAGCGGCCGGGCCCCAGGGGCAACACGAACAGCCAGCGGTCCGTACCTGGCGCAGGCCGACCTCGAGAGGCGGACGGGTAGTCGGGCGGATATTGACAGGCGGGATTGGACAGGTGGCAGCGGCGGGTCGATGCTCAGTGGTAGAGTAGATACCCAGGATCGGTACAGAGACAGCAGAGACAGGGAACGCGATAGGGATAGGGAGGGAAGATGGGGGTCGAGAGATGATATGCGCTCGAGGGAACGGCCGTTGCATAGGGAGAGGTTGAGTAGTCCGCCGTATAGGTGATAGGTGAGCTCGTCTCGGTTTGGGGCCAGGAGGAGGAGGTGATTAGGCCGGTGGTTTTTTAAGTCTACAAAAAAAGGGGTGGGTGTTTGGATACACGACATGGCATCTCATGATGCCTGGGTAGGAGAGGTGATAATGGGATGAACAGGACTGACAGACTGGCGGATATTTTCAGGTGGAAGGGGACCTAGATTTGTGAATGGGAAATATCTACTTGGCTAAGACGAGATGGTTTCGGCCTACCTAATTTGATTCTTTGGGTGTATGATAGACTTATTTGCTTCTTTCTTTTGGTTTAGCGAGTCAACAGAATCAACACCTTGATGTTATCAAAAGGAGGACCTGTACAAAACAGTGATTTTCGCCTTGTCTTTGTCCAGAACAACGAGGCGTTTACGGTTTATGAAGACACCTACAGTACTCAACGACGCCCATCTGAATGTCTAGTCTAGAGGCCGTCTTTCGCGGCAATGTACGCCAATTTTCTCACTCCAAGGGCTTCCATTTCTATGAAAGGACTAGCTACAAGGCGGTGAATGCAGGTGAAAAAATGGATCAAGGGAAAAAACAAGAAGAGAGAGGCGATAATCAACAAGTATCTACTGGTATTATAAGATGGTTGCGTTGGTGGTTATGTTGGTGGCTATATTGGTGTCGTTGGTGGTGGCAGTGGTGGTTATGACAGTTGGTCGCATCTGATCCTAAATTCCTCATATTGATCCTTTGAGGCTCCTAGGGCTCCGTCACTTTGACAGTCATTGTCTTGTTCCTGTTAGCGATCGGGACCCTTTTGTCCGTTGTGTTCGGCGCAAAAAGGAATCAAAAGATTACAGCAGTCAGGCAGCAAGATTTCTGAGCAGCAAAAGAGGAACAGAAAAATGGAGAGGCATGACGGAAAGACAGAACGGCAGACAAATGAATGCAAACGAATAGTCACGTGTGCATAGAAACAATGCCGGTCGCTTTCTCCCCGGCCTGGGACTGACCTGACCTGGCGGCCCCGGAGCGGATGAGAACCTCCGGGCATGCGACCGCCGGACTCTGGCGCCTTCTCGTGCGTGTGTGACAGTGTGGGTAAACGAACTTGGAGGAGGTAATTCAGAGCGAGAAGAAAATCATTTTGAAGTCTTCTATCGCGAGTCGGGTTGGAAAGCAGGATTTTGTAGTTCTGCTGGCAAGAAGGGAGAGAATGAATAGATGATCTCAAAAAGTGAACAACACGACGGTGGTTGTACACCAGATCAAATCCAGGATGGTTGGATAATATTGGTCGTCGCCTAGAGGGGTTCTTGCCCTTCCGTTCCGGCCGTTGGGCTAGGTAAAGAACGCCCAAACCAAAGAAATCGAATGGAAGGAGAGGAGGGGGGAGGAAAGCGGTCACGGTAACGGTGGCCGGCCGGCTCAACCGTCGGCGTGGCCGGAGGAAGTGGGGGGATTATCAGAGGAAAGTGAGGAGAGAAGGGATGCGGCCCAAAACCGGGACCGCCGTGAAAAGTGGGATGATTGGCGACTATTCACCGCCGGTCGGGTACCGAACTGCCTAGAACAAGAATCAATCGCAGCCAGTGGACGGCGGCGCGACTTGCCCTCGCCAGCAGGTTTGGTTTGGACTGTGGCCGCCGGGCAGCTGCAGATGTGTAAGTGACTAACTGTCAGTTTAATGCTCATAAGTGATGATAAAGACGAAGATGTGAGGAGATGATGCTGCCACGACGGGGGAGGGTCGCAAGATATGGCCGCCTGGCCGTATAATGCATGACCATTCGTTCCAGTAAATTGATGCCTATTCGCTTGGAGAAAGAGATGAACAAGGTCGAGCTAGGGCGATGGCGAGATGCCAGATCATCACGAACGGTACTACGACGAGAGAACTGGAGGTTTGGCAACACATGTTAATAAATACTTTCGGATTTTAGGTGAGACTGATTGCCACGGAATGACTGGGGGTAACAAGCCGTTGGGATAACAAGAGGGCTCTAACGACTGCCATTGGTGGTCCTCACTTGATAGGAACAGCCGAGCTCCCTGGTGTACGTACTGCGTACTCATCGCTCCGTGAAAGAGGTCGACTGTGCACTGTCCATGTATATCCGAATATGTTGGTGGTTTAAGGTCGGGAAAGCGCCGTGTTGGTGGTTCATGGGAGTGATGGTGGGGTTAGTGGTAGAGGCGCCTAGCAAGATCCGTCTCACGTCCCAACGTCCGGTATCTTGGGGCTGATTGAGCGGCGTTGTCCTAGAATCCTCCGATTCCCCGGGAAGGAACGGTCTGTTGGCTCACAGAGCAAATAGCGTGATCCCATCACCATGGCTTGGATGTGATCCCGACATATGTTTCTTGTGTGGTTTGTGGAACAGCAAACCGAGTAAAATCGGCAAAGCCACCAAGCCAACAAAGTGCGTGTTCTTGTAAATGCTCTGGCCAGGGCAGACCAAAGTGCCTTGTTTGCCCAGAGATACCATGTTTGGTATGAATCGGGTTGTCCAGGCTCTTTATTCCTGACCTTTGTCCACCACTTGTACCGCAACCGCCGACGATCTAAGGGTGAATAAGGCCAACTGGTGTAAAGACAGTGCAACATGTTGCGCCCGTAATGCCCGCATGTCACGAGAGCAATATTGAACAAACTCAACATACGGGGAAATGTGCGACCTTCTTCACATTATTTCGACGAGTGGTTCCAACAACCATCTCAACCAACAAGACTTGCCGCTTCCGCTTTCGGTTACCTGGGTTGGTGATGTCGACCATGCCCCAACAGTATTGCTCCCTGGGCCTTCTTTCTTTGCTTGAAAGTGTCCGGCGCGTTCGGCGTCTAAGGAAGAGATCGATAGGACAGTTGATGAGTCGTTAGGATGCGGAAGCGGGCTTTGATAAGTAAGATTTCCTCGAGGTCGGAAGCCAACTACCAAATCAACCGCTGACCAGCAAACCAGCCAATTGCTTCGGTATCGTAGCAGCCTGGGACTGACTGAAGGAGTGGTTTCGGTCAGTCTGCCGCTCTTGTTGCCGCGTTGCTTCCGTGAAGATTCCGGCACTCGTCAAGGGTCGAAAGCCGTTGTGCCGCATCTATCATTTATCATCTCTATCGCCCAGTCTGAACATCATGGATGGCCAGGGCGTGAAGGCAGTGTGATGGATAGCAGATAGAGTGGCGGCTAGCTTACCAGCGTGGGATCTGAAGTCATATTGCATCTCTGTACAGGTTATGCCCGATGTCGTGAGTGCTGGCGGTATCCATGAGGTCTTGATGCCAGTGACTGTGTTGGTTGAAGTTCGTAAATTCGAGACGGACTCCCTCCACGATTGGGTTCGTCCAAACAGTTCATCAAGCAGTCGTGCGCCATCAGTCAAACAGGGCGAGTCTCCACTTTTTATCCCCATCCAGCCAACTGCCCCCTGCCGTCCATTCATGCAAATCCCTGGATGCAACTCCCGACCGCTGGTCGTAGAGATCCAGTGTCACCCACGGCAGGAGCCTCGAGTTCGTCGCTTCAAAGTGTTCCTCCAGAGGCAGGTACATTTCAGTCCAATATGCTGACTGTTGGCGGCGATATATAATAACAAGGAGCCTTTGCCCGACTACACCTTCATAAACGCCGTGGACACATAAAGATTGTCGCCTATCCCCTTTGTCCTGAGTGGCTTCCCTTTTGGTGATCCTTTGGGCCATGAGCAGGGATCTCTATGTACCTCTTTGGTTGTAGAAATCCACATCATACCTTCTCTTTCTCTCGGGTTTCTCGACTGATGGGCAAGTACGAGACTGGGCCTTTTTCATGGGCCACTCCCACTTTCTCCTTCCACCACCTCTCATTGCTCACTCATTCGAGGCCGCATTCGCCGGTCGCCCATACTGTACTATTCATTATTACCTTGCAATGTAGGCACGGCATGGATCCGGCAGGGTCTGCCGGTCGCCATTCCGGTCTTCTTTCTTTGGGTGCCGTTCGGGGACTGTTATTAATATTTGCCCTGTCCTCCCTCTCATGCCACTTCACTTATTGCTCCCTTCCTTTCCTTTTGCACTTTTGCTCCCCATATGACCGTCTTGCGACACAAACGATCCAGTTCATCCGGAAAACCTGGAAGTTCACGTTGGAAGTCGGACAGAAGTCACAAGCCGAGACCCTGCATGCACCTGCCCATTGTCATCATCCAATGTACGTACCTTACTTACACCAAGTTACACGTGCCGGTTCAGATTAGCAACCACATTCCATTCCAAGTCCTCAGAGCCTCCCTAATCTTGACCCCTGCGGCTTCTCCGGTCCGTCACACCATATCCGCTTTCACTACCGCCACTTTCCAACTTCTTCCCTCAGAGGCCAGTCTGCTTTGTCTTCCTCCCCCAAACCACCTTACCGACATCTCACCACCAGTATCACATCAGAATCAAGTTTACTAAACCACACCAACAGCATAGGTAGCTCAAGCATCAACTCCTATAATCACGAATAACACACCAATACGTTCCGCGGCAGGGTCAGAAAAGATCTTCCAAGTCAACCCAAGATGAAACAGCCTCCGATCGAGGAACTTGTCTATGGGTACATGTTCCCAAAGGCCCGACCATCGGACCCCCCGAACTTTTCCGTCTTTCTCCAAAGGCATCTGATTTATGAGGTTCGACAAGAGGTACACTCGTATTACGGTCATATCGACACCCAAGAAGCGAAGTATCCCGGCCTCGACTACAACCACCCTATTCACCGCATTCGCCTAAGTCGCTGGCAATGGCACCGTCGGCTCTTCCGCGCCTTCGATGCTCTCCGTTTGACCGAATGGGAGATCGCCAATCTGACAAAGTGGGAGGGCACAAGATGGGCCAAGGAGAAGTACGAAGAGGAGCAGGGGATTGTCATCCGAGACACCGCGGCCGACGGCTTTCCTGACTTAACCTATCCTCGGGACAGGGTCAGGATTGAGCCTGAATTTGGCTCTGAGCTCTATGTGGAAGCTGCGCCGGAGGCTGTAGAGGAAGACGAAGACGAGGTCATGAACGAGGACGAGGACGAGGCCATGAGCGACGAAGACGAGATCGACTCAGCATTGACCGTACCCGCGGCATTAACCGGGTACCAAAGCGTCGTCTCGAGTAACGTCCTTGCTGCACCATTGGACGAGGAGTGGCTGAAGAATGCTATCGAGACCGGTCAACTACCACGCCACTCCGATACCACAGATAGCGAGCTTTCTGCGCCTCGTATCCTCGCCGCTGCCCGTGAAGGTCGATGGCACGAGGTTCCGACTATCTATCGAGATGTGCTACAGTCACGGATGGAGACACACTTCGGGCCTCTTTTCGGCAACTCTCAGCTACGGACAAGGCACTTTCAGTATGGTACAACAGCGGGGCAAACCAGGCGCACGACCTCAGAGCTTCGTCTGGCTACTGCCACCAACTCATCTCAGCGAGTTGCTCGACCCGGTGCCTGACTGCCCAGTCAGAACTCGCAAACGGCAAGGGCGTAACCTCATCTGTGAGGTGGTACTATGTGGTTTTGATCTATTCAGTCTGGTAACGAGGTGGAAATATGCGGCGTCCGTTGCTTTGGCCTTTTATTGTTGGTTTGTCTTGTTAGCATGGCGTAAAGTGTGTCTTTGGTTCTGTTTTCATTTACTCATTTCACCCCATTATACGGTTGGCGGTGCAATATCAGAGTTTTTATAACCCTGGATTACGGGTTGAGGGGGTACAAAACTGGTTGGAGGTCATGGTGAGTTGGGTGGCGTGTCTGATTTAGAATCGTATACTTCGTCAGCAACATCAACAAGAAACAACTGCGAAGAATTTGCATTGCAGTTTGTTAACCCTAGAACATGAGACCGAGAAGCACCCAAGAAGAAGCCGTTTGAAGACAGGATGAGACTAAGCATTCATGAATAGGATCCATAGTATCAACTTGTAGCGTTCTATACCAGCACTGGTCAGGAACCTGTCTAAATGAAATGATGTTTCCCAGTGAATCAAAACATAACATCATCAAAAACGTACTGGAAGAATCATACTCAACGAATGTAGCTTCACCAGACTGCGTGCGCATCGTACATCTGGCCGACACCTGCCCCGGAGCACCCTGCACCAGCTGGGAACCTTGGTCGCCCAGGGCCATATAAGCCCTTAGTTCAGACCTTCCGACAACTCCCAGTAGCAGACGTGGTAGGCGCGTGGAGCCAGAAAATCGTGGGTTTTCGTAGGCGGCAGCTTGACTGGACGGGTTCGACCCTGGTCATGGGCCGTTGAGCTTTTTGTTTTTTTGTTGAGCCTTTACTTCCATTTCTATTTTGAAATGGTATAGAAATTTAGCTGTGTATTCTTGCTACTGATTAATGCGACTTTTGGGGCATTATAACCTGTTTTTGTCATCAAGTGTGCGGAGTGTTCATGGAGATATCAGATGTGTGACACCTGTCGTCGCGATTCTTCGTCTGCACCCATCGTGGGGATGGTACGATTATAACAGCCGGTCGCTAAGACAGCTGTTAAAACTTCGACTACATCTAGCCTACCCATCCAAGACAAGTTCTTCGTCATGACGATCTTACACATAATTGAAGCATGAGGTTCTAAGGTAAATATATATTTAAAAAAGACTGCAACGCAGTTTCATTCTCGTTAATATCCGAGTCCAAAACGAAGAGGGAAACCATCTGAGTGGGAAATTGACTTCTGGTCCACATCCAAGTCAATACAAAACTGAAAACACGCAAAGTATATCAGTCCCGCGACGAAAGGGGGATAAGACGGATGAGATTAGAGCAGGGTGAAGAGCAGGGTGAAGAGCAGGGTGAAGAGCAGGGTGAAGAGTGCTATCATTGTGCATTGGGCAGTCGTCGGGTCAGAGGTAAGGCATTACGCCGTGTACAAGGCGGCGAGGGCAACAACCGTGAGAGGGAGAAAGGGGGGAGGGTGCATGGGGTCACCGCCATAGGCATATCAGTCCATCTGGCTCGTAGACCACCCCCCTGACACACTTAATGAAGGGGAAACAGACAGCACGAAACGTCATGAATAACTCTCAGTCATTAGCACCCCACCTGCTTTTATCTTACTCTGTTGTCCGCCCTCTAATTGCTGTAATGTACACTAAGTACAGGCTGGCAAAACACAAATGTCTGTCAGTCTGTCTGAAAGATTGAAGAAAAAGAGTAAAAAGAAAAGAGTTCTATGCCGTCGCTATGTCTCGGGATGTACTGTCTTTCTTTTAAATGTATGTGGTTGGTTGGGCAAATAATACACACCATGCTTAGCATCATCAGATGTCTTTGAACAAGCAGCAGGTGAAATCTCACACGGGACCCCTTTGTCTTGTGTACAAGGCATACGTGATCCACATGCATTTTGCGGGGAAGGATGGGTAAGGTAGGTAGGGAATGGGGCAATGGATCTCGCTGATGAGGCGGTTGTCTTGTGTGTCCAGCGTTTGTCGTCGTTCTTGGCCGTTTTCGTTTCCCAAGGCAGCAGTTGGCATCCCTCCTCGGACCGGTGGAGGAAGAGAGGTGTGATGTGATCAGCAAACGCCCTCCTCTATTTTTCCTAAAACACCCATCGTTCGGCATTTCTCATTTCCCTGCTCCTTTCTTCTTTGACGTTGAAACCCAATAAACCCATTGATAATTGCCTCCCTGCGATGCGAAGCGCGTCTATCTTGAACTCGTTCCATTGCGTCCCTCGTTCACAACTTCATCTCGGCTTCCCCATTTAGGCCTTCGCCAGAAGCGCGCTGAAGTAGGCCTCGATGTCGAAGTTGGGGCTCATGGGATCCTGGTTGACTGTTTCTTTGAGGCAGAGTCAGGCACCTGGTTAGCAAGTCCATTCTTCCCCTAGAACCTCCCCGTCCCGGCTTTGGTCGCGAGTAAACAACGCGGGCCACCGGATCCGGGGGGAGGACTACAGATCATGAAAAATCGGGCATGAACTCACGTCCGCTAGGAGTAGAGGCGGCGGAGACGGGCTGCTTGGACTTGGCGTAGGCCTCCTTGGCCTTGTTTATTAGCTCCTGCTTGTGCTCGTACTCGCGCTGGGCAGCAGCGGCCTTCTCAGCGGCGCTGATGGACCTCTGGTGGGTGAAGCCGTAGAAGATACCGGCGCCGAGGGCCGAGTACCGGAGGACCTGCGGGATATCCCATTTTAGCTTCCGAACATTTTCTGATTCTCCAACCACGGCTTTCGAGGAATGCGCGACGGTGATCGAGAGGTGTCTTCGAGAAGGGCAGCCAGTAGGCGCACAAGATGCCCCCCCTCTGGTCACAGAGCCGACGGGTGGTGCATCATGGTGGTGGTTGTGGTGGTGGTGGTGTCGGCGGCGGCGGCGGCGCCGATGGTGCAACTCACGTTGGATCCAGCCTTGGAAGCGGTTGACGACATTTTTGGACGAGTTGGTGTTTGGCGAGGCCGGATGCGCTCGGGGGTTCGGAGGAAGGGGAATTAAAAGGTGGACTCGAAGACGGTCGGGGTGCGGCGGATGGCAATTGAGGAGGTCAATTGGGTCCCGGGTGGTGCGTCGTCGGGTCGAGCGAGGGAAAAGTTGCGAGCGTTTAGCGTTGAGGGGGTGGAAAGTTCCAAGGTAGAGGTAGACGTTTACGTCGGTGCTCAGGATGCGAAATGAAGTTTTGGAGCTTCGGGAATTTTCGCAGCCGTAACCGTCCACCGTTTTTCCTTACCCACGGTTCCACTGTATCTTACTAACAGCCTCAGAGAGCCCGAACGCCAGCCCGGCGAAAGGCTGTTTTTTACCGGTTTTTACGGCAAGAACGCCTCTGCTCCGGCGGGTTTGGCGGCCAACGCGGGCTTCCCTGCACAGCGGCTGAGTGGCCCTGACAGCATTGCCGCTAGCGGGAACACCCACTGAACGGCAGCGATTTGGGACGATACACGACAAGCCCGGCTCACTACACGCGGCGGCATTCAGAATCCCATACCCAAGGGGCAGGCACCGTCCGTGACCTCTTGCCCCCTGACAGCCGGAGAGACAGCCCGACCGCGAAGGAGCAGTGTGCGATCACGTGCATTGATGTTGGGGGAAACACCCCACCGGTGTCATTACAGCAGGCGGACCCCGGTCGGCGGATGGAAAGTTCGTTAGGTTGGGACCTCGAGCGGGAGAGAGGATGCCCACTGCAGCTGGAGTGCTCAGGTGTGCTGAATCCCGTCGGCGGCGGGAGGTCAGTTCCCCAAATGGAAACATCCATTCATTGTCTTTTGTTTGGTCAACCTCCCTCTCCCTCCAGTCCTTGATCAACCGCGAAGAGGAACCAAAGGACGTTGCGCTTGGACGTGAGAGTCTGGAACACAGCACCGCTTTCTGTTTGAAACTTCTTTGACTAGCTGCCTTGTCTTATCATTGCTAGAACACCACGTCGCAACTCAGCTTTGCCCCTCTTCACTTCCATTGTTCCACTTCGCCTGCACATCAGACCGACGCGACATCCGCTTCAAACCTTCCACAAAGCTTCCTAAGCTCGCCCTCCTCCCACGGGTCGCATCCTTTAAAACAGCCTACCGCACATCGCCAGGTGCTGGATACCCGCGTTGTGCCCCCAAGGGCTTGCGCCGGCAGCAGGATTTGGCACTTCAGAGACCAGTCTATTCAGGGAATGGGTTGTAGGATTCGCAAAGATGCAGCAACGTCGGGATGAGATCCTCGCTAAGAAGGCGAAGCTCGCCGAGCTGAAGCGGCAACGTGAGCTCCGTGCTACTCAGGTTAATGCCCGCTTGAGCATAGGAAGCGCAAGCGATGTGAGTGGATGGTTCTTGTTTGATGTCTGCTCTTATGCTTCAAAGCTGATCTCCTTTTGTCTAGATAGTCAGCCCGACGCCCGGTAGGGCAGAAAGCCGTCGTGAGATCGAGACTCTGATCCAGAGCCTGGTTGGCGAGAGCAGACCAGTATCAGTCTCGACCGGCGCAAATTCTCCCCGCCTTCATGGAAGCCGACCCAACAGCGTAATAAGCGCCGGGGAAACTAGTATCTCGCCCTCGGAATATGCTACTCCAGCTCTCGGGCCCATACTTGCTTCTTCAAACCAAGCCACGCAGATCCTCTCGACGACTCTGACGACTGTTTACGAATGCCCACCGTCGCCGGTCAAGGAAGTGTTTACGTACAGCAAAGGAGTACAGACCACAGATGATTGGGCACCCCAGCCTAAGGCCCGTAGATATTCGGACTCGGAAATCGACGAACCGCCTGCATCGCCCACTAAGACTAGGATCAGCAGAAGGTTACGGGATCGCGAAGAAGAGTTGCGCGAGAACATAAGAAAGGAGATTGAGGAGGAGTTGAAAGCGGCCAAGGAACTTGTCACAGATGGAGTGTACAAGCCGTCTGCTGCGGCGAACTTTCCCACGAGGAATCTTACGGACGAAGAGTTGAACGCCGTTACGCAATCCGACGATTTTATGGACTTTATCGACAGGTCGACCAAGGTTATCGAAAAGGCCCTTGATCAGGAATACGATATTTTGACGGACTATACCCTCGGAATAAACGACGTCGACGAAGAGGACGAACAGAATGGGAACACGGGCGGAAAGGGTCGGCGGAAGGTGAAGGAACTGGCCCAGTTTTATGACGAGAGGTGGTCCAAGAAGCGCATGATCAGCTCCATTGACTTCTCGCCCAAGTTCAGCGAACTACTTCTGGCATCATACACCAAGAACCCCTCGGCACCCCATGACCCAGATGGAATCGTGCAGGTCTGGAATATGCATTTGCACGATAGGCCGGAGTTCGTGTTCCATGCGCAATCCGACATCTTAACGGCCAAGTTTTCTCCTTTCCACCCTAACCTAATTATCGGCGGAGCCTACAGCGGACAGGTTCTTCTCTGGGACACGCGCGCTAGGTCAGCTCCTGTACAGAAGACGCCCCTGACAGGTTCGGGACACACACATCCTGTCTACTGTATCGATATTATCGGCACGCAGAACGCCAACAACATTATATCATGCTCAACAGATGGCCATATGTGCGGCTGGAGCATTGACATGCTCGCCCAGCCTCAAGAGAACCTCACACTCATTGCCCCCCATCCATCCAGGACTGAAGACATGAGTCCCACATGTATGGCGTTCCCGCAGGCCGATCCGACTTTCTTCTTGGTTGGAACGGAAGAGGGATCCATCTACCCGTGCCATCGGTACGATCGCGCCGGTGCTAAGGCAGGTGTTGATGCTCGCGTCAGTTACAGGGGCCATGCTGCTCCTGTTATGGCAGTCGACTTCCATCCTGCACGGGGTGTTGTCGACTTGGGCGATCTCGTACTGTCTGCTAGTTTGGATTGGAGCGTCAAGCTCTGGAAGGCGCGCGCTCCTGCGGCAACGTCTACGGTTGTGACAACGGGCGGAGGTATCAACGTACCCGGTCAGGAGCATAACGGCGTTCAACCACTTATGGACTTTGTGCGCGAGGATGTCGTTTATGATGTGGCCTGGTCACCAGTGAAGCCTGGTGTGTTCAGCTTGGTCGACGGCGCAGGCTGGCTTGAGCTGTGGGATATTACCGTGGAGACCGAGGAGCCCGTTGCGCGCATTTCTCCTAGCCCACGCAAGGATGGACGACCAATGCTCAGCAAGAGCTTGAACAAGGTCAAGTGGGAGCGTACTGAGGGCAAGAGATTGGCCACTGGCGGTATCGACGGCACGGTCACCATGTTCGAAGTTGGTCCGGATCTGGGTGGAAAGGAGGATCTGAAGAATGAGGAATGGCAGAGCGTGAAGAAGCTGGTGCAAAAGGCTGAGCATATGATTTCTCTGAAAGAAGCACAGGAGAAGTAGGATGGAGGAGATGTCAGACGCCTGATTTATTAGTGTGCGGGTGGCAGACATTAGAATGGCATACTCTGTGAATCACCAAATTGGGTGCAATGACTGCCTTTTGAGTGCTCATAGTATGACAGGAAAAGTGACTGGTGAATAAACTTCCGTGAACAGAGGGTCTTCTGGTAGGAAGTCTGTGCTGGCTCAGTTGGTCACCCCTGAATGTCAACAACAGAGGTGCAACCCTAACCCTTCTACAACAGCCTGAGCACAGCGTGCTTACGTAATTAGGTCCCCATATATGGCGCATCAAAAAGGCACATCGAAGAGATTGCTGAATCTTCCCCTCGTTTCTCTTCAGCGATTTCCTCAAAGGCAGCATCGTCTTGGACCACCACCTCGTGCTACATTCCGTGCCGGAAGTTTATAGTAGCCCAGTTGGTCTTTCTTGCGCGACAAGCCTTTGATAGTCTATGGCATTTTACATTTTCCCCCCTTTCTGATGTAAGTTGCTCATCCTCCATCTTGATTCCCCCTCCTGGCATTATGATGAATGATTCTTCCAAGAATTCTGCAATTCTCAAGTTCCCTCGGGCAACCGAGGCTCACTGTGGACTATCAACACATTACTATTTTCCTGACCTGCCATGTCACTATCTGTTCATTCATACAACACCAACGTGTTTGAAAGATTGGCCTGCTGACATGAACAAGTTTAACAGGTCTGGAGCACTTTTGATAGCGCCTTAATATTGGCAAGATAGAAGCAACAAAATATGATTCCGTTATTTGCAACCCTTGAAATGGCTATCCTGTACTCTGTGTGGTGTCTGTTCTGCTCATCACTTCTACGTGGTTGTTCCTCCGTTTTCTCACGTCATCATCCCGAGACATTTGTCCACATAGCTCGACCTCTCGACCTCTGCTCTTACGTGTTGACAGGAATCCAGTCAGGATACCTCGCACCCTTGACATCAAACTTTGCCAGCGTCGCATCGATCTCATCCATCTCCTGATCCGTCAGCTCCACGAACACAGCGTTCTCATTGACCCGCTCTACCGTCGTGGCGCCGGGGATCGGGATGATCTCCGGCATGCCCGGACGGCGCGACAGACACCGCGTCCACGAAATGGCCAGCTGCGCGGGCGTGCAACCCTTCTCCTTGGCCATCTCCTCAACCTGGTGGACGAGCTGGAGGTTGATGTCGAAGTTCTCCTCGGAGAAGCGGGGGAAGTGAAGCAACATCGGGAACGTGGAAAGATCGTCACGCGATTTGATCTGGCCGGTCAGGATCTGTTGTTGCCGTAGTTAGCTGACATTGTCCCAGGATCAAGTAAAGACATGAAAATAATAAGGAAAGAAAAACTCACCCCCCTCCCCAAAGGACTATAAGCAACCAACGGAATCCCATGCTCCTTACAAGCCGCCGCCACCCCATTCTCCAAAACCTCCGTCGCAAACAGACTCAATTCCACCTCCACGCACACCACCTTCGCAATCTTCACCGCCTTATGAATCGTCTCCGCGCTGACCTCACTCAAACTAATCCCCCCCAACAATCCCCGATCAATATACTCCTTCTGCATAACCCCAAACGTCTCCTCCATGTCCACCTTCGGATCCCGTCTGGCAGCCTCAAAAATATCCACCTTTTTTCGACCCTTGAGCTGCGCAATCACCGTGTCCAGAGAGCGGCGGACTTCGGCCGCAGATCCGTCGGGGTGCATCCCGTCCGGGCCGCAGCAACCCTTTATGGAAAGCACGACTTTGTCGGCGTCTTCCGGGTATTGACTGAAATAGCGCTCGAGAAGGATGGGCGAGTTGTAGGGGGGTTGCCCGTAGAATTCGCCGCCGTTCCAGAAGTTGAGACCATGGGAGAGGGCGGCGCGCATAGTAGCAAAAGCTTGCTCTTGGGGAACGGGGTTGGGGCGCCAGGTGAAGCCTGTGTGGTTGTTAGTTGGGGGGTTATTGGGGGATGTGGGTTGGAAAGGTGTGTGAGGGAGATGAGAGACTTACCCATGAGGCCGAAGCCTGTTGGTCCGACTTCTTTTCCGAGGAGTTGAGGCATGTTGTTGGAGTGTGGGTTGGCGAAGCTGTATACTGAATTGTGTTTTGCTGAAGTAGATGATGATGTTTATGACTGGAGTGAGTATGTGATCTTCTTGTCTTCAGATGAGGGTGGCAGCTTCAGTTCTTATATGTTTCACCCACCCGATATTTCTCTCATACTTCAAGGGTCCTTAAAACTATCGATCATCTCGTGTTATTTTTCTTGGTCCCGATCCCCAATTAGAACCCGCCCGCTCCCCATCACATCGCCGAAGCATAGCAATTCTCCGATTATCTGACCCCGCGGCCGGGAGATCCATGACGTCTGAACCCCGCGGGCTCCCTTCGCAGTTCGGCTCGCCGCGTCCCGCCGCCCGGACTTACACAAGGAACCTTGCCGTTTTTGGAAATGGGGATCTCGACTGCGAAAGAATCGAGACGTCGTTCGTTGCTTATCTCCGGAGCTCGGTATAAAATCCGAGTGGCTTGTGACCCGGGGCCCGCGGCTTCCCGCTATTGTTCAGTGATTTCATTGATCACAACGCCTAACAGTTTAATGCCGTGCTTGGGTTGTCAGCTTGTTAGTAATGGAGCCGGATATAAGGGTGGTGGTTGATATGTAAGCTGACGGGGGCCCCAATCTGATCCTTCGGCTTGCACCTTCTCGGACGCCCGAATCCGTCCGGGAAGGAGGAATGGATTGAGAGAGAATGGAAAGATGTTGGGCTTCTAGGTGGAGAGTTGATTGATTTGATTATGGGACTCAGGTATCATTGGGCTCATACTCCGAGATGTTGCTGTTCATGCCTAAGCACATTCAGTGATTTACTGCCTCTACACACAACCTCCAATATCCAATCGTCCTCGGAAGCACAAGTCGTTCATATCCCAAACGCAAACTCTATTCAACACCAAGTATGTCTTTCTAATCCAATATTCCCCATCAGCTCATGCTTAACATTCACATCCAAATCCTTGCTAGCCTCTAGATCTCAACCAGCCGCGGAACATCCGGCAACTGCACTACACTCCCGCCCTCAACTTCATCCTCACAAGTGACCTTCATGTTACCCGGAATCGTGACTACCACCTGCCCCTGATCCTGCTTCGGAGCATGCATAGACGCCGCAAGGCCCTTGACCGGCTTTATCTCCTTTGAGGGTCCCTCCTTCACTTTTCCGTTCTCTCTGCCAGTCGCTCCACCACCGCCAGCAGCGGGATTCCCCATCTCAGCATTCGATACAGCGGTCGATGAAGCACCGGCACCAGCAGGAGCAGCGGCACCTCCAGCGGTGGCCTCCCCTCCAGAACCAGCCTGTCCCTGTCCCTGACCAGCAGCAGTAGCACCCCCCTTCTTACCCCCGTCATCAGTCACCAGAGAAACCGTCCCGTCCTCGTTAAAAGTCACCTTGACATTCTTGCGATTCCTATCCAAGGGAGTCTTTTCTCCCTTACGTTCAAGTCTTGGTTGCTGTTGCGGTTGCTGTTGCAGTTGCAGTTGCAGATGTTGTCCAGGGCCAGGGGCACCATGTCCATATCCGTGCATCAACAACGCATCAGCAGGATGACGAAGAGGATAGTGAGGACTACCGTACCCCGGCGGAATTAACATGGAGCTGAGCAAGCGTAGACGCTGGTTGAATTCTCGTTGTTGGGCTTTGAGTTTTCTGTTGCTTAGTTTCTTTGCTGATGCTTGTAGTGGTAGGCCTCCTCCTCCTCCTCCTCCTAGGTTTGGGAGTAGGTGATGGAGGTTGTGGGCCATGGGAGTAGAGGGAACGGGGGGAGGAGGAGCACCACCACCACCGCCAGTAGTGGGAGAAGTACCACTACCACTACCACCACTACTACTACTAGCAGCAGCAACAGCAGCAGAAGCCTTTGTCTTGCTGGACATCCCAATACCAGTAGCAGCAATCCACCAAGCGGGAATCTCGCACAGTCCAACCTCGAGGAGCCCTTCAAGTGTGGTGGGCATGGCGTGCTTGTGACGGCAGAAGGTGCCCCATTTGCAGGTGCCGTGTTGGCACCAGTGGCGGCAGTATTCCTGGGGAGCAGAAGAGGCAGAAGAGGCGGTGTTGGCGGATGTAGTGTTAGAGCTGCTGACATCAGTAGGATTGGCAGCTACCGTAGCGGTGTTGGCAGCAGTTGTTGCGGCATCGGTGTTGGCGGGCTTGGGTGGTGTAGCCATTGTGTTGTGGGGAACGCTTGCCCTTTGATCCGCAGTGGTGCCAATAGCGGACATGCTCCCATCTCGGAGGACAGTTGGATGATGGGGTGCGATCTGGGGAGAGGGAGGAGGGGCGAGGAGGGTGGAATGACGACGGGTATCCTGTGCTTCGGTGTCTCGGGCAATGCTCCTTTCGACCAGATCGGCCCATTGCATTGTATGCATCGCCTCGTCTTCGGCGCGGGTCAACCTGGTTGGATTTGCGCTTGCCGCTGCCATGCTGGGGTGAGCAGGATGCGGAGAAGGCTCCGCGGAGGAAGAGGGATGGATTGAATTGGGATCACGTCCGATGGGAGCTGCTGGTCCGTTATACGGAACTCGCTGTGACTGCTCTGGATGAGCCATGTTCCGCTGCCCAGGAGCGCAGGCACCGCTTGAGACCAATGTGGCTTTGGACGAATCTCTTTTCCATACGAATTCCTCTTGAGAATTAGGCTCGATGATCCGTACCCTATAGGCGTCTCCGTTGTGCGGGACCATACCGAGGTTGTAGAGCCCCATGGTCTGCTCGACCGTCAGCTCCCGAGGTAGGCCGATGTCGATCCAGTCGGGAAGCTCATCCACAGCAATCAAGGGGACCATAGGACCTTGTTCCCTTTGAATTACTCCGGTATCATTGCGCAAAACCTCAGTGTCAGGTCGGACAACAAAGAACTGAGGTCGCGGTATCATGGTGGGCGAGTGAAGTTGACGTCTTGGTATTTGGCGAGACGGGCAATGGGAGATAAAGGGATCCTGAATCACTCGGACTGTGCGGCTGGTCGTAGGAGGAGGAATAACAAGACTTGTTCGGGTTGGCTGTTTCTGACTATAGACGTTGGCTCGAACTGAGAGCGAAAGATCCAGCTTTATAGAGCTATGTCTAGTGTGCAATGACATGCTGACTAGCACTTTGTCAACCCAAGTTTGCTGCGGCTATTTTGCCCGACAATCTTCAGAGAACTTGTCAAGCGTTGAAGCTGTGGGTGTAAAACAAAGGGACAACATTTCAAACACAGGAGAGAGAGGTTGCTGGGAAGGACCGAAACAAGCGCTTCTGAGAGAACCGTATTTGGATCGTAGTGGTGTGTCGAACATGGTGGGTTTGCAGTGGGGATTAAGCAAATGTCGGTCGTCTAAAAAGAAGATCGTTCTCGCAATATCTTCACCGTAGTTCGACCCTGATTTTGGCCTCGAGACCATCCACGCAGTAGCCAAACTGGCGGGGGCCATCCTTCAGCTCAACCTCGCGCCTCACAAATCTTCCTCCTTTCTTTCCGGCTATAGATGTGCCTGCAAGGGAGGTGGCATCGTCTTGTCTGCGCTCTCTCTCTGCCTCTATCTCCTCGTCTTCACTGCTGTCACCATCGTCGTCATCGAACCCACCAACCGGGTCCCATTCACCAGTCTCCCACACCAGGCGTAGCTTCAGAGCAGGGAGACCAAACATTCTCCCGGCAATTCCCTTGACTGCGTAAATGTCAAAGGATTTGGGTATCTGTACAATCCTCTCTCCCGCAGACGTGTTGTCTTCTGAATCACTGGTCGCCAACTCTGCGAGGTAAAAGTGAACAGTAATCAGTCTTGCCTCAAGGAAGTTCGGGTTGATGTCCTGTTGACGTGATACTACTGGCTCGCCGTAGAGCTCACATAGCTCGGCCCAGCGGCGATGGCGTGCAAGAACTTGGGCTTCATCTGCCTCCGGAGTAGTTGACAATTGTCGAGCTATGCGAGAGAGATAGTACATCTCTGCGTTGGTACGGTCTGCGGTGGTGATATTGCTGAAGTTGAGCGTTCGGACGGACGGGAGACGCGCAGCCATCAGCATGAATGCCTCATCACTAGCGGCAGTGCCCTTCTTCGAGCTGTCCGTTTCCGGAACAGCCCCATCCTCGAGTCCTGGGTTCTCGTAGATCGGATTGTGGGAGAATCGCAAGGAAGTCAATCCAGGAAATGAGTCTAGAAGAGCATCGACGAATGACCAATCGCTGACCTTGTTATATGACATATCAAGGTATTGAAGGTTCTTGCCAAAGACCGGCACCTCTTTGGAGGGAGAGGACGTGATAGTGGATATCAAGTTACCCTTCAGATGCAGATTTCGAAGAGTGCTAATACTCGTAAGAGCAGCGATGTCTTCAAGTGATGTGAACTCGTTGAACTCCAAGTTCAGAGACACTAATGTCGATGTGAATGATACGGCTGGCGGAATTGGTGCGAGAGTAGACAGCTGATTTGTGCCGATTTCGAGAAGAGTCAAGGAAGGAAACTTGGAGGCGACGTGACATATTTCGGGCCAGCCCAGTAGAGTTTCTCCGAGTTCGAGGTCCTTGACGCCCTTGAAGGCTTCATGAGGTCCATTGAGCTTGTTGTCTTCGAGGACGTTTTGAAAGCGATTTCCGCTGGATAGGTAGTGTTAGTCTTTGTCACATTTTCGAATGTGTCGTAACAGGGGGAGTTGGCTCCGAAGGAATGAGCATAGAAGGGACATACTTGACTCTTAGACTATTCAGAGATTCCAACTCGGAGCAGATGTCCACCACAGTACCGAAGTCAGTGAACAAGTTACGGCTGATATCCAGCTCGACGACCTTGGGACAAGTCTGGCGGATGGTCTGTTGATCTTCCTGGTCTGTTGTGGGTGAAGATGCAGAAGTGATGCATGACCCGTCAAGGATGACAATCTTCAGCTCGGTCAACTGTGCCTGCTTGCGGCGGATCTTGTCGAAGCCGACCTCCTCAGCAACCTTGCCGCCGACAACAATTTGCTTCCCAGGGAGTATAGGGCCATTGTTGGAAGGTCCATCAGACGCATACTTGAGCTGGAGTGCAGACAGAAACGTCTGGGGTGCATCTGCCGGTCTAGTTGGACGGATGAAGGACGCCGCTGTTGCTGACCTGGATTTGCCTGAGAATAGTGTTAGATGGCCATACCCCCAGTTTAGACGGTATGATGGTGAACCTCACATGTGAAATATCGGATGCCCTTGTGCTGACCAGCGTGTTTGCCGCGTGTCGGGTCATCCCATTCAACCCCAAGCCATGAGCCAGTGGTGCCCTCGAGTTCACCAATAAATCGGACGGTGCACAGGGCGCCGTCGTAGGACCTTCTTTGGCCAATGTGAGGGGTAACGGAAGCCATCTTTTGACGATATTCCGAAAGACCAACGATCGGAGAATGTAACTGTCTGATTGTTCTCCGCCGTTTGATGCACTCTGAGCTGTACCGCTAGACGAATGTCGATTGTCGAAGATGGATGGGATTTTGCAATGGTTGCTACCGACTTCAGTTGAGCGTGCTGTACAATAAAGTCGAAGGCATTCACTGTGGAGGGGTTGTAGAGCGTCCATTTTTAGGCAGCAAACCACTGCACCTGACTGCAAGCCGCCATAAGATTTACGAATTTTGGTGCCAAGAACTGGACAACATGACCGCAACACCGCAACACCGCATCACGAACTCATGACATTGCGAATATTGACCGAAAGTTGTCGCTGACACTAGCTGTAGGATTAAATATCCGTCCATTGGTTATTCCTGTTCGTATCGCTATGGTATCATGAAGTCTTTCCTTCGTTGTCATTCCTCTGCTTTTCCAGTCATGCAAACAGCAGCCGCTTGCTCATGCCTATATATACAAAAATGACGCTGGTTTTTTTTTTTTTTTTTTTACAACTTGTTCTGAGGAGCAGGTCCGACGCACTTCATCAAGGCGCGTCCGTTGCTAAGCACGACCTTACCACCCTCGATCTGGACCTGGAAGCGGATCTCCTCCCAGCCGTCCTTAATCTCACCAGTCTTCCATGCCGACGCAACAAGCTTATCACCACCACGGACGGGGCTGGCAAAGCGGGCCTGGTACTCCTTGATGTTGGCAGGGTCGCTGCCGCCAAGGTGCTGGAGCAGGCCGTGGCAGGCCCAGTTCCACGAGTACAGACCGTGAATGATGACGCCTCCGAAGCCCATCTTCTTGCCGGGCTCGGGGTCCGCATGGAGGGGATTGTAGTCGCCGTTGAGGCGGTACAGAAGGGGGGTCTCGGGAGTCGTCTGGTTCTCGAACACAGCATCGGGCTTCTTGTCCTTGGGCGGGGGGAAGTTCTGGGTGGCGGGACCCTTGGGGCCGCCCCAGTTGCCCTGGTTGACGTAGAAGGAAGAGGTGTGGATGCGGGAGTAAACCTCGTTGTTGGCAGCATCTACGATATCGGTCTGGGTCTCAACGACAGAGCCCGGGCGACCCTTGTCATAGACGCCGACAACCTTGGTCCGCGACTCGAACTTCTTGCCCTCAGAGGAGGTGGGAAGCTGCTTGAAGAACTCGATCCGGCGCTGTCCGTCAACGACACGACTGGGGTCGAAGACAGGCACGCCGGGGATGGCAATGGACTTTTGGGCGGCATAGAAGTCGACTACATCTGAAGAGTCAAGCTTGAAGGCTGCAAGACCGTTAGTTATACATGTGGCAAGACTACCGAGCGGGACAGCTGTAAGACTTACACAAAGCCAGAGGGTAGGTAGGGAAAGGAGCGAAGTTGGGATGAAGTTCATAGAGGAAGTGAAGCTCCTCGGCCTTGCATCCGATGGACTGGGCAAAGAGCAAAAGATCCCTCTTGCACCAAGAGACACTCTTGGACGGGTATTCGAAACCAACTCCGGGGCCGGGCATTGTGAAGCTGTTGAAATTGCTCGTTTTATGTGGCAAATAGAGATACAAGAATGGGTGTCGTGGGACTGAGGTTGGCTCAAGATTAGAATTACAGAATACAGATTTACAAAATGGCGAGCACAAAAGGGAGGAGATGTCACAGGCTTTTATGTATCAACAGTCTCCCTGTCGCTTCTCGGACAAGAGAATCGCCTGGTTGCGGAGGTGGCACGCAAACCCGGTCGATTGCGATGCCGGTGGAGGGATGAGGGATGCGGGGGATAAGGCCGATAGTACCTCGGCAGGCCTGAGCTATGGACCTCTAGCCAGAGAGGTTCACTGTGTGGGGTAGTGCCCGTGTGTCCGCATTCGCGACAGCCTCTAGACCGCATTAGGTCAAGCGCTCCCTGACTGAAGAAAAAGCGTAGAAGAATTCATCAGGTCTTGTTGGTGAAGTGATAAATGTCGTTTCTATGTGGAATCTTGCCAACTTAAGCTCACCAAGGCCCCAATTCGTGTGAGAGCATTTGGCAGCCGGCCTTCAAGATGTCCGTGAGCCTCCAAATGCCTCGAGGTCTTGTCCACTTCAAGGTTAGTGCTGTCGACGCCGTTTGATGGAGAGCAAAAAGAGTGGATGTCCCCGAAAACACAGGGGGCACAAGCCTGATAAGATAAGCAACAACACCAAAAATTTCTAGACCACCGCCTGTCCAAGTGAAGGGGTCGTGAGCCCTCATCCAGGTTCCCCTTCACTGAATAGCATCATTGCATTCGTCATCTCCAGGTGTTCTCCGGGCGCGTGATACCCTTCTAATATTTCTTTCGAAAACCGTTTGCGCCGTCATTGTTCACCTGCCGGCTGCCCGCAGTGAATGATTCTCTTGTCTTTGATTTCAAAGTCAACACCCACTCCCCGACCGCATCACTTTGCCCTTCAGAACCTGGGTCTAGTCAGAGCATCGACAAACGGCAACATCGGCTTCACAAAAGGAACCATGGCTGGCAATAGGAACAGGGCGGACGGTATGCGACCGAAGGGGTCAACAAAAAGCACCTCTGGTGTGCAGAGCGCTTCGGCCACCGAACCAAGCCGCTTTCTTTTCAAAACGGCAACAGCACCAAATGCAGAGACCGCACCTGCCAGCACTCCCAGAAACCCCTTCGTGTTGCCATCAGCTGCGCCCGCAAATGGCCCGAAATCCAGCTTCACAACCACCACCACCACCGAAAAGAAAACTCACAAGCCCCTTTCAAGGGAGGAGTACCTTGCGCAAGCCGAGAGGCGGTACTTGGCCAGCCGTGCCAGAGCAGACGCCCAACTCAGGAAATTGTACCAAACTCGCCCATTGACCAAACGTGCGGTCAAACGTTATGCCCAAAGGAGATCCCAGTGGGCAGAATCTAGGAGGCGATTGCAAAAAGCCGGCGCTTTCTTAGAGAACACCATGGGCACCCTCAGCAATGCGCATACCTTGAAAAACTCAAGACCCAGCGCTTCCGCCTCTAAGCCTCTACAAAAGACGTCACCCAAAGCCTCACCAGAGCCATCATCCGCCAAACCCCCCGCTCTTCCCCAGACCAGTTTCAGTGTAGACGACCACCCCGATAATGACAGCAGCAAGGCTCCTAGCGTCACCAGCAGCTCCGACGAGACGGTTAAGTCAGACACCAGGACGGTTGACTCACTTTCCACGAACATCACGACACCCGATCTGTCCGACTGTGACAGTTTGGTTAAAACAGCGACGAAGTTGACCAAGCAAAAGACGACTTCCTCTTCAGCTGCAGTTACCCCCTCACAAAGCAAGACCGATATTGTCACAGAACAACCCACTCCCAAAGCGGAAAAGTTCAAGATTACAATTAACGTCGAGGCCGTGGCTTCATCGAAGGAGTCCAAGTCGTCTACCCAAAAAGCCAAAGAGGATGCGGCACCAACAACCACCAGCGGCGCTCTGACGCCCAAGAAGTCAGTAGACCACAAGGACGAGAAGAAGCAGAAGTCGAGCAGCGACAAGGCGGACGGTCAAGAACTCCAGAAGGAGAAGAAGTCCAAGAAGCACAAGCGGGACGAAGAGGACCAGTCGGAAGGCGCCACCGAGCAGCCCAAGGTGAAAAAGTCCAAGACCTCAGCAGAACCCCCCACATGTTCCGGTGCCGCCATGACTCCTGCCGCCATCGACAAGTCATACAAGCCCTACCCGAACGTGCCGCCGGAAATCAGGAAGGAGCTCTTCGTCATCAAAGTCCAGGAAATGCTCGACAACCCACTGGGCTACGACGATCTCGTCTACGACGACAATCGGCCCAAGAGCAAGCGCCCGAAGTGGAGGAAGATCGGTCGCAACACGGGCCACAACGATATGATGATGTCCGGCGGTATCGGTCCTGCCGATCCCTCTTCTGGTTCCCACAAGTCGGGCAAGGGTGGTGCCAACAAGAAGAACCGTGGTGGTGACGACAGTCTGTCGAAGCAGGTGCTCAAGAAGGGTCATAACAAAAGGGTTGCGGAGGAGGTCGCTTCGCTCAAGAAGTCATCGGTGGTTGCGGAGTCGGGGTCGAGTTTTGGTGAAAAGAAGCAGCAGCAGGAGTTCAAGAAGAACAAGCATCAGCAGGGCCAGAAGAACTGGAAACACACGCCAAACCAGTCTGGCAGTTTGGCGGCTAAGTTCAGGAAGCATAAGTAACTGGAAAGTTGCAGAAAAAAAGACGAGCGGGAGTCGATCAGCAGAGTCTAAAATGGACTATTGACGACGGGCGGAGGTTTGAGGTCTAAAGAGGCTGCTTCCCCTGCTCTCAAAGGGAGAGACATCATCTCCACGTCTGAGGACAGAGAAGTTGCCTTCTCTCCCTCTCGCCATCTTGCACCACAGTTCCATATGCATCCAAGGCGGAAAGAACTAGACGGGTCCTCATAGACAGACGGGTCACCCAGAGGAGGGAAACAAGCGGGTGGTTGTTCTTTTCTACAACTATTGCATGGCTCTAAAGCGCATGGTAGCATTCACAGTGGCGAGCGGAAGGTTATTATTGCATATTTGCTTTTATTTTTCATTCGGCGCAGCGGTGGGTAAAAAAAGACATATTCCTAGAAGGACGGCGAGAAAACAAAGGGGTGCTGGCTAGATGGGCGCAAATACACGGCGGACTTTTGTGTGTGGCGTGGCGTAACATATTTGCATTATGACGGTTTTGGTAAGAATACTAGACCTTTTCTTGCCTTCTTCTTTTCATGTTCAAGATCTGGTGCTTCATCATTGATTGCTATATAGAATCACTTGTCGGAATAGATACCCATGTCAGTGACGTATGTTTCAATAGTAACAGAAACAAGACAAGCGAGTTTTGCTGGACGGAGAAAGTGTGCTATATAGGCAATGCAGTCAAATGATTGCAGATACAATCTTGTTATCTTGTCAAACGGGAATAAACTGGAAACCATGACAGCCGCTCAGACGGGGCCAGCCATATCTTGAGTACATGTAAGTAGTTTGATCCCTCGGAGCGAGGGGGCAAAAGAAATTGATTACTGGAAACGACAAAAGAGAGTGAGGTATCCTTAATAACACGCCATATGTACCAAAAACATCCAAGAAAAAAACAGAACGGCCCGTATCCATATCCCTTGCTCCCACTTATCGTGTGCTGATGATGATGATGAACCATCAGCCCACAGATAACCTGATATCATTACAAAAGAGATTCCCCACCAATCACGAACAGGCAAAGGAAACCCTTTAAAACCTCATCGCCCTCGCACGATCACATTCCTCCAGAAACTTATAAATCCCCTCTAACCCTTCATATCGGTCCTCCGAGCAGTGTTCACTAGAAGCGCTTTTCAGAGACGGCGACATGCTCTCGTAACCTTCCGACTCTTCCGAGACAGCAGAGTATTCCGATGCCAACAGCCATGGGTTCTCCTCGACCTCTTCCACAAACGCCTCATCGAGTTCAGAACTCTCTGACGAGACCCTCGTCCGAACGGTCTCGTCTGGCGACGTGAGTGTCTTGGAGCAGCCGTTGTCAGGTGCATACGGGAACCGCAGCGCGACCTGGACACCGGCGTCCGCATCAAAATCAGGATCCTCTCTGATGATGCCACGCTGAACGCCGACGTCGTTGCACAGCCGTTCGACCGTTTCGGCATCTACACCCGGGAACCGAACCCTCAGCAGGTCGGCCCGCTCCAGAGAGATGGGCAAGTCGCCCAACCGAGCGAGGGCCTTCAGATCCGCCATGACGGATGCGAGATCCTTCAGGGTACGGGCGAAGTCGACGGAAAGGACGTCGAGGAAGTTGTCGGCGAGAAGGGTAGCGCCAGCGGTCTGGATCTCGGCCTTGACGCTCTGAGAAGAGGGAATCATGGCGCCCAGAGGGCTGAGAGCCGTGACGGAGGGGCTGATGTGGAAGTCGACGAACGAGCCGGGCGCGTGGGGCGCAACGGCGAGCTTGTTGCGTGCCTTCTCCTCGTCCACGCTGACGGCCCGGTACAGCTTCCGACCGTCGGCGGAGTACCCGTCGAAGTGAGCCCGCTGGCCAGAGAGCCAGAAGGCGCGAACGGCTTGGCTCACGTTCTGGACGACTTGGGCCGGGGCGGCGGGTGTGTGGCTGAAGTAGCGCTTACCACCGGCGCGGCCGGCCCCGGAGAAGGAGTAGCCGCCTGCGGTGCGCGGGAGGGCGCCTCCGGTGAGGTTCGGTCGGAGGGTGGAGGCGAAGGGAGCCCGGCCGGGGAACTGGGCTACGGCCTGGGAGGTGGCAGAGACCGGGAACTTGGAACGGTCAAAGCGGGATTGACCGGATGAAGGGGACTGTTTCCCAGCGGTGTTGCTGATGTAGCGACGGACAGTGACATTGATGTTGGCGTAGGTCGAGTGCCACTTTGCGCCACCTCGGCCGCTCTTCTGCTGGCGGAGCCATGCGGCGGGATGAATGGGTTGGCGGCTGCTGTTGACACCGCTACGTACGGCAATGGGCTGGAGTTGTTGGGCTGGATTCGATGAACGTGTCGCGGCGGCGGCGAGCTTCGAGCGAAGCATCTTGGACGTGCGCGCCAGATTCTGGCCGAGAACACGCAGGGCGGCGGCGGCCCACATGCCTCCCACGGCGGGAGACATTTTGCGTGGTTGTATCGAGATTGAGTGAGATTTCTGTCCTCTCGCTTCAAGTCTGCAACACGACGCAAAATTTGACGATGTTTATGATGTCGATGTTTCGTTGGTCTGGGGAAGATGATGACGATGAGACGGGTGTGGTCGGGACGGGGATGTTATGAATGGGAGGCCTTAT
The DNA here is from genome assembly GCA_009806235.1 of Neurospora sp. CHS-2018c. NCBI lineage: Eukaryota > Fungi > Ascomycota > Sordariomycetes > Sordariales > Sordariaceae > Neurospora > Neurospora sp. CHS-2018c. The sequence goes on along the minus strand of RAPC01000053.1, from coordinate 96,156 downwards.
CGATAAGGATTCGCCACCGCCGGCGGCAACTGCTACAGATGAGGCAGCTGACGACTAACATGCAACTAAGAGAGGTTGGACGACCAATGCCTTCGATTGATGCATGTGCGTGCGGACAGCTGGCAGCGCTGCGGCGGAGCTGAAACCTACTGTAGTGCAAATCCAGGTGGGGTCGAGCCCTTCCCCTCGTCCCCAACCCGGCCCATCTTATCAGCCGCCCCACACGGATTGGATTGCGGTTTTAAACCCAAAATTTCTCCCGAGCTTCAAGCTTCGACTTCTTTTCTTCTCCCCAACCACGAAGTCTGGAGCCTCGGTCGCCCGCGCGACAAGTTATTTTGTCGCCGGCACTGATGCTTCAGACTTCATTCCACGGCAAGGTAAGAACTGCAACTCCTTTTTACCCCTCGCTGCCTGCTGCACAACAATTTGCTACTGTGATGACTTTACACGAACAATCCAATTCTTACCTAGCCCATGGGGACTCCAATTTACTCTAGAATTACCCTGAGAGCAAAATTGGCAGCAAGGCTTGTTGGTATCGCTAGGTCATGAACTTGATGCTAACTTTTTGCCTTCAGTGCTGGTGTCTTGCATCAATGGTTCTGGTTGCTCTCCATGATATCATTTCTTCACACATCAAAAGGTTTGTGGCAACATCTCTTTCTCTTCATCCCCCCACCCATCGTGATGATAAACGTACAACAGGGATTCCTCAAGCTTAATACATCATGTGGAATACGTTACTAGTTTCAGCCTTGTCTGATTGGATTCATACCATCTGTTGCTTGTTTCATGCCTCTGTTCGGACACATTGCTAACTCGCGACTTTTCAGGTATGCTCATGGCTCGCTTTTTCCATTCTGGCACTATGACGAAGATTTGAACGAACGGGCGGACATAAATGAAGCCTCTCTGTCCTCGTCCATCAAAGCAGGACTGTACATCCTGTGGGCGGGGTTCAGGGAGAAATTCTTGCTGAGAACTCGTCAGCTGATTTCGTGCCCTTGCACCATCTCTTGTCAACACATCAGAGCGTCTTGGGATCTGTGGACTAACATGCCAATCCGCAGGTAATTACTTATGCGCATTCGCACTTTCTCTTTTATTATCTGATGAGACGATATTCACACTGTTTGACCTTCCTTCGGGTTGGAATGAACACTAAACAAAATCTGATTTAATGAGGTATGTTTCTCTGCTGTATTCTCGCTCATGATGGGCTTTTTGCTAACTGTTTCATCAGACTGAAAATAATCTTTTCGAGACCTGCTTCGTTCGCTGTACAAGGTTTCTGGCAGAGGCTAACAGTTTCTCAGTTCTAGGCGTCCCTTCGAGCGATTAGCATTGGGGTTGGTGGCGTTTGGGTGTTTGGGTAGCGATATCTGAATTGATGCTCTTTTCATTACTTTGATCTGATTCTTTGCCCAGTCCCATGTGATGAATGCGTATCTTGAAAACTCCTAGCTCCCTGTTCACTCCCCCCGGAGTTCTTTTATCGCCTCAACTGCAACCTTGCGTTCCAACCCACGATGCAGCGTATCAGATCCCAATCACCATTGTTCCCAACCCAATCTGTTACTACGATACCAGTCCCAGCATCGCCGACGGTAAGCTCACCCGGTTGCTTCTGAGGAGCGCCGTGGCCCATACACAAATACTGTATCATGGATGGGTTGATCTTCGCAGCGATCTTCTCGGGCCAGCAACTCGCATTGAAGAAGTTGCTGCCACTCAGAAAGTTGATAAACAGAGGCAACGGACCTCCAGCAGCCTCCGAACCCGGCATTCCAGACGGCACAAACACCTGCTGTGCCGCTCTCATCAACACCTCCCTCGCGAACCCAATCTTCTTCTCAATATGCTGCGTCTGCCCAACCTCATAATAATCCTGAATACGAATTCTCCCGCTCCCACACGTCCCATCCGCGCAGTTATCAGGCCACACCGAACCATCAATCCCCATCCCCGAAGCCTGCAGACTCGGATCCAAGTGAAACCGCCTCACCAGAACGATGCGCCCGCGCGCCTGCTCCAGCGTCGGGATCTCAGGTTTGGTGTACCACCTGTCCGGCGTCAGATAGCGCGCGGCCAGGTAAGTAGACAAGTTCTGATCCGTCCCGCGCCCCGTGCCTTCGCGCTTGATCGACATCAGCAGCGTCTCGGAAGGGTTGGCGTCCAAAAAGGCGTAGCACTCCGATAGCAGGTCGTGGAAGTACTTTGTCCCCGACAGCGCGATGGGAAAGGCGGAGTGCACCAGGCTGAGGTTGGGCGCTTTGGCCTTGTCCTTGTATGCTGGTTCCGGAGCTTGCGGGGAGAGTTCGGGTTGGGGGGCGGGCGGGTTGGTGTCTGTCTGAGTCTCTGTCCGCGTCGAGGTGGGCGAGATCGGAAAGGCGCCTGGTAAAGAGTCGGGTGTGTCGAGTCGGGGAGAAGCGGTTTTGGTAGGAGAGGGCGAGCGCGAGGAGGGTGATGGGCAGGATACACGTACGTCCAGGAAGCGCACGCCGTTGTCGAGTTGCTCGCGGACGGAAACGGCTTGGCAGCGCACAGAGGGAAGGGAGACGTAGCAGGTCGGACTGTTGTGCGTCCCTGGGATGCTGAGGGCCGATAAGGGGTAGGACGGGTCGAGCTCGGCCATCCAGCGGTTGAGGTGGGCGCTGCTGAAGATGGCTAGGAAGGAGTGGTGGGGCATGTAGATGAGGGTGAATTCGCGTTCGGATGGGGGAACCTGAGGTTGTTGATCCTGTGGCGGTTGGGGGTTGGCTTTCATGACGATGCTCCGGTGTGATGGGCCGGGGATGGAGACGGAGTAGGTGTATGGCGTGTTTGGCTCGGAGAAGGTGAGGCGGAGGGATTCGCCTTTGGAGGTATCGGGTAGTGGGATGGACGTTTCATGTTCGGAGAAGGGCTGGATATGGACATCGGTGATGTCTTGCTTGCTGGCTGCCCCTGGCTCCTTAGCCGCACCGTTGAGGCTGTCCGTTGCAGCGGCGGCGGTTGGTGCTGGAGGCGACCCTTTCGATTTGCCGGTGATGCGCGCCGTGATCTTCGCCAACCCGTTGGGCTTGCGAGCCTTGGTAGGGTCCTCGTGGCGCTCCACTTCCTTCAGCTCGAGCGGCGTGATGGTTAGGTTGCGGATGGTGAGATTCCCCATCTTGACCATCTTGACTGCGTCGATCCGACGGTTCCGCCGGGTTGATGATGGTAATATGGGTACGGTAGCAGCCTTATGCGGTATAGCATATGCTCTCGTCTCGAGGTAGCTGGACATGGAAGTCCTCTCGTCTTTTTCAAGACCAGCTGTAGATATTATCTAGATCTGTCTTGGAAAACAGGCGCCTGAGCCTACTCCTTAGCCGAGCTTGCGTGACGTTGTACACCTGGGATGAACTCGTCAGAGAGGTGCATATAAAACTTCCGAGCGCGCAGAATGTGATGATATGGTTACGCTATTTCGTCGGAGAAAGAGGCATGTCTACTCAATCCATGATGTCTTACATATAGAAATGTCTGTTCGTCTGACTTGAGCTTCTGGAAACTTTTCAAGTCGTATAACTGAACGTTTGGGATGGATGCGGTTGAGGTTATTCTCTTGGCTAGATAGATCGAGCACGATAAGAATCGAACAATTCCATTGGGGGCAAAACCAGTTAGGAAAATCAACAAGTGTCTTGTTTTTGAGATCTAAAGTTTATATTGGTGAGGATTTTCGATGAAATGGAAAGAGCTAAAACCAAACTCCTGAGCTACACCGCATTCCCCGGAAAGTAAAATGAGGTTCGGCTTTGCGTCCACATTTGTGAAGGCAATAATGCGCAGTGACGTAACAAGTCAAGCCATAAAGTCAACCCAGCACAGTACGGTATAACTATGAAAATCGCTGAAGGCGGCTAATCGCATTGTATCGACAAAATATAATAAAAAATCAGCTGAATTTTTTCAAGCCCCTCATTTAGGGCTGAAGAAATACTTGTTGATCTCTCGAGCTGGTGATGTGCGTTTACTTGTAAGGCCAAAGGGGCCCCACTTCGAACGAATGCGAGAACTTGTCACGAACCTCGCGAGGTTTTCAAGGTTGCCAGTGGGGAGCAAGAGAGTTCGAGAAAGAAAGAAGAGCAAGTTATCCTGATTTTCAGGTGCATATGAACTACATATGTTGCTCGACATATTGAAATCCAAAGATGGAAAACCAGACAATAACACAACCTGCCGATTTCAATTTCCCAAAGCATTCATAAGATTCACCGAATGCAACAATGATATCCAGAACATTGCCCTGAGGAAACGGGGAGAACTTCCGTCGTCGCCAAGCTCCGTGATCCCCGCGTATGTCCGGCGGGTCTGTCAGGTCCGTGAGAATTTCATGTTGAGCCTCAATATCGCAACTTCGCAAGTAAGCAACGGGAAGTCCAGCCGCGCCCTTGTTCAATCCGTAGGCGGGGACTGTTACTTTGAGGACCGGATCTTATCTAACATGCAGGAACAATTGTAACTTCATGAAGGGAAGCTTCCTAGGTCCAAATTGCTTCAACTATGTTATGGACAAGGTACGGCGTTTCCCCAAGCTAGACCATATAGAAGGTTGCCAGATTGTCTAGGACTATATATGATCGGTATTGTCAGGACAGTCGCTTAAGGACGGAGGTAGCAGTCTCGGTACCGGACGTCCGCAAGATGGTTATTAACCCAAGGCCGGAGTCGCCTGGATAAATGCAGTGCAATATCAAGCCCGCAAGCTGGGACGACAACCGCACAATAGCCGGGTTTTCGGTGACGGCTTCACTTCACGCCCGGCCTCGACCTCAAAGTTCGAGAACTACGAAGGCGTATCGAAGAAGGGGTTTTGAGGAGTATAAAGAGATAGGAAGTCGTCGCGAAGGAAGTGGTGATGTCGGCCATCGAAGCTGAACATCGCCAACCTTGCACCCACAACGAAACAAGCACTCCAAGCTCCTCAAACAAAAATGCGCTTTTCAGTTCTTGCCAACGCCGCCTTTGCCAGCTCGGCACTGGCAATCCCCTCACTCGCCTCGGCCATTGCTCCCCGTCAAGAGGATGCCTGCCTGACCAGGACCGAAGCCAAAGACATCGTGGACATCTACGCCCAGCTGATCGCCAACTACACGGACGAGGTCTGCGCCAAGTACTGCGCCTCGGACTTCGTCGACCGATCCGATAGCATCAACACCTTCATCTTCACGCCCCTCGGGGAGCCGACCTTTGCGACCAAGGAGATCTTCATGGCGGCGCAGAACGCGAACCCGCCCTTCCCCGTCGTCGTCGACAGCATCGATGCCGTCGACTGCGAAGCCGTCGCGCTCCGCTGGCACGCCACTTTTGGGGCTGCCAACCTCCCTAGCAAGGGTATCACCATCATCGGCACCACCAAGCGTGAGGGATATGCGCAGATCAAGAGTCTCGATGTCGAGTTCAACAGCTTGATCTGGCTCCTTAACATGGGTGGCAACTACACTTGGGAGGGTTAGACTTTGTGACGGGGCAAACGTCATGTGAGGGCATCAAGAACGCAGATCTAGATCTGGACGCTCGTCTTCGCCACATGAAATTTGATGGTCGGTTTCGCAATCGGAAAGGTGCGAGAAGGAAGACGGCTGCAAATCAGGGTGTTCTTTGCTTGACAAGTGTGGGATGGAGGTACATCCTTGAGGGGATAACACAGCGGATTCGATTCTGGAATTCATGTCTTTAGTTCGTGCAATGCCTTTCTTGTAGGATCACAAATCGAGATGGATGTTGTGCAAGTAAACTGGAAAAAGGAAACAATGCATCTTGTGTAACAGGTCAACGGCCTCACCGGCCGAGACGTCACCCTCGAAGTGATGTTGTTAAGGAGTAGGTAAAACCCAGAGGTATTACTGCGTCTGTTTCCATTAAATGTTTTATTCCCACGCTTGTTGCCGTTGTTGGTATCTCCATACCTGGACTGTAGGGCTGCATGGTGACATGTGGGACAACATCGGGGAATCGCAGGTTTGATGGGAGGCGTTTGCCAGAGACAATCAAACCATGCCCTCGACTCTTGGCAACACGGCCTGGACGATGAGATTTGAAGTTCGAGAAAAGACCTCGCATGAGTCTCTGAAGAGGTCGACTTTGACCAGCAAGGGACGCTTGAATAAGGTTCCATCGTAAGCTGCTTTTCAGCGGTAAGACGGCTTGAGAGGTCGTGCGAGGTACCAACGGACTGGATCTCGAGAAACAACGACTTTGAAGTGCCCCTGCATGGGGATGGCGTAGGGCGCTTGGTGAGGCGCCTGAGCTGAGCGACTGACAGTCAGGAACAGATGAGGTCACTTCATGCTGTGTTGTAGCACCGAGGCTGATGATGATTTGGATTGCATATTCAAACAATTGTTATGCCTCCGACTTTGCTCAGTGCCATGAAGAAATCTCAGTCGATTGGGAAGAGTCATGTAATTCCATTCCAGGAATACTCGCCTGGATCATGGATGGAATTCAAGATGAAATCATGCTCCGGCTTGTGGGCGAAGGATAAGACGTGCCGTCTTGGCCGCCAATCGCGGGAAGGGAGAAACGCCGACGGGTGAAGAAGGTTGAGAACGGTTGCTGGGTTGAGAACTTAAGATCTAAAGAGTGGATACTCAGGTACCCTGAAAACCTCCAATTACCAGCCGAGGTGCCGTTACCAGGCTGGCCCACTGTGCAGGAGCTGCCTGCTCGACCCTTGCAGAACACCGAGCCCAATGCGTCAAACGCCGTACATCTACGCGCTTTGATTGGTCTGCCCCTGCCAGTGACCAATCGGGTCCCGGTTCATCTCCCCTTTTTAAATTTGAACAACTCGCCAGGCTCGCAAATGCCCGTGAAAGGGGACCTCTGGACAAGACTCGTCCAAGGTTCTACGCGACCAACGATCTTCGGCGCTCGAGTGCTTGTCTTGCCTGGTGATGTGATTGAGACGACTCTAGCCACTCATTTGATGGCGAAGGCAACTCTAGACCTGCGTGGCCCTCGTTTGTTTGGCTTGTCTGGGTTGCCTCTTCAACGTTGACCGTCCTCCGCTGGGAGCATGTGCGCATCTTCCACCCATTCTTCTGGGATAGAGATCGACCCCCCGGGACGGGCAGTCGACAGGCTACACAGAGATCCCAAACGCACAGCATCTCGCATCATGTCCATTCCAATGTCATGCCGAGCATCTTCAAGGACAACGGACGTATTTCGTCCAAATTACCAAAGGATTCTCTTCCCACGCCAGAGAAGTGTCAACCCCACAGCATGAAATGGTGAAACTGGAGCGCTTCTAAGGTTACCCGCCCAGCCCGTCCATGATTCCTTGGGACCCTGGACTGCCTGGCCGAAATGAAGGGACCCCATGGATATCCAGATTCCTGAAATTCCGTGGCTGCAGAGGAAGCCTGGGAATCAGAAAATGGGAAAGGGGGGTGTGAAGGGTTTCATTGGCATAAGGCGCAGCGCCTGTAAGCTTGTCTATTTTGTATGTCGTTGGTGCAGCGTTGCACCGAGGAAACCTTCACTTGTCCCATTTTTGTATTTTCTCATATTTTCCGCCTTTGCCCCCCCTCCTCTTCGCACTCCCTTCGTCCTTCCATTCTTTCCGGCTTCGCCTTCTTCATCCCGCGTTTGTGTTTCTGCCTCAGCTCGTGGTCATCGTCGCCGTTGTCACTCATTTAATATACAACAGTCACTCATTCATTCAGTCTTACTCTTCACTGCCTCTGCAGCCTTCCGGTCTTTTTCAGATTTCTGTCATCGAACCATTTAGTGGCCAAGTCCCAGCAAAAAGTCATCACATTTACCAACCAAGTTACCAACTCGATATAACCATCAAGATGCGTTTCTCCGTCGCCGCCGTCCTCGCTATTGCGACCGCCGTCTTCGCCCAGACCGATGGCTTTGATGTCATCTCCAACCCGTATGCCGGCGAGAAGGTGCTTGCTGGCCTGCCCTGTGAGATCAAGTGGGCGCCTTCGTCCGACCCGAAATTCCAGGGTACCGTCCGTATCGATGTCCTTGGAGGCGCCACCCCTCAGTCGTTGGACAAGGTTGGAACTGTTGCCTGTGAGTAGCCATGGCCCTAATCACGTAACCAGAAGAAGAGTACTAACCAAGATCTCTCAGCGGGCGTTGACAGCAGCAAGGGTTCTTACAAGTGGAACGTCGACTCTCACCTTGGCACTGCCAACACCTACGGTATTCAGATCACCTTGGAGTCCAATGAGAAGGTCTTCCAGTACTCGTTCCCCTTCCACATCATTGGCGGCCTTACTTCTGACGATGCCACCACCGTCACTGTTCCCACCACCACTGCCGCTGGCACCGCTAAGCCTCTGACCGTCGCCGCTCCTGCCACCACCAAGGCTGCCATCACTACCACCAAGGCCTCCGATGCCGCCGAGACCACCACCGATGCCGCTACTGGTTCCGCCTCCGGCTCCGGCTCCGGCTCCGGCTCCGGCAGCGACTCCTCCGCTTCCGGCGCCGTTTCCTCCTTCAGCACCGTCGTCGGCAGCGCCTCTGCCTCCGTCGAGGCTTCTGCCACCTCCTCTGACGTCGTCGCTACCGCCTCCGCCTCTTCCACTGGTGCCGTTGCCACTGGCGGCGCTGCTGCCTTTGGCGCCAGCACCGGTGCTCTCCTCGGTGGTGTCGCCATGGCCCTCTTCGCCCTCTAAAAAGGGACGTTTTTGGTCGTCTTGATACCCAGCGTTGGAAAGGGGTTGTTTTTTTGTCTTGTTTGATTTTGCATCTGCTCGGCATTAGGATGGATACCAGCTGTTGAAGAAAGAAGGGCATAATTTAGACCCGGGAAGGAGAAAAAGCATGGATTGCACTTGAAATATCCCGGACATCTTGTAAATGATCACTGAGACCTCAAAGTCATTAATCGAGCGGAATCTGCTTCATAAAAAAAACTGAGATACGACACATAGTTCTAGTCCCCCAATTGGTTCGACTTCGTTCGGTGTGATGTGCGCGTATGTCGATTTGCAATTGGGTGAGAAGTATTCGGTCGTCAGCCTTCGTTGGCGTATCATCAACCGGTGAAAGATATGATTCGCTCGAGTGTGCGACGACGACGACGACGGCAAGGTGCTGTCAACGAGTTACCTTTCTTGGTATGTCCTGGTATCGCCTAAGAGCGAGATATGACCTTCGCTAATGCTCGCCTTTGGATTGAGGATGTCATGGGGCTGGCCTGGGATGCTTTCCGATATTGAATGTCGAATTGCTGGCGATCCGTCTCACATGAGACTTCCAGATACCCGGAGTGCATGTTCTGTAGACCTTGAGAGCCGACTGTGTATTCTCAAAGAATACCTTCATGTTGTATCCGCTGTCTCGCTGGTTGGCACAATGTGCTAAGAGCCGTCATCATCATGTAGGTTGATGGACGAAATTGTTTCATATGGAGGCTCTGGATGGTGGTGCGTGGTTCCTTGCATTCATTCCGTATTGTGCATCCTCGTCCCGACTGAAGTTCCTCAAAGCACGCTGCGCGGGAGATCTTCAAATATGTAAGCACAGACCACAAAAGCTAAAAGATGCCAAGCCAAGCGGTGAGACTTGAGAGAGTGCCACATGTAGAGAAATGCGGGGCAAAAGAAAAAGGGACTCGAAAGTCGCAGTGACCATTTAGCTCCCTGTGAAAATGCTGGAGTGTAAAGTCGTGAGTACATGGCCAACTGTACCCCTCTCTCCAATGGACCCATCAGGAAGGAACAGTCCCGCAGACAGCACAGCTGCCATCAACTGAACCTCTTGCTCCGTCTGGAGTCTGGCCCGCCAAAACCCTCCACGAGCCCTCCACTGTTGACAAGGACCAGCCGCCAACCTCGAAATCCCATCAGCCAGCCAAATCGCCAGCCCCGTACACTACAGACCTCGCTCTAGAGGTAGTACCCGACCTCCTCTCTCTCCGTTTTCTGTTTTATTTCTCTATTCCGTTGCTGCCCGCGCTGCGCGCTCTTGACTCCGCTTTTCCTTTAGACATCACCAAATAATTCAGATCCCGAAGCAAAGATGAGAGGCGAGGTAAGACATGCGCCCGTTGCCTACACCTCGCGATCCTTAGCACAGACAGCATGACCCTGGACCCGACCCCTATTCCGCCGCCGTTGGACAGCAATCCCATGGTACCCAAGCAACGAAATCAACGACACGCCCCTCTGGAGCTGGAACGCTCGCGACAACGACACGCGCCGATGACCACAACAATTGAGCAACATTAAGCTCGATAACTCGAATTGCCGCTACTATAGAGTAAATCACGATGTCCAGCATTCCACGCCAGCTGTCCACCACCCGGGACCCATGTCGAATCCTGATATACCACCTCACACGCCCATATAGCGCATCATGGAACTACCTTACCGCGAGCACAAGTAGCTGATACAGCTTCAAACAGGTTGTTCACATCCACTTGGGCCAGGCCGGTACCCAGCTCGGTAACAGCGCCTGGGAGCTGTAAGTGCTCAACACACCGCTATGCTTTTCGGCATCATCTTCTCTAACACATCTGCTCTCTAGCTACCTCCTTGAGCACGGTCTTACTCAAGATGGTCGTAAGGACCCCGACTCTGCCGTTGCCGGTGAGGGCGGGTCCTATGATACCTTCTTCACCGAGTCCAGCAACGGCAAATATGTCCCTCGCTCCCTCTTCGTCGATCTTGACCCTTCCCCGATCGACGAGATCCGTACCGGCCCCTACCGTCAGCTTTTCCACCCCGAGCTCCTGATCAGCGGCAAGGAGGATGCTGCCAACAACTACGCCCGTGGTCACTATACTGTCGGCAAGGAGATGGCCGAGAACGTCCTTGATCGCATCCGCAAGATCACCGGTAGGTTATCTTCTGCACGTCTAGGGCGGGTAACATATTTCTAACCGGGTATGGACAGACAACTGCCATTCTCTTCAGGGTTTCCTTGTCTTCCACTCCTTCGGTGGTGGTACCGGTTCCGGTTTCGGTGCCCTCGTCCTCGAGCGCCTCGCTCAGGACTACGCCAAGAAGTGCAAGCTAGAGTCAGTCCTTTCCTCTTTCTTCCCAATGGTGTCAATGGGCCATCTTGGAGGATGAATTGGTCTTGTTTGAAGCGTTGGGCTCTGGACTTTCCAACCTCGGTGGTTTTCGAAGATGCTGCCCGAACTCTGTTGAAGTTCGGTCATCCAGACAAAAAGACCGGGTTGAGAGACTCAGAGCCGCGTTTAGGACAAGACCGATGTGCCTCAACCCTTTCATGTAGGTCACTCTTGCTGACAGCGTCCTTGGAACAGGTTCTCCGTTTACCCTGCTCCTCGCGTCGCCACTGCCGTCGTTGAGCCCTACAACGCCGTCCTCGCTACCCACAGCACCCTCGAACACAGTGACGTTACCTTCCTTGTCGACAACGAGGCTGTGTATGACATTTGCCGAAGAAACCTCGATATTCCTCGTCCCAGCTACGAGCACTTGAACCGCCTGATCGCCCAGGTCGTTTCTTCCATCACCTCGTCCCTCCGTTTCGATGGTGCTCTCAACGTCGATCTCAACGAGTTCCAGACCAACTTGGTTCCTTTCCCTCGTGTCCACTATCCTCTTATTTCTTACGCTCCTGTTATTTCGGCTACCAAGAGCGCTCACGAGAGCTTCAAGACCTCTGAGCTTACCCTCCAGTGTAAGTGGAATCTTAGCGTTTTGGTCAGCCTTATCATTGCGATCCCAGACACTGACATATTTGTGAATAGGCTTCGAGCCCAACAACCAGATGGTCGTCTGCGACCCCCGTAACGGCAAGTACATGGCTGTCGCTCTTCTGTACCGTGGTGATGTTGTTCCTCGTGACACTGCCGCTGCGGTTGCTGCGCTCAAGGCCAAGTCCTCCTTCAACCTCGTTGAGTGGTGCCCCACTGGCTTCAAGATCGGCATCAACCACCAGAAGCCCATGTCCGTCCCCACTGCCTCGCCCGCTGATGGTGGTCTTGCTTCCGTCGACCGCTCCGTCTCCATGTTGTCCAACACCACCGCCATTGCCGAGGCTTGGTCGCGTCTTGACCACAAGTTCGACCTTATGTACAGCAAGCGCGCCTTCGTCCACTGGTACGTCGGTGAGGGTATGGAGGAAGGCGAGTTCAGCGAGGCCCGTGAGGATCTTGCTTCGCTCGAGAAGGATTACGAGGAGGTCGCTGGCGACTACAACGATGTCGATGTCGATGCTGAGTACTAAGCGGTTGCTTTTCCTATGGTCATACATGGCGCCATTGTTGGGTCCAGGGCGGTTGGGTCCAGCCCAGGTAGGCCCTTGACAACCAGCACCCTGGTTCCTAGCCTCACACGAATGGAGCGCGGAGTTAGGAAGGACTAGACGAGAACATGACGACTTATGTAATTCCCCCTTTGAAAGCACATATACATACCCACCCCTTTAATCTTGACCTTGATTGTAGACCAACAACATGTAGGATTTTTGTTCGCCGGTTTAGTGGACCAAGCCACGAGGAGACGTCAATCTGCGCGGCTCAGAAGAAGATGTAGAGCTGGAGTAACACATGGGATAAGAAAAGCTAAAAGAATGATACCCAACATTTCTTCAAAGGTTTAAAAGACAAGTGCTTGCAACAAACAAAAACGTACAAGGCGGGATGAGCCACACTGAGGGAAACACTGATATAAGTCTTGCCAGAGGTCTAAGGCAATTGAGGCGACACCATGGATCTCGAACGGCCGTTGGCAGTTCTCGACTAGTTCCCGATCGACAACTATTTCAGATCTTTGTTGCCGTGATTAAACGAGATGTATAGGCTGGAGAAGGCGATAATGAACTCCAGTAATCAAAAGTGTCTGTCCCATGCACATCGTGCCGCAACTCGGCCCATCTCATATTGATAAACAAACGTGACAAACATTGCATCACTAACAACCTTCAGGTACCAAACCTTACCGTCACTGAATCGGTACACTCAATAACGTGCAGGATGTCAAGACAACACAGCAGCGCGGGACAATGCCTTTGAGAGATACCTTGAGATGCAATGACCACATTAGAGTCTATCCTATCCGCACATGCGGATGCGTCTTGGACCGAACGCTCCTCTTCATCCTCGAACCCCATTCTTAAAGCTTAAACCACGGACCGCACGGCACGGCACGGCACCGGACCGCACCGGCCGCTGCAGTTGGCTCCATACTAGCAAACACTCTTTACCCCAGGCGAATTGCCTAGCACTTATTTCTTTCCCTTCCCTTGAACCTTCCACTTCGAAGCCCTCGCAGCAGCACGGCCAGTCTTCTTCTTACCACCACCCGCATTCGGCGCCTTATTCTTCCTGGCGCCCTTGAACTTGAGATCCTTGGGCTTTCCGTCCGCCGCGCTGGCACGCTTGCCCTCGAGGATGAAGCTCTCGGGAGACTTGTAGGCACCCGGCACTCTGGGTCCGGTTGCCTCCGTATTGGCGCCCGAGGCGTGATTCCGCCTTTGGCTGGCCTGGTATCTGTCCTGCTTGTTGAACTTGTTCTTCTTGTCGGAGCCGATGACCTGTCTGGCGGTGAACTTGCCGAGGAGCTTCTCGGCGCGGCCGGCGATGGTCTTGGCTTCGGCGGAGATCTTGGGGGCGTAGTCGGATTTCTTGGAGCCAGGGCCCTTCTTGCCGTTGCCGCCCTTCTTCATGGACTCGGGCGCGGTACCCTGCGCCTTGAGCTTCTTGGCTTCGATGGCGCGCAAGGTCTTGTGAGGAGCCTTGCAGCGGCTGACGCGGAGCTCGCGAGGGAGCATGGGGGGAAATTTCTTGCCGTTGAGGAGGATGGCGGACTCGACGGCGTTCTCATCCTGCGGTGGGGGGAAAGTGTTGTTAGTAATGGCCATCAAGGGGGAAATATAAGAGGGTAATAACTCACGTGGAACTGAACGTAGGCGAAGCCCTTGCCGACACGGGTCACAGGGTCGCGAACCACACGGACGCTCTCAACCTTGCCGCCCTCCTTTCCGAATACCCGCCAGAGACCTTCCTCGACGTCCATGGGCTGCTTTGTCCGCTTCTTCTTCTCGGTCACCTCCTTGCCGTCCTCGTCCATCTTCACCTGTAGCACTGTCTCATCATCCACAAACCCAAGGTTGCCGACGAAGACGCAGCGCTTGTGGTCTACCGGGGCAGGATGGGCAACGCTGTCGACACGGATGTGGCGATCCAAGACGATTGTGCCGTTGAGTTTCGAGCAGGCAAGACGAGCGGCCGCAGGGGTGCTGTAGACGACATAGGCGTTTGTCGATTTCGTGGTGGCCTCCATCACAGACTTCTTGATATAAGCGGCGCGCTTAGGAATGGCAGCGGTGGCGAAGGCAGTCGAGCGGAACCGTATCGACTCGACCTTTTGGGCAGGCTTCGCCTCCTTGTCCAGCACTGAAGCCATGTGCTTCATCAAGGTCTTCTTGGCCGAACGAGAGGTGACGACCTCAACGGCAACATTGCTGAGGAAGACGGTGCGGTTGGCCTTCTCAATCTCGTTCTGGGCAGCATCGGGCGCTAGCGATTCGTGAACGGGGACCTCATCCTCAGACTCGCTGTCGTCGTCCTTCTCGGCCTTGGCGCTTTCCTTCTTTTCTCCGGTTTGCTCGTCGGCCTTGAGACGCTTGCCAGCCGGCTCTTCATCGTCCTCCGCCAACTTTGAGAGGTATTTGTGTTCGAGATTGTCGTGCTGGTCGCGTTGCTTGCGCTTCCGTTTCCGTCCATCTTCTTCCGGGACCTTTCCTTGTTCTACAACAGCTTCGAGGATCTCGGCGGCTTGAACCTGTTCGTCTTCGCTGTCGTTGTCGTCCTCGGCCTCCTCATCTTCGTCATCCTCTCCAATGCCGACCTCAGAATCGTATTCTTCGTCGAGCTCGCTCAATTCCTCGTCATCGCCCTCCTCCTCAACTTCCTCCTCCTTCTTGGATGGTACTGGCGCCTTCTTGGGCTTTGATGGTAGGGGCTCCGAGTATTTCGCGGCTGGGCGGGGCTTCGCTGGACCAACCTACGCAAAATTAGCTATGTTGTCTTCCAATTGCCTGTCTGTCATCAGGAAATGGCTTACACTGGTAGCGAACAAAGCATCCAAGCTAGGATCAACCTTCTTCACCGGCGCAACGAGTCCTTTACTATAGTACTGGTGTCAGCATACTGAAGAACGTTGCTGACTGGAAGGTAGGATTGTTCGCACGTTTTGCCCATTGTGATGTTTGCGTCGTGTGTCGAAGCGCAAATGGAAGTGGCACGGTTCGCCAATCAGATACTTGTGATTGACTTAGTGTTTCTAGGAGCACAGAAGAACAACTGAAGTTCGACGACAAGACGGAAGAAAAGCTCGACTTTCAAACGTGTAGAAGTCGAATTGCAAAATGTAGCTTCTGATTTCTAGGTAGAATGTTGTACAAGTCAAGACCAGTTTCTGGGCGGCAGGTTCAATGGTCCAGGGTCTCAAGGTCGCCGTTTCTACCTTCCCCACTGCGCATCGCAAGGACGAGTCGAGGACCGTGGAACATGATGCATCCAAAAAATTCGCTTATCAGTCGTTATCGCAATTGCCAAAACTCACCGCCTGCCATCACCTTTCTGTCGTGTGGTGCGCTGGGCACATGCTGGGGACAGCGGCGGCAGGCAAGCGGGCAGGCACTGGAGCCCCCCAGAAACCTGCTGCCGTGGTGCGGTGCTGTGGGCGCTTCTCCAGCTTCCAGTCGTCAATCGACACCCACCACTGCTCCTCACCCACCCGATCTGTCTTCCTACCTCGACCGCACGGCATCTCTTGACAATCGCTCCCTCGTACCGACAAGATATCCATATCCCCGAGACATTTCATTGTGTGCGAACACACATCTTTCAACCTCCCAGCATTAATACACTTTACCCTGCTCGTCGCGCCACCACTTCAGGCGCTGCTCTTGAGCTGCCCGTGCAGTTCGGAAGTCCAGTCCGCCGCCCACTACTCAATTCTACGGGGCTTTCAACTTTCCACTTCTCATCCGCCCAAACCAACATCGGCGCGCCGTTGCTTAGCTTTAATCTCGTCGGAATCTATGATCCGCGATGGCTACCGGTGACACCGCGCTGTCCTTGGCTCTCTCGAGCCCCCCTCCGCCTCTGCTACAACACAGCCCCAGCGATGTTTCAAGCCCACTTAGCGACGTGGAAGACAAGCATGGTGATCCTGACGACATGGATTTGGACATGAACAGTAACCACTCTCAACATCGCGAGGCGTCGGTCCGAACTGACAATCGCGATGGCGCCGACTCGGACCTTGGCGCCGAGACTGACGACGAGAGCAAGCTGTCGGATGTGGATATTAATGACTCCGAGGCAGAGACAGAGAGACTTTACGATACACCACCAAAAGATCGAGTATCGCGCGACATCGTGGACACCGCGGGTGAGCCTGGCACTCGACAATTCACCGACCGCCGCGATCGGACGTTCGAGCGCAGCCCTAGCAAGCTTCAGCAGCAAATCAAAGCTGATTACGAACCGGAAAACACCGCCAGCGGGCGAAATACTCCATCAGATGAAGCAGAAGAGGGTGACGAAGAGGCCTCGGAAGATCTGAGTGAGGAAGAGCCCGAATCTGCTGCCGAACTACCACCTGCGCGATCTCCCGTGCTGGCGAAGAAAGTACAAGCAGTTTCCGCCTCGACCGAAAAAGTCCTCACACTATCACCCCGACATGATACCCTAAAGCGGAAACGCTCCTCAATCACCGAGCAACAAGATCTCAGCCAACCGCTCAAGAAGCGGACCGAGTCAAATACCTCTCCCGAAGAGCTCTCAGCCGATGACGTGCCTGTCGTTGACATCGAGGTCATTTCGACGAACCCCGAAAGCGGCAACCAGTCTGCCGAGGAAGATAACAATGATGAGCCAGTCACCACGGCCGGCGCCGAAAGCGCAACGAAGGATGAAACGGAGTTCACGGAGGCGATCGAAGAAGACGCGACAGACGGTCGAACCAAAAAAGGAAAACGCAGTGTCGCGAAGAAAAGAAAGAGCCCGACCCCTGACGAACCAGGCGGGGATGAGGTTGAAGAGACAAATGCCGACGCTTCTGCTGATGCAGACGTTGTTGCCGTCGAAGACTCTGGAGCGCAAGCTGAAGAGGACCAAATAGACGATGTCGGTGAGGAGGCTGAAGCAGCCCACAGAAACGAAGAAGAGTGTATGTGTACCGTGTTCTTCCATCCAATTTACCTTGCACATACTAATGGACCACTGCAGTGGAGCGGAAGAAGTCCGCCTGGGAAGAGCTTACAGCAATTGAGAAACAATTCAGCAGTTTCCGGGAGCGGTGAGTTTGCCAGGCAATTTCATCTCTGGATTAGACCTAACAACTTCACAGCCTATATCAGGAACGTCTAGAGCAGCTCAATCAGGAAGAAGCCATGCTAACCTGCGAAAACCCCACCCATCCCGAGTATCTGGCGATGCTACAATGTCTGAATGCCCGACGAGAGGAGAGGATAAAGACCAGCACACTCGAGTTACAATTCAGAATGGCGATGCTTCAAAGGCGCGCGGTGGCAGAACGAGCACAGATACTGTCGCAATACCACCAAGCTGTGCGCGAGTCGCGTGAGAAGGTCCTCGAGGAGCTTGGTCAGGAATGGTACGATATACAACAAGAGCGCAGACGGTTTGCCAACGCAATACCCGACTACGGAATCCATTACCCCACCGCCAAAGCACAGATTATTCGCAACGCTGTTGCGTACAATAAGGAAGTGTCGATCTTGTCGGGCTTTGCGAAACACGTTGGATTCCCTGCTGCGCCACCAATACATGGCGCATCTGAGGATCAGGTGGAAAACGATCTCGAAGCTATAGCTGTGAGTGTTGGAGGTATCTCAATGCATATTGCCTTTACATACTAACTGCGGCTGTAGCGATCTCGCGAGCCTGCCCCTCGGCCTATACCGAACTATCCTTTTGGGCGAACCCCCCTTGGCCCCGCCGGTGAACAGTTTATCGAACAAACACCTTGGGCGAACCCAAACCACCCAGCCCATCAGATGCAGCGACAACAATTACATCATGATGTGCCTTTTGCTGGTCCTCCCTCTGGACCACGACACCACTCGCAACAGCCTATGGCTCCGTATACCACAAATGGATTCGTTGCAGTCAACGGGGACGCGCATCCGGTTCATCTGCAAAAGGGGCATACCTCCGGTGCTCACGAGCCAGTAAAGAGCGCCAAACTTGGGCCAGAGCAGGTAATGAAGCGGGAGGGCGTTCCTCAGGCTTCATGAAACGCTTAGGAGCACCACCGGGAAGCATGGCCAAACACATTGCAAGCAGACAGATTTGTTTATTTTCTTCAGGGGCATTCGGATTAACTAGTCAGGCATGAAGGGTGTTTTACTCTGCTCTGTGCTTGTTGCAGCATTGAGCGACGGTGGGAAGGAGTTCATGGGGTTCATAGATGATTTATTTCACATTGGCATGTTTGGGAGGTTCAAAGTTCGGAGTACGGGTGGGATGTTCGTTGGCTAACCCAAGTCAACCAATGTGTATATGCCAGTGCAGGGTAGCTGGGCGAGTTGTTATACTGAGCGTTTGGGCTTTTGGGGCCATGCACTCTCTTGCTCCTTTACATACGAGATATGGTCGGGATATATATATGCCTTTTAACGAAGAAGGTACCCTTTTGGATACCCCCAAATCACAAATACAACACGGCTGGGGTGTGAACTCCTGCGCGAGGGAGTCTCTGACTCCTGTTTCCATCCAAAAAGCTGTGTTCCGCCCTGTTCCGTTCCCTGAACGCCATCATAATGTACACGGCCGGGGCCGCCCTCTTGGATGCCCGTACCTATCTGTAGCGGCCAACGCCACAGAGCTCATATTACATCTGCCTATTTCTTCTCGGGAACCTTGACGTCCTCGAATTCGTCCTGGCCGACAACGTTCAGGGTGTAGGCATCTAGAAAGGAGGGGCGGTTCGTCAGCTCAAGTGTATATACTCGGCGGACAGGACGGCAGTGGTGGGTAATAAATCGTGGGGTGTTGTCTTTCGGCATGTTGCAAGGTCTCATGTGGGTGTGTATAAAGGTTCAGGCGACGTACAGACGGCGAGGGTAAAAGCGGTAATACCGGCACCGAGAACAACGTTCTTGAAGAGGTACGGACGACGCGCACGAATCAGCGCCGCCGACTGGCGGTGGTTGCGCTCATAGTAACCGGAGTTGGGACGGCTGTTCATCTTTGCGATTAGTGCTGTTGTAGGCGGAAATTCGGCACAGTCAAATCGCGACTCACCCGGACATGTTGCTATAAAATTGACCGATTTCCGAAGAAAAGCAATGGTGAGCAGCTCTGGCACCGGATGATGTCGTCTTCGAGACAGCAGACGGATCCAGGAAAAAGATGGGTGGGTCAGATGTTGCCGTTATGCTTCTACGGTGCACTAGGTAGAAAGCTTAGTATCAGCTCTCATCAGCGCTGTGCCGCCAGACAGGCCAAGCTGCCCGCTGTGGTTCGGGTTTCTTAACAACCGGCAGGCAATCAAAGCCGCGGCAGGCATGAACACCACAGGCGCTTGGTGTACCTCTGTACCTAGCCAATATGATCCGTGCACCAACACCCTGCCCCTGCCACTTCTTCAAGACAATGACGGCGCGTCAAGAAGGTTTCTAGGGAAAGCTCCAGTTGCCAAATCTACATGGATACAATATAAACTGCCACTGCAACACCATTCAGCACACAACTACCATACAACTGGAACCGACACGAAGAGGCTCGTTTGGAATTGCGCGACACCGATTACTGTTCCAGAGGATTATTGACGACGGCTCTCGAACTGGCTACCAATTCAACTGCTTCCTGCTATTTATTGAGCGACACCGGCCAGGACCTAAGCAACAATCGCAACTCTCGACGGACGCCGACTCAGCACGAAACAAGGACGGGGCCACAATACGCAGCGCTTCCACATCGCGTAGGATGAGTGACATTGTCCTGGGTCCATTGGAATCAACATACAACGGAATTGGGGGACTGTCTCTGGATTAAGTCTTTGCTCGACGACAACGGGCGCAGCTAGAGAAGCTGTGTTGCCTGGGCTTGATCCATTGCGTTTTGCACCTGCGCATCCATCCAGCAAGCAGCCTTCGTAGACTCTTTTGACCTACCTCTACATCCATCACAATCACATATTTGCACCCACTTCGTTGTTACGTCTTGCGATCACGCCAGCAACGATCGCTGTCCATATATCACACGCCCCTCACTACACCCGGGTAGCGCAGTGCATATATCTGCCCATTGATCACCATGGCTTCCCCTGTAGAGACGCCCCCGATGAGCGAGCAAATACAGCAGCTCAACGCTGCCCGCAAGATGGCCCTCGAAAACCCTGGCTTTTTCAAACAGATCATCCAGGGTATTCTGCCCCTCACGGCCCCGTCTGCTCCGGTCGAGCTGCGCAGATGGGCCGCCGACTTTATCGCAGAAGCACTCGCTTGTCCAGCTTTGAGGACGCAAGACAAGGAGAATTTGACTCTGGCGATAATAGACGCGCTACGGTCACTGGTGGAAGCTCCTGATCAGGACCCTCTAGTACTCAAGGCTGGTATCATGGCGGCGGCGAGTGCGTATCCAGTTACTGTGAGATGGATGTAAGTAAATGCACCTACTAGGGTCGATGGCCTCGCCTTCCGCGCTATGTGGTCTCGTATATTGTGTGTCTGATGTCCATGATATCCCGTGTTATGGCTCCCCCTTGTATTCTACACCTGCGCTCCATCAGACACACATATCCTGTGGACACTACCACGGTGTTATCCGGGACGGTTCAACACATCTCTTCATGTCCCCTGGTTACTAACCATCTTGACGCACAGTATTCTCAACACCTATCACCCCCCTGCCTGGGAAGCTATGTCAGCGATAAAGTCGAAGATATTGTCAGTATGGGAGGGCGCTCCCACGCCGGTCAAGCTATGCTGTATCAAGTTTGTTCAACGAGTTATCCTTGCTCAGACGGCGTCAAACGGCACAGAACCGAAGGTTAATACAGTCTTGCTCGCGTTCTTGGGTTATTTACTAACAGCTGATGTCAGCATTCTGGCCTGGACGTCAACCTGACCATGATTCCTCCTAATCACAAGTTCCTAGACCCTCGGCTTCTCGAGGCTGAAGCCATTGGCCTCCTTGACAGGATGCTTGGTGGTCTCCAGGATAACAGCAGGTGCGTAAGCGTTGTCTTTTCCACATGTATAACTGGCTAACCACCCTTCTTATCCTCTCGTACAGTGATGCTTTAATTGTAGATGCCACTCTCAACACTTTGTCTATTCTTGTCCGCACTCGTCCTGCCACCGCCAGCCGTATCACAAATGCCGTTCTCAACTTCAACCCTCTGAAACTGGCCAACTCCCCCATGACACCCAAGAACAAAGTTCTCGTCAAGTCAATGACGAAGACAACCCAGATGCTCTTGAAGCATCTGTTCATGAGGTAAGAAATATCCAGCGACCGCTCATGCTTCTCTTGCTAACGAGGATAAGGGATTCTCATAACCCGTTGGCGCAGCGCTTTTCTCAACACTTCGAGAGACTTCAGCGTTCCCGCTTGGAGATCTTTGATGAGGCGAACCGCAAGCGGGCTCTTCCTGAGCAGGCTGCTGCAGGTTATGGTGATGGGAAGAGGCAGAAGACTGAGGCAGCCGCACCCCAGCCTCCACTCCGCATCCAACCACTTGCACCAGGGCCACACACTCTGGCTGAAGTGTTCAGTCTCACCAACAACACAGGCTTGCAGGGCTTTGATGTGACTCTAGTACCTGCCCCGTTAACTGCTAGAATCAATGTCAGGACGCTGGCGTCACTAGACCAAGGGCAGCTTGATTTGGCCATCAATGTAAGACTCCAGCGGTTTCTTGATAGGGGTAACGATGCTGACACTGTCACAGGGAGTCCGTGACCGATTAATTACTTTGTATGCTGCGGCACCTGCCGTAGCACCAGTCCCGGTACCAGTCGCAGCAACGGCGACAGCGCAACAAGCTTCGGTTAATGCCGAGACGGTTGCCTTGGGTGTTGAGGAAGATGACGACGCCTACGAACCCGACTTCTACGCTGCCGAAGATACCGAACAAATACTCAACAAGCTCGATAACGCGCCCCCAGAGGAACCACCTGAGCAGAACGCTGAGCCCGATTCCGCCTTAGCTCTAGGCCCGTTCAGGCTCCCGCCCCCGCCTGTTCTCAAACCCGATACTGCTGCCAAAGTCAGCCAGACCACTGCTATGCGCATATTTGGACCTCTCTCAGGTCTCGAGGACCCTCTTGTCCGCAAACCCAAGGCCGGCCTTAACCGACTTGCTGCCAACTCACATGATCGCGACTCATGGCTTACACTGATAACGCGCCTTGCAACCCGCAGCACCATGGGCCTGGAGGACGATATCAAGACCGAGGCCGACGCTACCAGCAACGTTCTTGGCCGCCCACAGATGAGCCTGGGCAACCTGATTCGCGAAATGCTTTTCAACTACGTTCTCGAAGACTGGCGGCGCCGTATTGAGGTTGCCGTGGCATGGTGCTGCGAGGAGTGGTACAATGACCAACTAACAAAACGTGAGGGACTTGGTGCGCCGCTGAATTACGAGCGCTGCGCATTACGTCTGATGGATGGCTTCCTGAGTTATATCACGGCTCAAGACAAGGTTCTCACGCGGTTCCTGTCGGAGATTCCGCAACTCAGCAGAGAGCTTCTCGGTCGCCTCAAGGGTCTTTGCAGCGATCCCACCACGGTGCAGCTTGCTATGACTAGTCTGCTTTACTTGGTGATGATGAAGCCGCCAGCGAGGGAGCTTGCTCTGGATACGGTGTATGAGATTTGGGTCGAATGTGAGTTTTGCCTTTCCCGACGATGGTTAATGGTCTGCTTACTGACATTTTGGATATTTCAGATGAGGATGCACGTCCTTTGGCAGAGAAATACCTTCATAGGTGGCGGCCTGGGTTCGCTGAGGCACATGCTGCCGTCGACGGTGCCCCTAGTGGTAATGGTTCTCAGGCATTGACTACATGAACCTGATACCTATGTCACATAATGGGTTTATATCAAGACTTATCAAGACGGGCGGTTCATCACTTTCAGAACAACCTTCCAGGCATCGGTTGAACTCAGAGTTGTATCCAAATGGACACAAAAGCTTCGTGGGAGAGAGCGAGTATGATATTGCTGCTTATGCACTTGGTTACAAAGACCACAGGCGGTGGCTAATCAAGAGGTGGTTTGCTGCTGTTATCAAATAACATGGAGCGGGAAGAAGTTTACAAACGGCAGGTGAGGCCCTTGAGAAAAGACATACCATGTAGAATAGATAGATTCGTCAGGCATTGCCGCTGCTACCGCGCGGTGGCAGATCATCGTGGGCAGATCATTGTTGGCATCGAGAACGTGATGAGATGTCGGATGAAGTTACGAAAAGGGGTTTCTACCTATGTAACCCTAACCCGTGAGATATGTGAAATAAACAAACCGGCAAATAAACACCCACTAATATTCGGCGAAGGGAGAGCGCGGACTCCTGTTAAGTATGGGTGTACACCACTTTATCAGATCAAAAGTATCTTGGTACGTCACAGGCCGCCGGCCGACTGTCTCTCGGTCCCGTCCCCACTGATGTCAGTCCTGTATCGGGCCCGAGCTGAGAGGGCGAGAATGACATATACCGAAGTTTCAAGATAAGGAAGGTGTGATATGGCGGCAGTTCCCGTCACTAATGGCCGAGTTAAAGCAGGTACGGCCGGCGTGCCTACCTTAATGCTGTAATGTTGAATCGATGCTCCATAACTGACCTCAAAATCTTCGGTATTTCACCCGAGAAATTGATGATGTTTAGAGGCCCTCTTGCTAGGTAATGAGAGTCTTAAATCATTTGTCAACAACAGCCCGTTGTAATCATCATGACATTTCATGAACTTGTTGGTTTGGGTCCGAAGTGGAGGTGGTGATACCAGTCCGGGAGACGGGATGATGGACCGGGATGTCCCCGCCTTAGTTTTGAAGCCCCTGCGGCCTAGTGCCGTAGCAGTTGGCTAGGCAAAACCCACCTGTCTGCGTCCTCTGGTGTTCATCGTCTGTTCAACGCAACCTCGTTCGCGTCCATCTGCTAGGAACGATCCAACGTGAGAGGTCTGACTGGGGTTCTTGTAGCCAGAGAACAAGGGACCGAAAAGAGGGAAAATCACCTCATACCTTAGATCCTCAAACACCAACACTGCTGTCCCTGCTGTCTGTTGGTGATTCTGGTCACTGGGTCCTGCTCACTCATCTTATTTCACCCTCTCTACAGCAATCCCGGGGCAACTGTATCGCACTGACTTCAGGTCAGGCACCCTGCAACCCGGAAGCTGCAGTGGATCCAATTTTCTTCGTTAGACGTTCATCCCCCCGGGCCTTGGAGAAGGCATAGCCTGCAATCTCAGTTGACAATTGGGATAGCTGGATGTCTAATTCGCCACGCCTTGAGCTATCGACGTTCAATTAAACGCAGATTCAAGTAAACGGGGCAGTCTAGGAATCCGGGGCATAGAATTGTATTGAAACATTT
Source organism: Neurospora sp. CHS-2018c (assembly GCA_009806235.1). Classification (NCBI taxonomy): domain Eukaryota; kingdom Fungi; phylum Ascomycota; class Sordariomycetes; order Sordariales; family Sordariaceae; genus Neurospora; species Neurospora sp. CHS-2018c. The sequence continues at coordinate 71,593 of RAPC01000053.1, read as the reverse complement.
TGAGGTGGTAACAGTCAAAGCAAAACTCCCCGTCCCAAAGTCGGACAAACGGCCCTGCATCAGAAGCAGCGCATTAGCACCTAGCAACCACCCCCGTTGTGTCACTCCTGCTTCAGGGACGACACACAGGCCACCAGGGGCACAAGTCCGGAAAGTGTCGACCCGCCTCCCCATGTGCGCCGTCGGGTCCGCGTAGATCCACCGAACGATTCCACCGATTCCACCGACCTCAGGCACTGGCGGCCACTGACTGGGCATCCCCCTGGCCTGCCCTGGCTGTCAACAGGTCCAAGTGTCAACCGCTAACCTCTGCCCGTACCTGACTCCCGGACAAGAAATGCGCAATCGTTCTGTCAAGTGTCTTCCACATTCCAACAACAACCTCGCCTTCTCCGTTCAGAAGCAAGACGACGAGGCTGGTATGTATGTATGTCCCTCCTTTCCAGCCAATACCCGTACGGGATATCCGTGCCGAATGAGCACATCCATACATGTACCTAACCACAATGGACGGGAAGAATAAGACTGTGTTACCTTAGCCGCACCCGCGGTGGACGGGACTGGAGTGCATGTCCAAGTATCTGTTACGGCGCCTTACCTTCTCCCAGAACCTGTCTGCAGTGCGTGAGGTTCTCCGTTGCATTGTTTCTCTTGATATTCTCGCCGTCACCGACTCAACAGGTTTCAAGCAATTTGGGGCTAACATTGACATTGACCAAGACTTTCCTGCCGAACTCGCCGTCACGATAGAAGCCGTGCAATTTCCGTTTCCAACGGTCGATCCAATCTACACAAAGACTTTCGTTCGCACGACCGGTGATTGACCGGGCCGCCGGTTCGCCCTGTCCGACCCTCGCGCACGTTTCCGAAGGTACAATCAACGCCGTCATGTCCCGGTCGTCTGTCGATGGAGTCAACGGCAAATCACTGCTTTCAGCACCAGTGTCACCCCGATCACCCACGAGAGCTCTTTCGCGAATGAACTCAACGATACGCGCCGTCCCTAGCTTCGACGACAGGATATCAGAGGACTCGAGTACCGACACGGTTCCTACCTCCAATACAGCCTCGCGAAACTCGACTCTTTCCAGCTCAGTGAACAGCTCTGTCAGCATGGGTTCCGCCTCCCAAGACCAATTGAAGCTACACAACGGGGAAAACAAGACTCCTGCACCGACTGTAAGGCTGAGGCCGAGCCCATCATTCAACAATTTATCGGAAAAGTTGGTATCCAGTTTGGATGTACCAAGGAGGCTGGGCACAAAATCAAGTTTCGAGATCCCAAACCGAGACAGCAGCCTGAACGCAACAGCAGCACCACAGAGTCCTATGTCAGACAACGGAGGATCCAGCATGCAGGAAACAATAAGCGCCACCGAGGCCAACCTTGCCGGGGGATGGGACTCGACAATCGGGAAAGCCGGGCTAGGCAAGACGGGGCGCGTCATCAACAAACTGGTGTCCGACAACGAGACGTTGAAGCGCGACATTCAAATCGAAAGGTTACGAGCCGAAGAGTCGAAAAATGCAGCGAAACTGTTGGAAGACAAACTCGACCGCATGGTCGCAGATTACGAAAGCCGGCTACTGGAGGCCAACGTGACAAAGACACTCCTGGCGCGTAAGGAACGACAGGTAGCGAGCCTGCAGGAGACTGTTGACCTGGAGCGGAAGCGGGCCGTGGACGCAGGCGAGCGTGAGCGGACGTGGAAGGACGAGATGGAGCGTGTAAAGGCCGACGCTAAGAAACAAGTCGACGAAGCAACCAACCTCGCAGCTCTTATGGAGGGCCGATATAACGCCATCAGCAGCCACTGGAAGGAACAAGGGGAGGAAGTCAAGCGAACAGTGGCCAAGATGCGGACAGAGATTGCCAGCCTCCTAGAGGAGAGGAGGCGGGATGACGACCGGATAAATACTCTTCGCGATTTATGTGACCAGCAGGATGGAAACATACGCGAGTTGAGGAAACAGAAGGAGGACATAGCCGCGCAGTTTGAACGGTATAAGATTGCGCAGGAAGAGTCGTTAAAGGACATCAAAGCCAAGGCAAGACAAAGGGAGCTTGAACAGGAAAGGACACTTCAGGAAACCAAGGAGGTGTTGGATAAACTGAAGTGGGCACTCAGTGTCAAGGAGAAGATTGAGTGGGCTCAGTAGTCACAGGGTAAATCAAAGGGCGATCGGCCTCTGCCTGTTTTCACACGCAAAGCTTAAGCTTTCTTGAAGACGATGGTCGATTGACGTTCCTTGATCCCATGGCTGAAATCAGCCTTTGGGGCTTTCCTGTTGCTTGCTATCAAGATGGGCACCTGGCGAGCAATCATCCCCTACCCCTCATGGTCACAGCATACCTAGGAACCCCCAGTGGTCTTATTCCATGAGAGTGAGACAGGTGTTCCGCTGCGGTACTCACGATATCAACACGCTCTCAAGATATCGGATGAGAAAGGCAGTTGTTGAGAGCTTCTTGTCTGGATATTGTGCCCTAATCCTGTTGTCAACACTGCATGTCTTCTACTTTTTTCCACCCTTTTCAAAGATCATAGTCATTGGGGTTATGGAGTTTTAAGGAGCTTGGGAACTCAGCAGGATCTCTTTTGGGACCGATGGGATGGCGCATATACTGGCACTTGTTTATGGGCTGGAGTGAAGTTTTAAGGATTGTGTGTCATAACAAAGGGGGGTGGAAACCTGTCATGTCATTCTTTACTTTTTGTTCTGTTTTCTTGCTACCTAATCAAGGTCTTTTTTTCCCCACAGGATGGATGCAAACGCGATGGATTTGCCTGCCTGGTTTTCATCTGTTGTCTTCTTTCAACCTACCTTATGTTTGGAGTCATCCTCCTGTTTACAATCAATGCTACACCGGAAGGAGCGGGTTTGGTTCTGGAAGCTTAGATAGGTACCTCTGCCCGAAATGCGATACCCCTTTCTCCCCATCTGTTGATATAGTAGGTGTCGACCGTGAAACGGAAGCAGTCATTCGCATCTGTCTTCAATGATCTTTTTGCTCCGCTGGACGAATCACGTCACCCTTTGTGACGATAAATGAGAGTGCCCCTGCCCAGGTGCTCCCGTCATGTTCATTAGTACCTACCCTCAACAGTTACGTCGCTCTTGCCATAGCAACAAGTCATGTCGAATTCCACTCAATACTTAATCCTTCTCTCGCCTTCCATCCGATGTTCTCTCTTTCCTGTCTGTTTGTTACAATTTCTGCACCACTTTCCCCGCCACAACCAAACATTGATCTGTCGCCGCCCCTCATGAAGCAGGAATTCCCACCTCTCTCAAATTCGATTGATACACTTCAACAAACTAACCGCGAGCCCAAGCTGAGGCACACTTGTGTTGCTTTTCTTTTCCAGCTAACTTCTAGCTCTCTATTTGAGCGGTGTTCAGTCTTTCACGCCTGACTTGTCTCCGATCCTCAAACGTCAGGCGACCGTCTGTCCGCCCCAGACATCATGGCTGCACCTCCTCCACCCCCATCCAGAAATGGCAGTCCCAGCAAGCCTTCCCGGGACGAGTTGAAGCAATACTATTTGTGTTCCGCGTGGAAGTTTACGGACCGCGCGGTTGACCATCTGATTGCCAAACTGAGAGACCAAAAAATCGTGCGTTACTACTTCGCAAACCCAGATGTACCCCAAACTTCACCAAGCTGACTTGCGATTCATGATATTTAGCAAGATGCCGACTTCAGTTGGGAGCCCAAGTACCGATGGATCAAGACGATCTCTCCAGCCAGCAAGGAAGCCGAGATACGAAAGTTCTGGCAAGAGCTTGTGACAGAGGTCGAACAAGACGCCTATGAACGTGCCGAGGACGATATCATCGAATACAACTTCACGCTCAAGGTAGGCCAGTTTCCAAGTCCTCAGAAAGCACAAAGTGCCGCGGGCTAATTCTTGCCATAGCACGGGTTCAAGGACGAGATGATCGAGTACCCAGATGGCCTCTCCGATTCCAGCGATGGTGATGCCAGCACTCCCAGCAGCAATGGCTCCGACGAAAACGCAACGCGCAATACCTTTCCTCCACAGTTCAGTAACCGATTCCCTAGCCTTGGAACCTGGACCAAGCTCGAGGAAGAGGACCCGTCTCTCACAATTCAACGCGTCTTAAACGAAGATGACCGACTCCAGCTTCAGCAAGACACCGGTGTTGAGATTTCGTACGATCTGGGAAAGGTTGTCTACCTTGGTGCAGAAAGCCAAGACGCAATCAAGAAGGCCAAGGAGAAACTAGATATCCTGCTGGAGTCTATAGTAAGTCCTTCAGATATTCAATCTGTCCACTTTGGTTCAACTATTGACGTTTCCATAGACCGCACCCGGACCTGATGTCCAATTTGTCCTCTACGCCGAAGGCTACAAGGACCCGGTGCTCAACGACTTCAAGTCCGACATCCGATATCTGGCCAATATCGACCCCAAACTTCCGTCTACAACTCTTCTGGATCCGATCCTATTCCCGGATTTAGCCCAAGAGTATGCTCGCATGTACCAAGTTGGAAGTTCTATTCGACTTTGTCCATATAACTCCGTGTTACGCACACACTCGTCTCTATTCGGCCCTGAGATTCTGGACAGGAAGCGGAACGAGTGTCGGTTGGCGCCGCGTCCTGTTCTCACAACGAAGTCAGAAAGGGTCTTGATTGACATATCTACTGCCTCCGTCGACGGGCTAGCTGACCCCATTCTCAACGGAAATGCGATTAACCAAAAGCTGAACGTCAATGACTGGTTGAATGATATTCCCGAAGGCTTAAGTTCAGTACCGACACAGGATGCCCTTGCATCGAGGCCTGCCACGCCTGGCTCAGTGATTCTGGCGCCAACAATCTCTTGGGATATGCCCGCCCTTGTCCCGACACAAAGCACGCAATCATCAGACAAAGTTGAATCATCCAAAAAAGACAAAAAGAAAAGCACTGTCAAGGATGAACCTTTGAGCTTTGACCAAGCAAAGAAGCAGAAGAGTATTCAACAAGTCCTTGACGCTGTGCCCAGATTTCTCGGAAACGGCCCATATCTGAGGGGGGAAGTCATCGTTACGGCAGAGTTTGGCCGTGTAATCATTCCCGAGCTCGCAGCAAATGCTTTAGCTTTCAACGGCAAGAATACGGAGAGCAATGGATGGAAGAGGAGGGATCTAATGTTGACACTGCATAAGATCAAGCCTGGAACTACAGGCAAGGAGTCTCTAGTTGCCGGCAATGTTTGCTTCACGAAGATTCTGAGCACACACGGCTCAGATTTGGAGACGTTGATCAATATCAAGGACGAGAAAACATCCCAGCGTCTGTGGCAGAAAGCCCCCTCGAAGTGCTGGACGGTGTATTCTTTTCACTGTCAGTTGACTGGCAAAACCCCTGACCAGTTTCTTGTGGAGATCACGGACTGTTCCAACGGCACCTTCTCATATACGATTCGAGGACTGACCGAGCCTGGATGTTCCCAGAAGTTGATTTATGTCAACGCGCTGTTACGCAACTAGGATTTGCGTATCACGCGGACCGTTCATTCGCCTTTGCTGGAAACTCGATATGGGAAGTTTGCCAAAGCGTTGCTGGAGTCACTGAAAATACCGTAAGTCATGAGTTCATCACAAGCTTGACAACTCGCTAACTTGGCTTCCAGGGAACGCAAGTCAGAGGACAAAGACAACATCAACATGAGCTTTAATGTTGATTCTCAGTTCAAGACAACAATCACATCTGTCCGGGTACTTTCCAAGTGGCGCCATCTGAGTCAGGATAAACGAAGTGCTCTTGATATCACCGAGGTTGAACAACTAGAGATCGAATACAATCCCGCCCGTCCCGGAATGCCAAATTCCGCAGGAGAAGCGCACTCGTGGGAGTCTCAGACTCAAGGGAGAGTAGACAAGGGGGAGAAGGGACGTTGGTACGAAGCATCTGTCTCGTCTCTCAACCTTGAAGAGCTCCTAGCGAAGAACAAGTCATTGAAGACAGGGGAGAGGGCAGAATGGTCTCACCCTGAACTAAAGAATGATGGTGTCTTGGAAAGTCTCTGTTGCCCTGCCCTCCAGATGCTGAAACATATGGATCAAGTTGGGGGAACGGAAAACAACAAGCAAGAAGGGAAGCATGGAACGGCTGTGAAGAGGGCCAACGATCGCCCAAGGATTGTGCCGGGCTATGAAGCTGCCGACAAACCTAATTCCGGACAAGGAAATGGGACGAGGAGAGGCAAAGGAGGTGGAGGATGGTAAGGAGATGTGCCAAATGTCAAGCTTGGCCTTTGACTGTCAACCCTTGGGGTCGGTTCTCGCGTTCACATCACGAGGTGAGGGAGTGTCGACCGTGACTGCGGCTGCAACGAGCATGGTCATGACATCTAGTATTGTATCACTATGTGCGGAGACAGAGCTTAGTCCAACACTTGGACGGTAGAAACTAGCGGATAGGAGAGCCAATACTTCTTCTCCAATTCAAGTATCTGGGTTAAAATTCGACGTAGAGCTACGTACGCTTAAAGTTGGACAATATAGCGAAAGGAGAAAGGGAATACGGTTTCATATTATCCGCAGACAAGCCAACACCAACACGTAGTCAACCCTCCAAGGCAACCAAGCGTAGAGCCGAGAACCGGAAGCGACTACACCCTCTCCAGACTCGACTTCGAAGAATCCCAGCTCAGCTACTCCAACTCGGATCTTTAAGGATACCGGCAGCGGAAGCAGAGATAGAACTTAGTCCACCAAAAGGCCTAGTATTGGAGCTCAATAAGGGGGTTATCAATCATAGATAGCTTTGAGGAACGCACAGGTCATAAAAGGTTATTGAGTGTAAGGGTGTGGTAGAATTTGGAGACAGATTGGCATTTGTGCTGACCTCTAAGCTTCACGGGCCATAATTTTGGTGTCATGTAAGAATACTAAGTGTACCATCTGAAGATCTAGAGCTTATTGTCTGGTTGAGGGAGGTGTTGTCGACCCGAAGCGCCCTCCAGTACTATACAAGGCCGATGATGTTGGCCTAGAAGCCAGTCCCTAAGCAAACGCCAAGCCAAAAAATATGTCCAAGAAAGGGGGGAATACAGGCTGATTGAGGTGGGTTCAGCCAACCGATATAGAAAACAATACAAGTTACAGTCCCAACATTTAGGCCCTACTTTTTACAAAGTCAAAAGCCAAAATGCCAGACCAGGGTATATAGAACACGAAGAAACAACCACAACCACATGTTGCCATTAAACGATGAAGACATTACCTGTCGAGGGCCTGGTTATGGCACTGTTTGTTTGGTGTACCGTTAGAATGATTCTTCCATCTCGAGAAACACAAAAGGTATGTATGGGACCTTATTGACTTACCATATGCCAGTAAACACCCTTTTTCCTAAGCAGCTCGTTATGATTACCCTTCTCCAACACTTTGCCCTCGCCGAGGACATAGATGATATCCGAATTTTGTATAGTTGAAAGACGGTGTGCAACGGCGATAGTTGTTCGACCCTTGGCTACGCGCTCGAAGGCGGCCTGTACGAGCTTTTCGCTTTCTGTTTCCAAGTTGTTAGTAACCCATATCTAACGAAGAGAGATGGGGAGTGGATAGGTAAGAAAACCCCTACCAGAATCAAGCGAAGAAGTAGCCTCATCCAACAACAACACCCTCGGATTCCTAATCAGCGCCCTCGCAATCGAAACCCTCTGCTTCTGCCCGCCACTCAAGTTAACTCCCCGACTCCCAATATTCGTATCATAGCCCTCCGGCAAACTAATGATGAAATCATGAATGTTCGCATCCCGACAGCAACTGTGCAGCTGCTCCTCCGTTATTGTTGCCGGGTCCACGCCCATCAAGATGTTCTCCCGTATCGTCCCGTGGAACAGCGACGGCTCCTGAGCTACTAGTGATAGAAGTTTTCGGTACTCGAAGAGGTTGACTTCGCTGATGTCCTTGCCGTTAAAGAGGATTTTGCCTTGGTCGACGTCGTAGAATCTTTCTAGAAGACTGACGATGGAGGTTTTTCCCGAACCCGAAGCCCCGACTAAAGCTGCGAACTGGCCCTTTTCGATGGTGAGATTGAGACCCTTGAATACGGAGATGTTCCGCGTGGGGTACTTGAAGTGGACGTCTTGTAGCTCGATCTTTACGCCTCCCTCCGTATCAGGCACGAAATGTTCGGACGTGGAAACGGAGTCACGGATCCGGCTCTCGCGCGCCTCCAGGATGTTGTTCGCCGCCGCTGACGCCTGCGCCATGTTCGGCCCAAAAGACATGTACTGCCCCGCGCTCTCAGCGCCCTGGATCACGGCCATGTAGGTCACCAGGAAGGCGACCTGGCCGTATTCGCCTGACGCGATCAGCCGGCCGCCGTACCAGAAGATGAGACTCTGGCACGCCAGCGCGACGCTGTCGGAGAAAGCAAAGATGAGCGTCGCCAGCCGGGCTTTGCGGTAAGCGGTCACGACGTGGTGTTGTAATAAGGACTCGTAGCGCGCGCAGATGCTCTCCTCCATGACCAGGGCCGTGACGGTGCGGAAGGCGCCGATGGACTCGGCGCCGAACTTGGAGGATTCGCGGAACACGGCCTCGTTCATGGCGTTGAATTGCAGCTCGTAGCGCACGCGGTAAAAGCCCGCGAGCATGTTGAGCGGGACGGTGACACACAAAGCGACGAGCGCGAGCTTCCAGCCGTAGATGAAGGAGATGATTAAAGCGCCGATAAGCGAGAAGACGCCGATGATGACCATCATCAGGTTTAACCCCAAAAGCTCCATGAGGGACTTGATGTCGCTTTGGAGGCGGGCGGTCAGTTGGCCAACCGAGTTGCCGTCTGCGTCGAAGAAGGAGATTTTTTGGCCCATGATGGATTCGAAGTATTCCTGGCGGTAGGCGGCGGAGATGGAGCCCTCGATGTGCTTGGTGATGAGGGCGGTCAGGAAGTAGCAGGTGCCGATGGCGGCGGCTAGGATGGCCCACATCTTGGACCAGAAGGTTACGCTGTCCATGATGGTGAAGATGTTTTGGAAGACGGCGATGATTTTTGCGAAGAGATAGGCCTGTAAGGGAACAGCGGCTGCGGCACCCATGACGGCGAATAGGGCGAGCACGTATAGAGGGAAGAGTCGTCGTTGCTCGTAGAGAAGTCTGCCGAAGCTGTTGAAGAGGCCACGCTGCGTCCATAATTTTGCGTCCTGGCTGGTTGTGCCGTCACTGTCGACTTTGGCGGCACTCTTCTCGCGCGCGAGCGTGGCGCTGATGTCTTCTTCGTCCAGAGCCTCTTCTTTCTCTCCCTGACTGTCGCCCAGAGAGAGGGTCTGAGCGTGTACGAGGCCGTAATATGCACCATTGGGGTCTTGGAGCAAGCCCTCGTGAGTTCCCTGTTCGACAACCCGCCCGTTTTTAAGGACGCAGATGACGTCGGAAGAAATTATCGTGGATAGCCTATGAGCAATAGTTATGGTGGTTCTTCCTACAGACGCCCTCTCCAGAGCAGCTTGGACGATCCGTTCACCTCGAACATCGATGGCTGAAGTTGCTTCATCGAGGATGAGGATCTTGGGCTTCTTGATGATGCTGCGCGCAATGGCAATGCGTTGTCTCTGTCCGCCGCTGAGCTTGGTGCCCGAGTCTCCCACTTGGGTGTCATAGCCGTCGGGCAGTCTGTCGATGAACTCGTCGGCGAAACTCTCAGCACAAGCTTCTTGGACAAGTTTGCGCTGGACCTCTTCCGGTTCGTTCTCCCATTGGGTGCCGATCAAGCCGGAAGCGACGTTCTTGAAGATCGTGTCGTTGAACAGAAACGGTTCTTGCTGGACCAGACCGATTTGGGATCTCCACCACTTCATGTCTATCTCGTCTAGCGAGTGGCCGCAGGTCTTGATGGTGCCTGAAAGTTCCACGGGAGGACCCTGGTCCTCGAGGTTGTCGATTGTAGCAGTAGCACCAGCGGCCGAAACAACGGAGTCCTCCTCGTCATTGTCATGTTCCTCTTCGTTGGTCTTTTTAGCAACCTTCTTTTTCTTCTTTTTGTCCTTTCCAATAGCTTTGGCGATGGTAAACTGGTCATGAAGAGTGTACCAACCCTCGAAAAGTCCAACGATCGTACTCTTGCCACTGCCACTCGGTCCCACAATGGCGGTGTTCTTGTGTGCCTGAATGCGGAGGTTGAGTCCATCCAAGACCTTCTTGGACGGACGGCTCGGATACGCAAAGTGGACGTCTTCGAACACGATGTCCTCAGTTGCAGATACTTCCGGCTCCTTGAGGCTGCCAACCTTGGGCTGCGGTGCATCGATGACAGAAAAGAATTCAGCCGCAGCCACCATTGCCTTGGAGATCGCGATCAGAGGCGTTGATATCCGCTCCAGAGAGATGACCATCATCATCACAGAGAACAAAACGATGACGACAGTTCCAACATCATCCACCCTACCAGCCAGTAAACTCTTCATGCCATACCAAAAGCTAAGGGCAAAGGCTCCGTAGAGACCAAAGAAGACCAGGCCGAACTGAGTGGCAAATAAGGGAGCCGTAGCTTGCTCGGCCTGTTTGGCTTTCTTGACCCATTCGGCATATTTTTCAGCGACTCGAGCCTCAGCACCGCAAGACGTCACCATACGGATGGAAGCGAAGGCCTCCGTTGCGATTGAGCCAGCCTTTCCCTCGGCTCTGGTAATTTTATGCTGTCCTTTGATAATAAACGGCAGCATAATAGCGATGACCAACACGATGAAGAGAAGCACCGAAGACGTGACCAACGCCAAAGACCAGCTGTAGGTAAACGCAACAATGACAGCAGCCGTAATCATAGCCGTGTACTCGAGAAACGTGCCCAGCTTCTCTGAGACGCCGATCTGCAACGTGTTGGCGGTCGACGTGATAGTGCTCGCCGCGGCCCCGGACGGCATCGAGTCGAGCACGTGGACCGTCTGGGCGAAGAGCGAGCGCAGGTAGTGCAGCCGGATGGCGGCCGACATGCGGATGCCGATCAGCCGGAAGCAGAACTTGTTGACGTAGTTGAGCCCGAAGCGGGCGATGAAGAGGGCAAACATGTACAGGGCCTGCCGGTTGAGCAGCCGGTTGAAGGCCGCCTGGGTCTCGGCGTCGCTGTCACCCGGTCCCGCGTAGCTGTTGAAGCTCCCGATCAGCCGGCCGAAGACGACGTTCATCAGGGGCATGGTGATGCCGGCCCCGATGCTGGCCACGGCGGCGCCGGCCATCAGGAGATAGTCCCATTTGGTGGCGTAGGTGAAAACACGCAGGTAGTCCTTGAGTGTGGCTTCTCTCTCAGGCTGTTGCTGCTTCTGAGCCGCAGCCACCATCTTTGAGTTTGGCGTGTTTGATAAGGAGGCCGTTTCGACGGCATCGTGCGTCAACTGCGTCGTTTTCTCGGGCTCTGGTGGGAGGCTTGACCCCATTGTGGTGGTGTCTTGTCCCTGTTCAGGACGAGACAGTATAACCTCTGGTTTGCTTGGGGCGCAAACGTTGGGTATGACAAGCTAGTTGAGTCCAACCAATCTAATCCATCTATGGCTTGACAGAAGTACCTCCGATAACTCGCGCGAGAGGAAAATAGAACGGAGAACACCGGGCGAACGAAATGGAGCTTTGGCGATATCTTCGTGCGTTCGATGATGTGGAAGAACGATCTGCAGAACAGCGCGCAGGAAGCAGAACCAAGACAAATACCAAACAAAAGCCACCACAGCCTAGGCTGGGCTACTTGACGACGATGCAGAAAAACTATCGAATAACGGTTCCAGACAGACGGTATCACATAGGGGTTTGTCGAGGAAGTGATTCGTCTGTCGAGGACGTTTGATGGCAATAGTCGAGATGCGGGTTGAAAACGGGCAAGATGTTCTTAATGGCGTCTGTCAGACGTAATGCATGGAAGGCTGAGGAAGGATTCTCCTTCTCCTTTCCAATGGTCTCGATGTCTGGATGGCCAAGCTTTCACAATGTAACAGTGAAAGTTGGCGAATAGAATGATCGAGGATCCGGTAAATGGAAGCTGGTATAGGGTCTGGTTCCGCGAGCCGAAAACAGCAATAGACCCGGAGTCGTATCTGCGAGTTCAATGCTCAACTCGGCATTTTGAAGCATTATCAACAAGGCTAGAAAGAAAATCCCATATTACATACAGTCCAATACTGGTTTGATTGTTAGCTCGAGACCTCGGGTCAACTTCCCTAGGCGTTTTCATACTGTGAATATGCCTTTTCCAAAATAAAATACACCGTGTTGGATCTTATTAATGCCTTTCGGATCCGTACCTAGCCATTCATTTAGTCCTTGAAAGGTTTGGGACAATTCGGAAGACATTTCGTCTAGTATACTAGGAGTAGGTACCAAGCTAACAAATAAACCAGCACTAGATTGTACTTTCCTCCGTTGCGCCTGGCATGATGCTTTATCATTTTTGCTCTTGAAGAGCTGGTGTGTTGACTGTTGAGAGGCATCATCGATGGTTCTGATTCGCGGCAAAAGAAGAAAGAAGTCCAATTGGTTCTGCTATTGTCTGACCACCAGCTCCGTGGTAAGTCTCGGATGTCACTAACGAACACTAACTGGATAGCACTAAAATTTGGTCGGACTTTGATAAAGTCTTGATAGCACGCCGTGTGTCTTTCCACAATACTCCAAACCATTGTTCTTTAGTCTAGACCTTTTTTTTTTAAGATTGCGGAGAGACGGAAACCCGGGGTCGCTTCGGACTCCCTGTTCAATCCGGACCGACAATGAGAAGTGTTGTGTTCCAGGCCTATTGGAATGCAGTGAGAGCATTGAATCCAACGTCGCTGTGAACAGATTGATTGGTCGCTGTTGTCTTGTGGAAAGGGCAGGACGTTGGTTTTATACCTTTCAGTTATAACGGCGCCGTTGGATCTTCAAATGTCAAAATCGACCGGCATCAAGGAGCTTCCTGCGTGCATGTTTTAGTATTTTTTTCCCTGATAGGGTCCGAACTTGCCGCATGCTTGACGAGGACGTCTGTCTAAGCCAGTTTGCTTTATCCATCATCTGCATTTTTCTTGGCTACATATAGACAGACCTAGGTGAGTGAATCTCACTGTGTCTCTTTGGCCAATGCTCATCGTCTTGCCTTCAGTTCAGTTACACCACTGCCACTGAAGTCATGTTGACCGTTGACATAAGAGGCTCAGTTGTGCGACTTGCTACTGGGAATGCTGGCAACCTTCTCTCGGTTCGGTCGTGTGACTGAGCTCCGGGTCATGGTCACGAGGCTGGTGCAACTCAAAAACCATCAGGAAATTCTAGCCCGTCCAGTCCCAAGTTGATAACGAATCCAGAATGGAAAAGTAAAAGGGGTAGGGTGAGTGAGATAAGAGGCTTCGATTGTCCAACGTCAAAAGCGTTTTACGTTCAGCCCGAATCTATCGCATCAGCTGGGCTTGGCGTTTCTGCGCTAGAAGCAAGCTTCTTCAACGTTCCCTGACCGGCAGCCACTCTTGCTTGCCCTAAAAACGTTAATGTCTCAAGCCCAGTGTGTGCGGGAACGTCAAAATCGAGACGGTTTGTTTCACCACAGACGCATACTCCGCCGGCTTTTCCATGACTGGAAGCGTCCGGGCCTTTGGAGCGGCGCCGTACCTATCACGATACCTGGGTTTGGTGTTGCGCTGCGCTTGGCAGTCATAGCGAGGTGCTCAGCAGACTCATCGAAGCTTCGGAATGAAACACCGTCAATGTGCGCGTGAGGGGAAATGGTAATAGCTGGTTGAGCGTATGCGTATGGTTACATGTGTCGGCTGAAGTTGAGTCAAGATATATAGAATGGTTGACTTTTATAGCACAGCTCGGCTACAACGAGGTAACCTCACACCCCGCTCCTGAATCAGGTCTCATCCTTTTGTGTTCCGAAGGCCTTTAGAACCATATCTGCCGGTAGGTGGCTGGCTGTTGTTCATATATCGCTTCTGGATGAGCGAACTCTTCAATATCGATGAAGCCTCATTGTGTCTGCTTTTGTGCGCCCACCACGACCAAACCTGCGTGATGCCTAGGTTTTTGAACATTCCGAGCTTTCTATCCCGTCTTCAAGCGATTCTTGGTCTTCAAGCTCACCGGGTAGCATTGAAGCGGAGAGAGGCTGGGACCGTGGGTTCTCTTCCGGAGTTCCAGATAACGACGACCCGACCGGAGTACTACATCGCAGTATGCGGGCCGAGTGGGACTCGCACACCGCACAATGGATCCATGATCGCTCTGGTTCCAACCCAATTGAGCCCTGACCTTTTTGGGACTATGGATTCTTTGGGCACTAGAGGGAGGTTTAGGTGAGCAATCAAGGTCAAAAGCAGAAGAGGGCAAAAGAAATGTATCAGCGGAAGCACCGATACACGACGTCGAGAGGCCATGGCAGACTGTGCACTGGCGCCTCTCGGGTGACGAGGCGTTGAAGAATGTCTGGTGTAACCGTGATGGCCTCCCGAGACTCGACACAGCCTTCAGCCGTAGAACACGGGCATCTGGTCAGGACAAGAAATCCAGATGTCTTGTTCGGAAACCTGGAATTTTGTCAGTCCCGGCGGGTTGCGGTGTACTGTCAGCAGTGTAGCTGGAGGGACCGGAAAAGCTTTGCTTCAGGACAAGCTAGCAAGATACGGGAACCTGACTCTGGTTCCTGGCTTTTGGCCATCACCCATCTTGTCAACTTTCTGACCTGTCCCACGATGCTCGATGCTTTTGTGTACGTACTGTACTCGAGCCAGGGGGGCAGCGTCGATAGTGGCCGAAAGAGGTTTACCGGCACACAAGAGGACGAATCGTTTGCGTCGGGTCCCTGAACCCGGCTGCCGGCTGCAAACTCAGCTTCCCAAGCGGTGCTAGCCAGAAAAGCAAGGAAGCCATCGCGAATCTCGACGCTATTCCGCGTTGGTGACTAGCCGGGGACCTGAAGCTGCACAACAGGTGCAAGATGTGCGGGATGCTCAGGGGTAAAAAGTGCTCCAACCCTCGTCCAACCTCCACCGCGATAGCCGTCTCCGCCATCATGCGTGCCTCTCGGAGCGCCGCTCAGTGGCCTCGAGTCATGAAAGCCTCGGACCTGCAGCGTGCATATGCCCTGCTGCTGTGCCTGTGCTTTTGTGCTTTGCGTGTGCAGTCGGGAGGTGGGAGGAAGGTGAGGGTGGAGAGATATGCGGTGATCGGTTAACAGGCACGGACCCGACCTGTTCCTCTCAGTCCTTGCGTCTCCGTCCGTCCTCGTGTTTTCCAGCTTCCAGTACCAAATCATCCAATCTCGTGCGCCGTTGTCGAGACTGTGTGGTATCTCTGGTTCCACCGTTGGAGAGCCCAGATGCGCGTCTCTCATCGGATTCCGGGGTCCCCAAAATCAACTAAATGACCGCCCGTACCGCTGGGAGTCCTGGGAGTTCCAGGCGAAGTTCCAGTTGCTTCGCATGATTTTTTCGCTGCTATTTTGGACCGTTCCGTGATTGTTCGGTGCAGTAGTTGCACAGACGGGTTTCCATCGGCGCCCCCATCCACGCACTCGCCTGCTCCATCGCCAGGAACCTCGACGGGCACCCAAGGTTCCACACATGTTCGAGCGAGGGGAATCCACATTCAGGTCGTGCTCCCCATGTGGATCCCCTTTCCAGTGGGTGCTGCCGGGTGTCAGTGAAGTGGCAGCAAAGTGGCAGGAACACAAACACGCCGAAAACCACGCCCATTGTTTGGCGAGCTGCAGCAGCTGCAGCCCGACAAGCCAGAAAAGTGGGAGACAGTGAAAAAAAGCAACCGGAAATGCCAGAGGGACGGTACGCCCTAGTGTCGCGTAAGAATGCCGCCAGCGCGATAAAGGGATAGCGTCTCACTGCGTCCCCACCCGCTTTCCCAAACGGGACCCCTGGCAAATCACAGGAAAATCTCTCGTCACCGGCCCGGGTACGTCCCACCACCCAGTCTGAGCCAGTGCAACCGATGTGAGCCCCGGCCCAGGTACGTTCCCATGCTTCAGGTTCCCATTGGATGCGTCCATAACCTTTCCCAATTCCAATATACCGTCCCTGGGTCCCATCCATTCCGTCTTTCATCCCACCTCCGTCACCTTCCTCCTTGCTCTTCAATCCCAAGAATCAGACATCTCGTCCTGGCATCAACCTCCTGTCTCCTCCTTTCGACAGATCGTGTGCCGTCCATTCGTTTTCAACACACACAGCAACCTCACTAACAACCGATTGCCCAATCAACGGACACCCACCGTCGATATTAGAGCTATCACCAACTTGCAAACAAGAACACCACACTCATTGGTCGTCGTCGAAAACTGAAGACATCGCCTCGACTTACATAGCAGTTGCTCGGCATTCTTGTTGAACGACACGTCGATTTCGAACTCTCCATCGGTTTGGACAGCATATCAACGTGCAGTGATAAGGGTCAAACACCCCAACAAGCACCGACCATCTCTCCAACCATCTTGACAACCCGTCCCCAGTTACCGAACGGGACTCAACAGGCCTCTCCCGGGTTACCACAGGAATTCCCCGTGCTATCCCACAGATAAGACGACGGATCTGCCATTGTCTCCCCGTACTATCTCAGGCATATTCCTTGCCCCCGCAGTCGACCTCTTGTCTTTATCAACACTTGTTCCGCCGCCATCGGATATCGGATTCTTAGCTCTCCGCAGCTGGGAAATCTTGAAGGTTCCGTTATCTGCAAGTTTTTCCGCGTTGGAGGACGACTATCGACGACACTCGACTGTCATTTGGAAGGAACAGTGTTTTAGGTGATCGAAAAGCCGGTTGGCAACGCAAAAAAAATGGCTGGATTGATTCCTCTTATGCTTGGGTCAAGCAAGCGGACAAGTCTTGCGCCCACACAACAGCAACAACCACAACCCCAACAACAACAACATCGCCGACATACTTCGGAACGAACATTCAGGACAAACAGAGATTCCACATTTGCTCTCGCGAAGCAAAGCGTACCCAAGCGACAGTCACTCCCTGTACCCGCCCGTGCCTCTGCCTCTTCTTCCACACCCGCTCCTGCGTCTCCAGCTCTTCCGGCCACTCCTGCACTACCACAAAACCGCAGCGAGTGGAAGCGAGCAATCGTCGAGATCAAGAAGCTACACATCGGAAAGAGATACAGGGCATGCTCAGCGCGGTGTATCGAAATCCTAGACAACATCAAGGACAAGGAAGATGTGCGCGTCGAACCGCTTTACTTGATCTACCTCCACTTCTACGCGGCTACCTGTATGGAAATTTGTGCCCGACCTCTACCCACGGCCTCCATGTTCCGCACCACCCTCCTTCAGCAAGCTCGCACCCACTTCGAACAGGCTGCTTCACTCATCAGTGCTGCTGAGAACTCTGTTCTCAAACAGGCATGGCGCAGTTCCGGCACCTTCTCATCATCTGGATCTAGCTGCCACTCTCCTACCAGCTCCATCAGCTCATCCATCGATTCGCGGGCATGGAGCCCAGAGACCCGCATGTCATCACCGACGAGTTCCGTTTTCTCTCAGGAGGATCTGGCAAACAACACAGAGTCGGCCAACCCCACGAAGCGTGCCAAGAAGGTGTCATTCTCCGTTCCCCATGAGGAATTCGACTTTGGCTTCTCTGAGCCAATCGTCCGCCCTGATTCACCGACTTTGGGTATGGACTTTGGCTATTTCCCGGCTACAAATACGCGTCAAGAAGTTCCGGAAGTACCAGCGTCGAAGTACCAGGAGGTCGAGCTTCCCCTCCCGACCAATACGGACAGTCAACAGTTCGAGAACTGCGAGGAAGATGACGACACTCTCAACATCACAAAATCCATTGATCGTTTCCGCGATCAGCTGCACGAGCTCCGCGAACAGCTTGAGAGGCACTCGGCCAATCTAGACCAGCAGCTCGAAACCATGGCGACCGAGCCTCCCAAGTCGCCCACGCGAGGAAGTGGTGTAGGGAAGGAGGAGCTCCGCGCTCTCGACAGGCAGGCTCGCATTGAGCGGCTGCGCAAGGATGGCTGGCAGCGCAAGCGATTCGATACCCAACGGTACGAGGAGCTCTGCGAAACCGTCTTGGCGGAGCTAACCCCCGCCCAAAATCTCCAAAATGAAATCTAATGATCGCCGTCCGGCATGTCATTCAAATTCCATTTTGTCCGTCGTCACACACATCGTTAGAAGGGCCAGGGCAAAAAAAAGTTCGTGCATGACAGTTAAATGAACAGTGTTTTTTCTATCTATCCAAAATCATCATCACCGGGGACCATTACGGGGACCACAAAAACCCCCCACCGCGATCATCCCAATCACTTGTACACAAGTCATCTTGTTCTATATTGTACCAAATCTGTGCAATCTGGTTAAAGAAAGTTAGACCGGGGTTCCATTCATCATCATCTTTGTCATCATATCTAGGGGATCGGCGGAGTCAATTTTGTTTTTATCTTAACACACATGGCGAAGGAGTTCTGTCATCGTTTGGGTCTTTTCATCTTCTCTGTATCTATCATTGTTTATCCATCTTTTTTCTAATCATTGGGCGGGCAACTCGACTTGGCTTGGTTGGGAAAGGATAAACGGGCGAGGAGATGGTGTGTGGGAGGAGATGCACTTGTTGCAGTTTTTGGCTTGACATATATACAATATTCCTTTGTGCTCTTGTACACTGGGACCAAATAACAAGGACACCCACTCTTTGAAGTGGTCATTTTGCTCAACGTCTTTTTGGCTGTTTCGTTGCATTAGTGTCCCAATATTGCTGTCGTGTCTGCCACATATAAAGCATGTCAATGTAAAAGAGGCGATTATTAACTTTCAAATACCACTACAGTATCGTGAATGAAAAGAAAACATCGAAAACGCAAAGCACGCGCTTTAAGCATTTGCGTCCAAAGTCTGAAAACAAGGTGAAGTAAGGGAAGGGAAAAAAGAAAAGTGAAAGAGGCACAACTACTAGCTTCAAACCAACTCCACGATAGTTCTTTCCCTTGCTTCAGCTCCGTTCCCCACGAGTCAAGGAACAGGAATTCTGACAATTCGGTGTTCGATTTCAACATTGAATTCCCCGAGTCTTGTGCTAGATATGTGCTCACGTGTAACCACCAGCGACAGCTATGCAATGGGCCTCTTAAAGATACTTGCCTTACATGCCATAAGTGATCGCTTTCACAAACTGAATCAACTGATCGCGTTCTCAACCTACGCACATGCTTCAGATACTGGAACTCTCTGTTGCCACCTCTAATACTTCTGAGATTCCTCCTCCTATCCATATGTATGTAGTTGAAGTACCTCTGATCGCGTTACTCTAACCCAGCTTCCCGCATCATCAGAAGGAGGGAAGAGAATCTTGGAGTGAAACCGGGATTGGAAAACACACTTTGGAAGTCATGGGGGATTGTGTGTTTGGGGACGGTTCAGTTATCTCGACCTGCTCAATAGAGGTTGGTTGACTACCGCGACCACATTCAGGTTGCCAGACACCTTTGCAGTGATTTGAAGAGCGGAAGATTAACGAGAAAGATTTGCTCATACTATATTCAACGCTGGCGAACCGCTCCAAGAGCTCCCCCTGGGTAAAATTGATCGCAAAGAACACATAGTCGTGACTTCCGCTTCCTCCTGGATATACTGAGAAATAAGGCGCTCAAACCCAATATCAAATATAGAGCCCAATATTGTACCAGAGCTGGCAACCAGAACCCCAGCCAAAACGCGCAATGTGCCCCGTCCACTCACGTCATATCCGCATGCATCCAGAGATGTTCATGCTTTGGTATCAAACAACATCAACGACAACAGCAACAAGAACCCACCCTCATATGCCTATAAACCTGCTTTGTTACCCAAGCTCTTCTAGGCTTGGAAGCTCTTCGCCTTCGTCTCCGCCTCTTCCTTCAGCTTGTTGGCCTCTTCCGCCTCCTTCATCTCGCGAACCTTGGCCAAAACGACCTCGCGGAAGATGGCCGTCTTGATAGTTTTGGAGAGCGTCCGCTTTTCGGCGGGTGCGGTGGCGTTCTCGGCGTCCGAGGCTCCGCCCGTGGTGCTCGCCACGGATAGAGCGCGATGGCGGGACTGGGCCTGGTCGGCGGCAAGTGTCGCGTCGCCGGGCATATCGGTGTTCTCCGGGTCGTCCTCCTGCATCTTGAGCGCCTCGATGCGGTTCGCAAGCTTGACCATCTCGATGCCGCGTCTGAGGCGGGCCTTGGTGAGGTACGCCTTGATCTCGGGCAACAAGTTGTGGTTGGTTGCGGAATCGCCGCGGAGCCAGGGGTGAGCCAGAGCTTGCTAATTGATCGGGGCAGGCGTGTCAGTAGCCGTATTCAAAGGACGTCAGATCAGCACAACATAACATGACCAAGTCTTACCTGACTTGTCCACCGGTTCTCCGGCTTGGGCTGCAAAAGCCTCAGAATGAAATCCTTGGCGTCGTTGCTGACGTCCTTCCAGTAGCGCTCATGGAAGACAACGTTGCCGCTGCTGCACTCGTCGATGAGGTCCTGAAGGTTCTCGGAGCGGAATGGCGAGTAGCCGCAGAGGAGGGTATACGTAATAACACCCATTGACCACATGTCGACAGGCTTGCCGTGACCCTGCTTGAGCATAACTTCGGGCGCCGCATAGCCAAACGAACCAGCCATTGTCGTGAGAACCTCATCCTTATTGTCCAGCATCTTGGCAATACCGAAGTCGGCCAGAACTAGATCCGAATCGGCATCTCGAGTAAGATATAGGAGGTTCTCAGGCTTGAGATCTGCGGAGTGAAGGGTTAGACCAGGCGGTTGGAAAATTGGCAAGGAACTATGTGGACTCACCCCGATGGACGACGTTGTTCTCGTGGAGGTAGTTGACGGCACCCAAGACTTGCTTGATGGTCTGCGAAGCATCCTTTTCCGTGAATTTTCCTTGCTCGCAGATCCTGTCGAAGAGCTCGCCTCCCGTCGCGAGCTGAGTGACGATGTAGTACTTGTCCTAGCGGAGGAAGCAATATTAGTCTCGCCGTAGCCACCCTAAGTCCGTCGCAAACCATACGCACCCTAGACTCGAACCAGTCGACAAACTTGACAATGTGAGGGTGCTTGAGGCGCTGAAGCATCTCTAGCTCGTCAAGAACCATCTGCTCATTACCCTTGACGTTCTTCTTCAAAATGATCTTGATAGCAACCCTGCCAGTAGGGCCGCTGGCTTCTCTGACAATACCATAGGTACCAGCACCTAGCGTTCGGCCAAAGGAGTACCTGGACCTAATATAGCGTGTTAGTGCCATAGGCGAGGCAAGCAACCGGACGAGAACGGGGATCGGAAGCGTACTTCTTGTCGTAGCTTTCGGGTTGCCCGTGAAGGCGGTTAAGCATGTTGGAGACTGTGCGTGCGGAATCCATCGTCAGTTACTGATCCCTCTACAACTAAATGGCATGAAATGGACAAGGAATAGGTATAGGGGTGTACGACGGGGGCCCAGTTCTTCTTCGTCTATCCGAGGGGGAGAAGACTTGAGAGGAGACCTGAAAGGAACAGACCAAGACTGACGAGACCGCGCGGGAGTAGAGGGAACTTACAGCTCATGGTGTTGATGTCTAGAGAAACGAATCAAGAAGGCGCGGTAGACGGATTGGGGGAGGGGGAAGAGCTGCTTGATTCTCTTCCTTCCGCTCTCAAGAGTGCAAGTGGCAGGAGGCTATCGAGACTGATAACCGAACCGATCGAGCTTTGAACTTGGACGAAACTTGTAGTAGGCCGGCTTGTGATTGACTAGGACGAGGGGCTGAGGAGCTGAGATTCGGGAATGGGCTGCGAAGGAGTGGCAGAGCAAGACGAGGGGATGCTTGGCAGCAGTAGATTGGGCTGGACAAGAAAGGCGGCTGTCAGAGTTCAAGTTCTCGCTCCAGAGGTAGGTACACATGTCAGGTAAGACGATAGGGGACCTGGGGGTATCCGCTCAGCGTAATACGGGCTGAGGGCAGGTCCCACTAACTCCACGATGAGTGGGAGTACTTACCTGCAAACGAACTGATGGAGTGTAAGCCCTGTGCAAGTGCGACTGACCGTATGGAGTTATTGGAATGTCCCTCGCTTCAGAAATAAGGATGAAGGGGGAAATATGTAAAACGACTTTCACAATCGAAAGATGTGAGGGCCGGGTAGAGGTAATGAGAGAAGAGAGATCAACCAAACCCCGTGGCATGAAGGATGCCTCCGCTTGCTCGTCCATTTCCACTGTCACTGCCACTGGCCTCCCGTCATCGTCCCCCAGTCCACTCTCACACTACCAACACTCCAGCACACGGGGGGTCACCTTGACGGGCGCCTGGGGCTGGTTTTGGGCCCGACTCTTGGGCGATCTTCGCAAGATACAGCCAGTTGTTGGTGATTTCCCAGATACCCCCGGGCGGTTTCGTTTCTTTAGGTTGAGCTACCGCTACAACAACATTGAAAGTGAAGGCATCCAATGCGACAAGGCGCGATCAAGGTGGGCAGGTGGGCTATGAAGGAGGCCGTGGAGTGCTCAGCCCACGAACCGCCATGTCCCCCAGGGTGCGCAAAGAGGGGCACCATCTGGTCTTGGCGGGCCTGTGGTTGGGGAGGGGTAAGGGCAGTGGGATTACCCGACTGGGGTCATGTCTTTGGGCCCTTGTTTGGGCCGTCGGGTCGTGCTAGAGATGCAGCCCTGAATGAGCACTGCATTGAGACCGAACAAGACATCGCGAACTTGAACATCTCAACTCACCCGACCACCATCGCCGGTTAGGCGCATTTCGAAACGAGATCCCGTGAATCGGGATGTTCACCGAGGAAGGTGTCATGAATGACTCCATCTGAACTGTACATAGACTATGATAAAGCTCGTTTGAGATGACTGGAGACTAACGAGATCAATAAGGTAATCATCAGTATCAAAAGGCCATCGCTGTCCTTCACAGCCCGCCTTTGGCGATGGTGAATTCCAATCAATGTCAGATTAGCGATCCACTTTCTCTCCCCAAACATCTATCATCGATTCTAGAACTCCACGTCTTCAACGTCTTCCGCTGTTTAACTTCCTCATCAACGTTAGCTTTTAGGATGAAGCCTCCAGTATCTGTTCGCTGCACTGCCTCGGGGGGAAGAAAATAGTGTATAGGTCTTTGAGTGAGTGGTCACTACCGCGAACTAGCTACGGTGAACCTCGATATTACTCTATAGCTATGTCGTGGCTTGGCTTCATTTGTTTGATACTGGTACTTGGATCCGTACGACCCCATCCTCTGCCCAGTCTGAAGCTACAAAGAAAAGCGGATATGGAACCAAACGGGGCAATACATTCTGTATTTCCCCTTCGGCTCCTTCCATGTGCTAACTGGCCGATATCGAAATTCTCGATGGCCTCCGATAGGTGCCTTTCGTGTGTGACACGGGATATGGCCCGAGCGCTCTGGCTATCCCTCTTATCAGATTACAAGTAGCCGGAATACGACATCTACAAGTAGAGGGCGAAGTGAAAAGTATTGGAAAGGTCACCGAGAAGAAAAGGCTGTCCAATATCGCGTTTGGTTATCCAGACGGAAGCCACAGCCCTGCAGTTGTACCGACCAATCGATGGGCAGTGCCCCGCGCGTGGAATCAGTGGAATCCTCCAGGCGCGAAATGCGGTTTCCTCCTTTATCCTGGGTCGCTCCTGGTCTCACCACCCGTGAACGTTGAACTGGTTGTCGCGGAGACCCCTCTCAGCCTCAGCCCTGCCAACAATCCCTTGCAACTCAGAGCAAGCATTGCGCGATTCACCCAACTCAGTTAATCTGGCATTAGCAAAACTTCAGCTTGAACTTAAACGGACAGGGACCGCAAGCTCAGGCTATTATCCAGCATTCCTTTCAGACTCTTTGTTCGGTATTTCTGCTGCCTCTCCAGGATTGGTCCCACATAACCCCGCCAACCTCCAGCTAAGCTACATTACCTACCTACGATTATCAGTCCGCCTTCCACTGTCGCCTTGTGAGGCTCGTCTATTCGCCATCGGAGACTATCACGCAACACCATCCCGTGGTCGCTCAGCAAATATGCCGGTACAGTTTGCTGCCAAGAGGCTGGGGAAGGAACTGAATAAGGTCAGTTAGATTTCCGGACAGACCTCAGACCCCATAGGTTGGACTGAATTCGGAGCTGAATTGCAACAACTGACGCGATCATATTCCTGCCCATCAGATACAGAATGGCCTGCCACCTGGTATCGAGCTCGTCTCCGCAGACAACTTGGAAGAGTGGCTTCTAGACATAAAAGTCCTCGACAACAACCCGCTTTACCTCAACGAGACATATCGACTAAAGTTCCGATTCAGCCAGTCATACCCCATCGGTACGCATGATTGATACATGGATGGCTGCGGTCGATACAAAAGCTAATCAATTCGTAGAGCCTCCCGAAGTGGTATTTGTCAAGCAAGCCGACCGGCCGATTCCGATCCACCCGCACATCTATTCTAACGGTATCATTTGTCTCGACCTGCTCGGCCAACAGGGTTGGAGCCCCGTGCAAAGCGTGGAAAGCGTATGCATGAGCCTACAAAGCATGTTGACCGGGAACACCAAGAACGAGCGACCTCCCGGCGATGAGGAATTTGTTCGCGGCAACAAGCAGCGCCCCAAGGATATCGAGTTCTACTATCACGATAACACGGTCTAGAGGAAGGGCGTGGGGTTTGCCGCATGACATTCTGCGGAAATTGCGCTGGGATTTGGGAAGGCGTTACATTTTCGGTACACAGCGCCTCCAGCGTCAGATCTGGAAGGTCTAGGCACCCACACTGGATGGGGTGTAGATCGTATCATCTGCATTATGAGGAGTTCACATACTTGCAAGTTTGGTCGGAGTTTAATACTGGCGCATAAAGGGTTACTCAGGGAAGGAGGCTTGGAGCTTGATGAGCATCGGAATTGCTCGACTCAGCACCCGTACAGCGAGCTTGTTTGTTATGCATTTTTCAAAAAGATTGGTGCTTAGTTTATGCCCAGCATCGGAAAGTCTCATCACATACTTGAACATATCTAGCAGCGAAAGGCATTGTTCGTTTCTCTCTCGGTGAACCCACGGTAGTTGCTCTTCTTGACTTGGGAGATCAGACATGGGAAACAGTCCAGATGACGTAAGATTGATTACCTTCCCGATAGGAAGAATATTAGATCTTATCAGTTGCCCGCACAACCCATATATCCGAGCCTTTCTTGAACATGCTCAGCCTTGGGTATTCGGGGACACTCATGCTGGCGATGGAGCTGACAATGCTGGGTAATCGAGGAGATGATTCCACGTATCACCTCAGCATTGCTGATGATGTACATTTTCATTCTGGCTCCTTACATTATAGAGGTACAAGTATGGGAATGCGAGAGGGGTCACTGAGGACGAACGACCTGGACATTCCAGCCTAACAGATCGACCCACTTCAGCCCACTGAGATACCCTGGAGCTTTGGGGTTCGCGCAGTGAACCAACCAAACAATGTTCAATTCCACTTGGTAGCACAACATGAGCCCAGCCAGCAGGACGTTCGGACCAGGAGCTCGAGCTTCACCCTCCTTCGTCATCAGCCGCCCGCCATCCTAGGATCCACACCACAACACCAACAGCCGCATGAGGAGAACTCGACCACCATGGCTCCCCATGCGGAGTTTGACATCGAGCAGATCAGAGAAAAGGGTCGCAAGGACATCTTGTATCTCCTAGAATCAGTATGTACAGCCATGATGCCCCCAAAAACCACCCAAGCTAGGCAGCATCGGCCAGAAGCAACGATGTCCGCTACGCTTGGTGCAAGTGCTGAACTGACGGCAGCTTGTGAGATCCTGTGCAGGTCCGTGGAAAGAAGAACATTGTGATTGAGAAGAGCCTGGCTGGTCCACTTAACGCCTTTGTCGGAGCGTCAACTTTGCGCGACTATGGTGCCGATAACTTCTTCTTTCTCGAGAACAACAACACCGACTCGAGCCAGCGCAATGTGGTCTTCATTGCCCGGGGCGAGTCGGCCCATCATGCTCACACAATAGCAGGTACGAACACCAACCACAACCTCGCGGACGAGGGAAACCGCCCGCGAATTCTTGAAGTGCTAACAGGTGTCCAGATCAAATAAAACGTCTACAGCACGAGAGCCAGTCTCCCCACGAGTTCCACGTCTTTTGGGTACCCCGCCGAACGCTGGTTTCAGACAAGGTGTTGGAGGAGGCCGGCGTCTTGGGTGATACCAACGTCGCCGAGCTACCCCTATACTTCTTCCCGCTTGACACCGATGTCTTGTCCCTCGAGCTGGACGATTCTTTTAGAGACCTGTACCTCGCGAAGGACCCCACACCAGTCTTTCTGCTTTCGAAGGCCTTGATGGGCATTCAACAGAAGCATGGCCTCTTTCCCAGGATCGTTGGCAAGGGCGAAAACGCCAAGAGAGTCGCTGAATTATTGTCTCGTATGCGACAGGAACTTCTCGCTGGCGAAGAAGCAGCCGAAGGGGACAAGATCGGCCTGTCGCCCAGCACCACGAACGAAAGTGTTATCATCATTGACCGTGAAGTTGACTTTGTCACGCCCCTTCTGACACAGCTGACCTACGAGGGCTTGATCGACGAGGTATTCGGTGTACAGAATAACCAGGCCGACGTGGACTCGACGATCATCGGCGCACAGCCGGAACCACAAGGCGCAACCACTGCCGCCGCTGCCGTCGTGAACAACGGGCCTTCGCGCAAGCGCAAAGTCCAACTTGATTCGTCCGACAAGCTGTTTGAGCAACTGCGCGACGCCAATTTTGCCATTGTTGGGAGCCTTTTGAACAAAATTGCTCGTCGTTTGAAGAGTGACTATGAGAGTAGACATAGCTCCAAGACGACAGCCGAACTCAAAGAGTTTGTCTCGAAGCTTCCGGGATACCAGGCCGAACAAAAGAGCCTCAAGATTCATACGGGCCTGGCGGAGGAGATCATGAAGTATACTCGCACAGAACACTTCAGCAAAATGCTGGAGGTCCAGCAGAATCTCGCAGCTGGAGCAGATCCATCTTCTCAGTTTGAAGCGATCGAAGAACTAATAGCACGCGACGTCCCACTGCCGCAAGTATTGCGACTCCTCTGCGTGTACTCGTGTATCTCGGGCGGAATCAAGACGAAGGAGTTCGACCACTTTCGGCGCCTTATCCTGCAAGGATATGGCTATCAACACATACTCACGCTCCATAATCTAGAGAAGCTTCAGATGTTCCTCTCGAGGTCGTCCCCTCTGGCATCCATGATTCCCATGACCGGGTCCGTTGGTGCGACGGGAACGAAGACTAACTATACGTACTTGCGGAAGCAGCTGCGGCTCATTGTCGACGAGGTCAACGAACAGGATCCAAACGACATTGCCTACGTCTACAGCGGATACGCGCCCCTCTCAATACGCCTTGTGCAATGCATCCTTCAGAAGCAATATTTGCTCTCCATCACAAAAGGAGCAGCCGCCACTAACACAGCCGGGCCAACTGCAGGAGGCGCGCAAGGATGGCGTGGGTTCGACGACGCTGTCAAGCATGCCCGAGGTCCGACGTTTGACGAGGTGCAAAAGGGCGAGGATAAAGCCGTTAAGGCTCGAGCGCTATTGTCCGGTAACGACGGCCAGAAGACGGTGTTCGTCGTGTTTGTTGGCGGTATCAGCTTCAGTGAGATCGCGGCTCTTCGGTTCATTGCGAAGAAAGAAGAAGGTATGTCGCTCTTCCTATGTCCCCACCGGCCTGCTCAAGCTGGCCGCAGAAGCACAAGAAGCCAATCGATCACTAACTGGGTGTCACGAATCATTAGGTCGGAGAAAGATTGTCATCTGCACGACGTCCATTATTAGCGGAAACAAGATGATGGAGGCCGCGATCGAGAATGGGACATTTGGAACCGAGAGCCTGCAACAGGAGACGGAGAGTTGATATCGCTTGATTGGTAGAAACGGAGGGTTTGATCGATGCTTGATTCCGATCGGGGGAACATCCACAACAGACGCGGAATACAGAAGCATACCATGGCCACAGTTGGGAAAATCTAGGTTGTGCTCATGATACGTAGATGGAGTGAAGGGAGTCATGTCGATATTTGCTGCGAACCTGAAGGCACACTGGCGTGGAAGAGAACCTGAGTCTTCTCCCATTCACAGGGATTATTCTCCTCTCTCCGCGCCTCACGTGATTGGACCACGGACCTCAATTACTCGTAATAACGCGCAATTGCTGGAAAGAAAGCATTTGCATCAATCAACTAAAACGAGCAGCGTTAATTTCTTGTAATTGAAATCTTGAGCATGCGCTGAACCTTACCGGCTTTCCGCACTTTTTAGGGCGCTGTTACCAGTGGGAGTGGGTTCCGTTCTCGCGCAGCAGATCCGTCAGTGCAACTGTATCAGCAGACTGGAGACAACGGCAGCCAGACAACAACCTCGAAGACTGAAGCAACAACAACAGCAAAGTCAAGAGATATTAGATTTTCGTTAGTCAACCTACGGCGACTGGCAAACTAAGAAATACCGATGCACCATCTGCCAAAGACATCGTAGTCAACACCGTCAGATATCCCATTCACCTCAGCAATCGACGACATTTTAAACCGAGACGGCGACTTACCAATCGTACGACGTCTATGAGACGAAACTTCAACATTGCTCCATGGGCTGCGATATGATATTTCGAGGTACATACACCATATTCGACGTCCACTTCCTTCACCCATATAAACACAATACCGTACATACCTCAACCATATCCACTTGCCTCCATACCATTACACGTCCCTCACTGTACAGGGTCCTCAGGCCTTTCTTCAATGTTCAACTTTGGCTAACCAGAAGACTCAGAAGCCGGAGCATTTCTTGTATCATAGCGATAGGCAGTCCAGTCGAATGGCCGGTTTTCACACCATCATCATCACCCGAACCGGCTCCATCTTATCCTTCGCCCTCCGCTGAATCCGGTGTGGCCTGTATATATGGAAGGAGGTCCACTTCAGCGTGAGCGAAGACGACGGTGCCGACCTATCAACTCCATATTCCAGTTCAGCGGTTTATTCTAGTCAACCAAGTGTCGCTCTTTTAAAGATATGGGCAACAGTTTGCGGACTCGTCCAGGGCAGACTAGTGGTAGTGGTAACACGAAGGGCCCTACGAAAGACATCAAGGAACCCAACTCATCCCGCTCAAACCGATCCAAGGCCTCGAACTCCAGCAGGCACCCGCCTATGAAGAGAGCAAGGACGCCTGTGGGCGGCCACTCCGCAGAGACTAGCTCGTCGACGAGTTCAGAAGATATCGCACCGGAAATTGTGGTTTGGACTGGGGACATGGATACGATGGACTCGGAGGAGTCGTCCTCTCCAGGAAGCCCATTGCCAACAGACGAGTATGTTGCTATGTTGGTGTTTCCTCATCAACACCATCGCGCCCCTATGTTTAACTCCCGCTCGCCGTGGATATTTTGGCTGTCCTTCATCGCTGACTTTCATGTAGCTCTCCACAGTTACCATCACTATCGCAGGCCCCAGAAGAGCCAAGTGCCCAAAATGCAGACGCCTCGAGCCAGTTTTCATCGCCCTTATCGGAGCCTCCAGAATCGTCACCACTTATATCACCTCAAGATGATATCGCGGTGGAGCAGGAAAACCCAATCACCCAATCCGCCAGTAGCCTATCGGACCAGCACTCGAACTCATCATCCCATGCGCCATCCGTGACAAGCAAGGCTACGACTCCTGTGGATGCGGATGGACCGAAGGAACTTTCAACAAGAGAAGAGTCGTTTGGGCCACAGCATCCTTCACTGGTATCTCCCTCTCCTGAGCCGCCTGCAGAAGAGCAGCAACCGAAACCCAAGGTGGAGGAACCTCCTCAACCGGATGAACAACCACAAGCTGAGCTACAAATACAGCCATCAGCTCAACCGGCCCAGGAAGTAGTCCGCCTTTCGCCTCTGCCAGTGATGGACGAGCCCCCTTCAGCAGCAGCAGAAATTGCAGTTCCACCTCTTGAACCCAAGACACCGGTGGAGGAACCCAAGACATTAGTGGACGAGCGCAAGATCAAGGAGGAGTCGCCAGAGGAGTTGGTGCTCGAATCAGCAAGGGAAGCTTCGCTGCCTAAAGAAACTGAAGCCCTTGATGTATCAATGGAAGAAGCCCCTGCTGCGGATACGGTGGTGCAAGAAGCCCCAGCGCAAGATGTCCCGATGCTGGAAGCGCCGCCTCAAAATACACCGGACCAGGAAGCACCATCGCACGATATAATCATGGAAGAATCTTCGGCTTACGAATCTGTGACTCATGAACCTCCGGCAGAAGAGCCTGCGGCTCAAAGCGTATCGACGCCAGATGCCCCAGCTCAAAAAATGCCAGCACAAGAAGTTTCGGTCCAGGCGACGCCAGTGCACGAAGCTCCAATCCAGCCAACACCAACGCAAGGATCCTTGCCTCGAAATGCAGCTACAAATACAGCGTCGACGGACACTCCAAGACGGCGATACAACGTCCGCCCCAAAGTCACCATACCTCCCGATCTTCCACTGCCAGATTATGCTATGCAATGCATTTCTGCCGCGGAGGCTTCGAGGCTCAACCCATATGCTTTGCACCAGGAGGAATATCTCATGCTCAGAGACCATATCAGCCACGCTCAAGTAACAACGTATCTGAATATCAGGAATGGTATTCTCAGGCTATGGGTAAGGAATCCCCAAATAGCTGTTACTCGAGAAGAAGCTGTTGGGTGCGCCAAAGACACCCGTTGGTTTGACGCCGCTAGCCTATGCTTTGACTGGCTTGTCCGTCGGGGATATATCAACTTTGGGTGCGTAGGCTATCGCCATTCGAAGAAGCATGCTTCCAAAGACTCATCAGCTACCGCCCTCAAGCAAAGAACAGTCGCTGTTCTGGGCGCAGGTATGGCTGGATTGGGCTGCGCGAGACAGCTCGAAGGACTTTTTGCTCAGTATGCAAAGAAATTCAGAGACATGGGTGAAGAGCCTCCGCGAGTAATTGTAATCGAAGGTCGGAACCGAATAGGTGGCAGGGTTTACTCTCGCCCCTTTGCGTCTAAGCCTGCACGAATCCCGGAGAATTTCCAGGGGAAGCGATTTACTGCAGAAATGGGAGGTATGATTATCACCGGATTCGAACGCGGTAATCCCATCAACATTCTCCTCAGGGCACAGCTCGGAATTCCATACAGGCCATTGCGCCCAGACACAACTCTGTACGACTCGAACGGAAAACCCGTAGATTTACACCGAGATCAGCTAGTCGAGAATCTGTACAATGACTGCCTCGACCGGGTCAGCGAATATAAGTTTAAGCAGCCCACCTCCAAGCTGATTGAGGGTAATAGAGAGTTGATCGACGAGGGCAAGGATAGTTCCGCGGAAGCCTACAAGACCATAAGGCAGGTAGAGGAATCAACTGCCGCTCAGCCGCATGCGCCGCCTGTGTCGGAGCAAAGCATAGCACCACAGGTGAATCTTGTCCCGATCTCCTCGGACCGTGCTACAGGCCGCGTCCATACCGAGCCTGGCACGCCAGGTGCACTTAAAGCAGCATACAAAGCGAAACTCTTGGGATGGGCCTTGAAGCAGGGTGTCTCAGAAGATGCCGACCTCGACCTCGAGACACCGGCCAAAGAGCCTGGTGCCAACCTCGGAAGCGTTGTTGATAACATGATCGCCCAGTACAGAGATATTGTGGACTTGACCGCACAAGACTACAGGCTCTTAAACTGGCACGTTGCCAATCTGGAGTACAGCAACGCAATTAACTACAATAAGCTGAGCCTCCAGGGGTGGGATATTGACGCCGGCAACGAATGGGAAGGGAGCCATACCATGGTCATCGGCGGCTATCAGAGCGTACCAAAAGGCCTCATGCTGCTGCCTACGCCGCTTGATGTTCGACGAAAGTCACCCGTCAACAAAATAACGTATACAACAGAAAGCACGGCAGGGCCAGCGGTAATCGAGTGCGAGGATGGATTCAGGGTGGAAGCTGACTTCGTCGTCAACACGATACCTCTGGGCGTGCTCAAGCATGGTAATATCAAGTTTGAGCCACCGCTGCCGGAGTGGAAGTCTAGTGCCATCGAGCGCTTAGGCTTTGGTGTTCTCAACAAAGTCATCCTCGTGTACAAGGATGCCTTCTGGGATGAAGATCGCGACATCTTTGGCGTCCTAAGAAATCCGCCCAACCGACACAGCTTGGACCAGAAGGATTACGCCTCACAAAGGGGTCGTTTCTTCCAGTGGTTCAACGTAACCCAAACCAGTGGGTTACCGGTCCTGCTAGCCCTCATGGCTGGTGACGCCGGCTACGACACCGAACAAACCTGTAACGATGATCTCGTCAAGGAAGCAACCGACGTCCTGCGCCGCGTCTACGGGTCAAAGGTCCAACAGCCGATCGAGGCCATCGTAACCAGATGGGCATCGGACAAATTTGCACGGGGAAGCTACTCCTCCGCGGGTCCCGACATGAAAGCGGACGACTACGACACCATGGCCAAGCCCATCGGCAACCTCTTCTTCGCGGGCGAGCATACGTGCGGCACCCACCCAGCCACCGTCCACGGCGCCTACCTCTCCGGTCTGCGCGCCGCCTCCGAGGTTCTCGAGGCGATGCTCGGCCCGATCGAGATACCCACGCCACTCATCATCCCCAAGGAATCATCCTCCCTCTCCCTCAAGCGCAAAGCCGCAGCCTTATCATCAGAATCCACCACCACTACAGTCACAAACAGCTACGGCACCATGTCCTCCACCCGCAACCCCGAACAAGCCCGCCTCGAAGCCTACGACATCGCCCTCTGGGACTCCATCACCTCGCAAATCGGCCAGCGCCCGCTGAAACCCTCCAAACCCGTCGTGTCAGGTTACATCTTCTTCAGCAAAGCGCACTACGATGACGCGCGCAAGCGGTGCGAAGCCGGCCGCCGCCCGGGCAAAGGGAAAGCAAGCGGTAACGAGGTCAGGATGATGAGCGCCAAGATGTGGAAGGATGCTTCACCGGAGGAAAAGAGGCCGTTTGAGGAACAGGCGGAGGAAAGTAAACGTGTGCATGCGGTGGCGATGAAGGAGTGGAATGAGAAGGCTCAGGAGTGGGATCGCAAGGCGACGGAACTGAAGGGGGTTTATGAGAGGGAGAATCCGTATGTGCCGTTGAGTGCGCTGGTTGTTAAGAGTGAGGAGGGGGTTGCTGGTGGGGTTGGAAGTAGTGCTGCTGCTAGCATTTCTGGTGGCAGTAATGGGAGGAATGGGAGGAGGGCGAGGTGGGCGGGTGAGAAGGTGGGGAGTTATGCGGAGGATGAGGGGAGTGATGTTGATGTTGAGATGACTGGGTGAGTGAGAAAGGAAGCAAAAGGGATTTGGGCTGGAAAACGGGCTTGAAAGAAGGAATAGGCAAGGCAGAAGAGCAGGGTGGTGTCTTTCGGTCGCCTTGTTCTGGTGGCTGGATGGGGTGAATTCGTATTTACATGTCTTATCAGGCGTTTGGCAAGGCATGAAAGAAGGAGGTGTTGGTGACAACTTGTATAAAGTCTAGGTGGTAGAAACAGAGAAAATACGTTCTTCATATCTTGATTTCCACGTTGTCCACACACACACACGTACACCTACAGCGTAGCTCTTTATTCCGCTTTATCATTGTGTTGATGGCATAGATGCAAGCGTCGTCGACCTCTACCAGGCGGTGAGTGAGCAGAAAACTTCACAGCCAATGAAGCAACCAGTCTCGTAACCGTTGATCATCGGAGAAGGATTGTGAACTTTCATCCCATCTTCCATGCTTTTCGCCCATTTAGTCGCATCAAGTATCTGCAAACAAGCGGCGGCGGCGCACATGGAGGTGGGCTGGTGGGATAGGATGAAAATGAAAACGCAAACCAACTTACACGAACTCACCGAGACCGAAGACGCTCCTCTCATCACCATCTGCGGTCTTCGGTCTGGATGAAACTTGCCTGCGGCGTAGTCAGGTTGCTTACTGATAGACTCACCAACGAATGAATACGGGACGAGATTGACAATCATGTGTAAGCGCTCATCCCGGCTGTGATTTGGTGGTGGACTGAGAAAGCAGGAGTGGATGTAGGTGACTGGCTCGAGGGTTCATTGAGCCTCAGCCCAACCGAACGCGATACATGAGGTGACATGGAGGAAAGTGAGACTACAATGGCTTACTAACCGCGGAGCAGGCAGGTAGGTGTGTGAAAGAAGTTGTACATTTTTATGGACTGAAGGCGTTAGTATAGTGATGAGAAAGCTAGCAGCTCATCGATTGGTACAAAGGAAGACATTGGCACGCAACAACTTGGACTGGGACCAGACGTCATACCACACCACATACACTCATACACTTTTGACCCCAGACGCTTTCTTTTGCATGGGAAGCGTGGCAAAGGTGATGATGCATGGATCGATGATGAGTGAGAGTGCAGATCGGGATGGATTTCGGTGGCTCTGGTCCGTTCTCTGTTCAGGTCTCTCCTCCTCTCCTTTTCTTCTCTCAACATCAACATCAACAACAACACATCTTCGTCTGCTACTAATAAACGGCGGTTGTTTAGGCTGCTGTTTACATATCGGCCGAAGCGGTGGCACCAGTGATAATTTCGACCAACTCGCCGGTAATGACGGCCTGGCGGGTACGGTTGAAGAGAATCTGGTACTTGCTGATCATCTCGCCGGCGTTCTTGGAAGCGTTCTGGATAAGGAGTAAGAGGGTTCACGTCAGCAGTCTGTCCGTCGTCGTCGACTTCTTCAAAGAGGCATGGAACGGGAGAACAACTCACGTCCATGGCGTTGCGACGGGCAGAGATCTCGCAGGCGTGACCCTCGCAGAGAGCCCAGTAGAGGGAGTTGGCAAGGGCGTACTCGCGGAGGTTGCCGAGGACCTCCTCATCAACCTCGAAAGCGGAGAAGTTGGCTGGATGTAACTTTGTTAGCTAGCTGGATATCTCGACGAGCATCATGTTGGCCGACAGGACGTACGGGAAGCGAGGATGGCCTCCTCGGAAAATGCCTCAATGACGGTAGGCTCGTAGCTGGTGGCGTTGATGAACTTGTTGTAGACAATCTCAACGGAGGCGTAGTCGCCCTTGAGCTGGGTGATCTGGTCGGCGATGGCAGAGGCCTCGACGAAAGTGGGGATGTCCTTGCCAACACCGGAGAAGTTGAGGACGATGTCCTTGCTGTTGGTACGGGAGAGCTGGGCCTTGGCCTTCTCGCCGATGATGACGATGTCGAACTCAGGCTCGGCGGCGGCGCGGCGACGGATGAAGCGCGAGAGACCGGAGTGGACACCACCGCAGAGACCCTTGTCGGAGGAGACGACGATGACGAGCTTCTTCTTGCCCTCAGCCTCGAGAGGCTTAGTCTCGGCCGAGGTGAAGACCTCGTTGCTGGTGGCACCGTAGCCGCGGGACTCGGTCATGGCACGCTGGGCGCGGTTGAGCTTGGTCGACGCAACAATCTTCATGGTGTTGGTGATCTTTTCGATGTTGCGAATCGACTTGAGGCGGGTCTCGATTTCACGGAGAGTCGCGAAGGTGGCCGCGCCGGGAGCAGCCGCTCTGTTGTCATGACCTTAATCAGTCTGCATGTTCTGTCTCAAGCTTCGATGTGTGTCGGGGCTATCGTGTGTCCGTTCTCGTTCTCGGTGTGTCGAAGTCCTCTCCTCTCACTTCCCCACCCAACCCGTTCCCTGCTTGCTTGCTTGGTGCTGCCCCTCCATATATCGGACGTGTCATGTATCGAGGACCCGGCGGCGCATCGCATTCTTTTCGGAGTCGCACAGAGAGCTGAGAGCCAGACGAAGACCCGGAGGAGCTGTAGTCGGTTGGTGCACGGTGGTTGACGAACAGACGGAGGCGAGACGACGAGATGTTGGACGGAGACGGAGCACTCTAAGGAAGAAGGACATGTATTTTTTTTGCTTGGGAGAGCACCTACCGGGACGAGACGGCGGCTCCAGCTCTCAGGGCCGGGCGGGCAGCTCTGGACAGCATTTTGAGATGGATATTTGACGAGGGAGAGACCTGCTGGAGAGGAGTGGCCCGGGGTTGACCACTTGATATTCAGGCGGCAATTGATCGTGGGGGAGTGATCAATGGGAATAGGACGCAATTGGCGTGAGAGGTTTGCTGAGGTCGGTTCCACACTTTCCGCTCGCTCTCTCTGCTCACTTTCCGGCCGTGCTTTCTTCGTGAGGTGTGGCTCGCCGTAGTGCCGCTGTCCAGTCCCAGTCGGGCGCCTTCGCCTTTTTCCCGGCTAGAGCCTGGCAATGGCTGAGGACTGCTGCCCGGCCATTGGCTTGGTCATTCCACTTGCCAGCTGTGGTGTGCTCGCCGGCACTTTTTCCATGACGGTGGAAGGCCATCTTGCTGCCAGCCGTGGCAGCTGTCAGAGCTTCCATGTGGGTGGGGCACCCGGTCTGGCCCGCACCCTGCGATCCTGCACCACTGCACAGCACCACCACCTCCCAGTGGCAGCAAGACGGACATGTGGTACATCTCACTACCTTACCGGCGGCTTTTCAATTTCACTGAAAAAGTTCCTTCTTGTTCCTGTTGGAGACCGTGCCATCCACCCCACTGAAACCTACCTGGCATCTGGGTGTGAATTTGGTGCCCACTGGAACGAGGAAGAGCCTTGCAAACGCTTGTATCAAAAGCGTCAAGTCTCAGTGTCCTAAACAGTAAACAACCTAAGTCATCCACAGAGTAAGGTAAGCAAGCACACGGAACCTTCATTTTGATGGAGATCAGACGACGCGGTGTTTTTCTGTTTGAGTGATTGAGGTTGTTGTTACCTCCAGCTCTGTGGTGCAATCATCGTGAGGCTGGGTGATCACGATCGCGGTGGTGTCTATGACGGACGTGCTGTTTGTTAGAGCATCTTGCCACAGGAACTGAGGACTTCCATTCCATATCACACTCGCGACACTGACGGGCGCGCACTACACTAGGTACGCTAGAAACACTCAGACTCAAGGTACCGAGAACGGGGACGCGCTAAAAAGGTACCGGCCTCTCAACGTCAACCACCTCAGGGATTTTTTACAGGTGAGGTGGACGTGCGAACCTCCCCCTGCGACCGCGACGACGCATCGAAACCTTGGCTGGAGTCCCGACTGGAGACAGTTCTCTCTCAGGATCGCTCTCACTCCAATCGCCCATACGCCCACACACCCACAGCACCCACACTCCCAGCCTGGCGGTCCTGGCAACGACTGCCCAGAAAGAGTTGCAGGGTGGAGCCCCAGGATTTATCTTTAACAGCCTCCCGATTGCCCTTGCTCTCCCCGACTTCGTTCATGCTGCCATCCGCCTTCGCTTTTTTCCCCTTCACTTCTCCCTCACCTTGCGCCATTCTGGATCTCTCCACCCTCCACGCTCTCCACATCCTCTCTTTTTTCACACACTCATTCCATTGACCGGCCATCTCGATATCTCGCGCACCCACCTTGACGAGTCCCCGAGACCCTCGCTTTCCAGCCTTGGTCACCAAGTGACTTGCACCAAGAGTCTGTCCACGGTCAAAAGGTGTAGGCGGTCACCTCTTACGGCGAATTCTTTCTCTCCACGTCTTCCTTCCTAGCGACGACCGACGACCTTTTCGACTCGGTTCAAGTTGCCCTGCACACATCTTGCCAGCAACCTTCGCCACTGTTTAGCGGCCGCTACGTCTGGTCGGCTTTTGCGCCCTTACACCTTCGCACGTAGTGCCGACACCGCAACACGCTTTAGCAACCATGTCGTCCGGCTCTGAAGACGACAAGCCGCTCGCCAAGGTCAACGGCCACGGTACGTCGATGCTTCTGTGATCAGTCACACCTTGCCCCCATCAACTCTCGGCTCATTACCCCTTCACTCTATCCTTTGCCCACCGTCACACGGTTTGCCAGCCGATTCGAGTCGACGTGTCATGCTTCCATGGCCTCGTCTTCTAGACGTAACCTGTCATTGTACCACGCCCATGAGACTAACTTTTCATCAACTGTAGCCTCGGCGCCGACTATCTCCAAGGCCGATGATCGTGCCATGGACGCTGCTGATTCCAAGGCTCATATGGCTCCCGTTGGTGTCTCCATCCGCAACGGCCCCGTCGACCAGGACAGGATGGACATCGACTCCCCAGTAAACGGTCAGGCTAAGCGCAAGTCGCGGGCATCCGTTGACCAGTCTGTCAAATACAAGGATGAGTCCAGTGATGACGAAGCGCCCTTGGTAGGCTTCCCTGTCTTTCCAGCTTGGTATCCTTGCTTGGTCTGTGGCTAACTAGGACAGGCGAAACGTTCAAAAACACAACATAAGCAACCCGACTCCGATAGCGACGACGAGCCGATCGCGAAAAAGAATGGCGCGAGATTGCCTCCCTCCGCCAAAAACACGGATATGGACGTAGATTCCGATGATGACGAACCTCTCGGAAAGATCGCCGCGAAGAAGGCCAGCATCGAGAAGGCAGCCGCTAAGGAAGCCAAGAGTATCCGTGCTGATACCAAGGCCAAGAAGCCTGCTGCTAAGAAGACCGTCAAGGATGAATCCTCCGATGACGAACCCCTTGCGAAACCCACCAAGCGACAGGCCAACGGCACAGCTGCGAAGAAGACGAACGGTGTGAAGAAGGAGGAGTCTGACTCGGATGCGCCCATCGCCAAGCGGGCGAAGAAGGCACCTGCTGCAAAGTCTGCTGCAAAGCCTGCTGCAAAGCCTGCTGCGAAGGCTGCCACGAAGGCCGCCCCGAAGGGCAAGGCTGCCACTGCCAAGAAGCCCGTCAAGGAAGAATCGAAGGACATCACTGATGAGGACGATGAGGAAGAGGAGTATAAGTGGTGGGAGGAGTCGGCGAAGAAGGAAGATGACAGTATCAAGTGGACCACCTTGGAGCACAACGGTCTCATCTTCCCCGAGGAATACCAGCGTCTGCCCAAGGACGTCAAGCTGCTCTACGATGGAACGCCGGTCGAACTCGACATCGAGGCCGAGGAAGCTGCCACCTTTTTCGGCTTCATGCTTAACTCGACGGTGAATGTTGAGAACCCAACTTTCCAGAAGAACTTCTTCAGGGACTTCAAGGAGATCCTAGATCGGACAGGTGGCGCCAAGGACAAGAACGGCAAAAAGGTCGACATCAAGGAATTCGAAAAACTCGACTTCTCCCAGTTGTGGGCTTACAAGGACGCTCAAACGAAGGCCAAGAATGCCCGGTCGTCAGCAGAGAAGAAGGCCGAGAAGGCCGAGAGAGACAAGAGGGACGCCCCCTATCTGTATTGCAAGTGGGATGGGCGAAAAGAAAAGGTCGGTAACCCCAGAGTGGAAATTCCAGGACTTTTCCGCGGTCGCGGTGACCACCCCAAGACCGGGTGTATCAAGAAGCGTGTCTTACCAGAGCAAATCACCATCAACATTGGCAAGGAGGCCAAGGTCCCCGAGCCGCCAGCTGGCCACAAGTGGAAGGCCGTTCAACATGACAACAAGGCAACTTGGCTCGCAATGTGGCAAGAGAACATCAACGGACACTACAAGTATGTGATGTTGGCAGCAAACAGTACTGTCAAGGGCAAGGCCGATTTCAAGAAGTTCGAAAAGGCCCGTGAGCTCAAGAAACACATTGACCGCATCCGTGCCGACTACACCAAGGATCTCAAGAGCGAGGTCATGGCTGACAGGCAACGCGCAACGGCCATGTACCTCATTGACAAGTTCGCTCTCAGAGCCGGTAACGAAAAGGATACCGAAAACGAGGCCGAGACTGTCGGTTGCTGCTCTCTCAAGTACGAGCACGTCACCCTCAGGGAACCCAACACTGTCATTTTCGACTTCTTGGGTAAGGACAGTATTCGTTTCTACAACGAGTTCACGGTCGATCGCCAGGTCTTCAAGAACCTCAAGATGTTCAAGAAGCCTCCCAAGGAGGACGGAGATGACATCTTCGACAGACTGACGGTAGGTTTATTCTACTTTACATGATTTGGAGCGTTGCTAATTCGCTATGTAGACAACCCAACTCAACAAGCACTTGTCGAGCTACATGCCAGGGCTCACGGCAAAGGTTTTCCGTACTTACAACGCATCGTACACCATGTCTAAGCTGCTGCAGGAGCTCAAGGTGACGAATACCACGGTCCATGAAAAGGTCAAGCTCTACAATGACTGCAACCGCCAAGTTGCTATTCTCTGCAACCACAAGCGCACTGTCGGGGCTGGCCATGAGCAGCAGATGAAGAAACTCGTCGAGCAGATTAAGGGTCTGCGATACCAGAAATGGCGGACAAAGATGATGATGCTCGACCTTGACCCCAAGCTCAAGAAGAAGAAGGGTGCTGCCTTCTTTGAGCTTGATGAGGACTTGACAGAGGAGTGGGTCAAGTCTCATCAGGAGTTCCTCGTTGAGGACCAGAAGACCAAGATCAACAAGAAGTTCGAAAAGGACAACGAGAAGCGGGTGGCCGAGGGCGAGAAGCCTCTGCCTGCCAGCGAGCTCAAGGAGCGACTCAAGGCGGCATCCGAACTAGAAGCCAAGTTTAAGAAGGAGAACAAGACCAAGAAGGTCGAGGCTGAAGGCAAGGGTCCTTCTGTCGAGAAGCTGGAGGCAGCTCTTGTGAAGCTTGATCAGCGTATCAAGAACCTGGAGCTGCAGTCCGCGGATCGTGAAGGAAACAAAGAGGTTGCTCTTGGCACCTCCAAAATTGTAAGTTGGATTGGTTTCCCATTAACATGCATAGCAGGATGCTAACTCTCTATCACAGAACTACATTGACCCCCGTCTTACGGTCGTCTTCTCGGCTAAGTTTAATGTGCCTATCGAGAAGTTCTTCTCCAAGACGTTGCGCGAAAAGTTTAAGTGGGCTATCGAGTCTGTCGGAAACGACTCGACGTGGGAGTTCTGAGGTTGGCCAAGCATCGTCATTCGTATTCTGATAAGTCATGCACACAAGTCGTTCCTATAGACAACAACATGAACGTCCATGTTTTTTTGCGCCTTTCACTCAAAATCACACACGAAGTAGCCTTGATAGACCCTTTGGTGAATCGTCTTATTATTCTCACTTGGGACATCTTGGGTTTTGTTAGAAAGCTTGCTGGACGCATATGCCAGAATTACAAAAGCAAGCGAAGCGAAGGTTTTACGCTGTCTTATGGTTAGAGAAACGCTGGAGGCAATTTGCTTGCTCTTTAATGAGTTATATGGGGTTTCCATTCGCATTGCGCATAGCTTGATCTCGGAGGGTGGAGTTACGGAGGTCGGTGTTCACTCCCTTTTGGTGTCAAGGTTGACAAAGGGTCAAGAAGGATCCAGGATTCAAGATAGATGGTTCGATATATCCTAAAACTTAGAATGAACTATTCTTAACAGCGAAGTATAAGATCGGCCACCAACATCGTCAGTTATCGCGAGCACGCCTAGCCTATTGGTGAAGATAGATTATCACTAGAGGTAGGGAGGCAATGGTATGTGCAGATACAATATGAGACAAAACTACCAGAAATCGATTGCGTACGTGCCCAAACAAAGGAATCTACCGTTTGAATACCGATCGGGTTGTCCAACTTGTGTATATGTGGTGTCTATGGTGATGTAGGAGTACAAAAATTTCCATACCATAGGTACATTATCATTCCCTCCGTTTCCAATCATATAGGTACATAACATTGCCGTCGCTGATACTTATCAGATCTCTCTATCAAGCCAAAATTCCTTGAACGCCGTATTAGGTAAAATGCCCAAACCCAAGTTAGTCTTACGCCTGCAAATGCATCGTGCTGGCTCCTACGCCTCTGGCTTCCGAGGGAGAAGAATACCCAGACAATTATTGAGCAACGCAAAGACTGTATGTTGTCATGCCACTCAAGATTTCCCATCAAATCTTTCAAGCCAAGCACCCAACAAAGGCAGCAAGAGCCACCGTCACAAGCGACGTAGCAACCAGCAAGCCCTGCGGCGGTCTCATCACCGCACTCGCCGCGCCAACAGGCACAATCTTCCCATCTGGTTTCATAACCCAGCCATCAGGAATCGACCCGTGCGTAGTGGTGCCGCCGGTGCTACCACCGTTCGAAGATGAGGCATCTCCACTGACCGCACCAATACCGCCCACGGGCACCGACCCGCCCGACGACCCCGTATTCGTCGCCGCCACCGCGCTAGCCGTCACCGTGACCGTCCCCGCCTTCCCCAAGTTCCCGTTCACCTGCCCGCCCTCAGCAACGATGCTCTGCCACGTGCCGCTCGTGTCGCCGTACCGGTACGACTTGCCTGTCGAGTAATCGCTGACCATCACGCTCTTGACCACCATGCTGAAGGGTCCCTTGGAGTAATCCGTCGGGCCGCGAGCCCACTGGATCGTTCCCGGGGAATTGGCGCTGTCGCCGCCGGACCAGGCGCCGAATTTCACCTGCATGGGAGACTGCGGGTACTGCCCGCCCGCGTCGTTGACGGTCAACGAGCGCACAAGAGTGCCGCCCACGTACCACGCGATCCTTTCAGAGGTCCAGTCGATCGTGTACTTGATGAACTGGCCCTGGGAGTTGGGGGCCGGGTTGAACTGTCCCCGGTCGTAGGTGGCGGTTTTTCCTTTGGAAAAAAAATTGGTTTGCACGTACGTGTTATCGGCGCCCAACCACTCGAAGTCGATCTCGTCGAGATCATCGGATTGGAGGACTACCGAAGAAACGATGCCGGCCCCCGGGGCGGCTTTCATGGTGATTTCGACACGCCCGAACATGATGTAGAAGATGGAGGTTAGCTGCGGGGAGTCGCCGGATTTGGCGACGGTGAAGGAGACGCCGTCGTTTCGCGAGTAGGAGGGGGTGCCGCCGTAGGCGTTGAAGGAGTTGACGGCGCCTTGGGTGAAGTCGACGTTGATGGCCATGCCGAGGGCGGTGTTTGGGGGGCAGTCGGCTGGTGGGAGGTCATGAAGTTAGGCGAATGTCTCTCTTTTGACGATGTGAGTTTGAGATGAAAACGGCTTTTGAGACTTACTGCGCTGTGTTGGGTTACATGCTGTCCATGTTTGCGCGGAAGCTACAGTTGAGAAAGCAGCTGTTGCTGTTGTCACCGCTGTTCGCCAACTTAGGGACACCATTGTTGTTGTTTTTGTGTTCCCAAGGTCTTGTGGTGACACAGGGGGGCTAGGAAGACTTATTGGAGAGCTTTGGACTGAAGAGGCAACCAAGGCTCGGCTTTTGGGTCTTCGAAGTTGAATCGGTGTTCTCGATCGCGGGGTGGGTTGGCAGGACGGACTTGTGTGAGCGGTGATGTGATGGTGGAGAGCTCGAAGCCGAAGCGGCGGTCACAACTTCGAACGGTTTTCGGGATCGGGATGGGTAACAACAGCAAGTCTGCGTATAAATTGACAGACTTGTTGGAGTATGACGACAGATGGGAAGACAGTTCAACGAGTGATGATCAACGGTCCCAGCAGTGGTAGTAGTCTTATGTATACGAACAGGAAAAGAAGGGTCGCGGGATCTTGCATGACACTTGCCCTGTTCCCGGCTTTTAATGGGACCAAGTCACTGTATCAATGAATGCAGCGAATGCGTAAAACGCTCGTGGAAAAACAAAAAGAGGGTCCGGGAATTCAGAATCCTAGAATCACACTCTCCGATCACATCGATCCTTGTGAGAAAGGTCCTGGTCAGACTGGCTGAACGAGGACGGTGGGCGGTCCAGGTCCTGTCCCAGCTTGTCCCAGCCTCTCACACAAGTCACCAGCCTGCCAGAATCGTCATCGTGGGCTCCCCACCATCAGCTCTCTTTGGGCAGCCTGGGCTTGAAGCCAAGGAGCCTGTTTTTTCAAGGGGCCACTGGGACCTTGAACTGGGAGCTCCATCCCATCGGATAACATTTTGGACATTTGGACGGGTTTCGTCCCGTTTCGTTTGGCCAAAGTTTCCTTTGCTG
The DNA here is from genome assembly GCA_009806235.1 of Neurospora sp. CHS-2018c. Taxonomy (NCBI): domain Eukaryota; kingdom Fungi; phylum Ascomycota; class Sordariomycetes; order Sordariales; family Sordariaceae; genus Neurospora; species Neurospora sp. CHS-2018c. The sequence goes on along the minus strand of RAPC01000053.1, from coordinate 27,715 downwards.
AAACGATGTAGGAATGTTTCTTGTTTCTTTACGGATGTCAGGATCTTCAAGTGTTTTTTTTTTTTTTTTTTTTTTTTTTTGGTTCAAAGGACGGGAGGTTGGTGTTCCCTTGGGAGGCACGGACAAACGCTGTTGTTTGTGCTGTTGCACTGAGATTGGAGAGGTCTTCAGCACACTGCCACCGCTGCCATCACTGACCCGTGAATCGGGTGGTTGGGAGTGGGTTTTCTTGGCGTGACGCCAAACACCCATCGGCCCGCCAAATTGTGAAAAAGTTTCGGTGGTTCCGGTTCCTTTGTGGCTCAGAACCCTCGGCGCCGCTTCTCCGTTAATGCTCCACTTTTCCGTTGTCTGATCTTCCGTTGGGCGGGTCACTCCCGTTGTGTTCCACTTCGGAGTTTCACGTTGCCTCGACACCGCATTGTTGACTTTGTTGTGATGGAGAAAAACAGAAAAAGGGGTAAGTCGTCGTGAGTGTCGAAGGCACCGGTTGCATTTCCCCTGAACATTACCCGTCAACCATGCTTTCAGGCACGTGCCACGACTGCTGTACTGTGTACACGATCTGGAATCATCGGATGATCTGTCGCCTTACGGCAAGAGCACTTCTTACATACGGCACTTGCATGCATTGAGGTGGTTCCTTCCAAAACAATGAACGAATTGACCGAGCGTGGTCTTCAGTTGTCTCCCGCAATTCTATTACAATACAAGGTTGAACTCTCTCTGTATCCCGTGTTATATTTCCGCCCCCACACCTAATTCTCCATCCTTCTCTCGACTCTTCGATTTCCAGATGCTTCAATGTCGTTCTTTGATTCCTCGTTCCAGCCTTTGAGATGTAGGCAAGGGGCCCTCTGGGGACTTGCTTCATCGTCTTTGCCGCGCTGTCTTTACGAAAACCGAGACTAGCAGAGCGGGCTTGATGAAATCGACTATCGCCATGCATATGCCATGCAGTTCAACGTATGGGTTGGAGTTTTTCCTCGTCTCCTGGACTCGGTGCGACACACTTCCAGCTCCTATAAAGACCGTGGCCCAAAAGGCTGGCCGCCATTGCGATGCAAATCGCCCACGGAATTCCGAGCAGCATCAGATTTGCACTCGCTCCGACGGCATATCCGGCGACTCCAGCGCCAGCGACGAAGATTAGGTAAACGAACAACTGGAACGGATCCTTCTCCTGCCGGCGATGAATGAATGACGAGACACAGCAGCCGTACACCAGACATGACCAAAGCATCAACCCGTCTGAAGGAGATACGAGGACGCCTTTTCCATTTCTTTCCCCTGGGCTATCTAGGCGGTTCTACAAGAAGTATGTCAACAAAACCATTAAAGCGTTCGACGACGGAGGGTCACTTACCCCTTTGTGGCCGGACTTATGGTCGTTGTGGGAAGTATACCGCCAGATCACGGCGCTACACAGAGCCGCGAGACATATCTCGACAATATCGGATCTCCAGCTCCATGTTGCAGCTTGCTCTGGCATCTTGCCAGGCCGGTGTCGAAGGGGGCACGTTCGGAAATTCATTGGATCAATTAGAGCTTCGGCTAATGAGTGATTGCGATGAAGCTGACGAGTGGCTATCGCATGAAGGTGAATTCAGATACCGCCATCCGCTCAAGCATTCGCGTACCATCATCATGGCATTCCCATCGACTAAATATTCCCGATTTTTTGCTCTATCCCTCTTTTCAGGTTTCAGCTTGCCTGAATCGGCAGATGTGATCACCAGATGCCCGGGCGGTTGCATATGACTTTAACACCCAACCAGCCCTACCGATTCGATCAATAACATGCTCACTTTTTCGGTCAAAGATGCAGCCTTACGCTGAACGATAAGCAATGTCTCACCCTTATGCGTGAAGACCTAAGGCACACCGGTTGGGTATCAGCCTGCCCCTCGGCACAAAAGGCTGGCAGTGAGGCTGACAGCTTTCACCGAGAACTGGGCCAATCCGAAGACAGAACGCATATGACTCCTTCGTAAGGCAACCTGCGAACCACGGCGGACAACCTCTGCCAGGCTATGAACGAGGCAATAACGAGAAATCAAAGACGGAAGCACCCGGCCCGAACTACGAAGGACACCATCATTGGTTTACGAGCCTTTCAGAATCATCTGGCCGGCCTCCCAATATGTGGCAGCATTGTGTCGCCCAATGGTGGCTGTGCCGGACGACTGCCTTGGGGTTCCGGGAGGAAGATCAAGCCCTCAAATCTACCCCATAGCCTCTCGTTATCGCTCCGAGAGTCTTGTATCAACAGGTCAAACGATGATGGACCACATCATGTATCGGGCTATCTTCTATAAATCCTTCGCCACTATCCTGCTCCAACAGTGTATTCCGCCGCATTACGCACAACAACTCTCAACCCTAAACACCAAACAACTATTCAGCCAGAAAATAGATTCGGGTATTGGACAAGACTGGTTATGAGCCGCCCCGGCACTTGAGATCCTGACACTTTGCCCAACATGGATCCCGGCTTGGGTGATGCGGACTCCAAGTCGTCCTTCTGTCCTTGTACCTTGATCTACAGCTTTGTTCGAGCCGCAAAAATTGTTTCTTGTGGGATCATGGTCAGCACCGCAGTCTTGTTTCCAATCGCCAACGATGGGAACTTCTCCTTCCTTGGTCTGTAAGGAGCCCTGCGCTTTCTTTTTCTTGTCAATACCGTGTACTGACAGCCTCACAGCACCCTCGGCCTATTCATAGTCTCGGCGGCGGTGTATCTCGCGATAAATGTTCAGTCGCTTATCAAGTAGGCATAGCCCTCATCCGGTTTTTTGTTTTAGTTTCAACTAATGCTCTGAAGAATCGGCCCATGTACCGCCCCGGTAGCATTGTTTGTATTGCTGCAGGCTGTCCTATCTGCTGGATCTTCGAGCAACAGCCTCATCCCTTGGCTCCCTCTTGGTTTCGCGTTTACGAGCATCAGTACCGTGGTCATCCACCGGATTTGCAAGCGGTTCAAGACTCCTGCCCCGGCGCCACCAGACAAGAAACCACCACACACCTCCGTGGACCTCCAAAGTAATTCCTCGTTCCGGTCTAGTCCTGGTCCATCTGACAATATGCCTCCTCCGGAATCTTACCTCCAGGAACGAGAATTCTTCGTTAGGGATGGGCCATCGTCTCACTGTACATGTAGCACGCATGCAGGGAGTTCAGATATCTGCCTTTCCGATATTTCTGGACGGTGCCGATCGGAGTGGGATCTGCCAACTCGGAGCCATTTTGTCGCTGATTTCCATCCGAACCCTTCACAAGGAGCCGCCTATGTCGGGAGACGCCAGGATGACGAGGTTTTCGAACGCAACCTTGGTGACACCCACCATCCGTTGACGGATATTCCGTAGCAGGTTTTGCTTTCACGGGAGCCAGATAATTAACGCACCCCGACTGTTGGACAAAGTATACACTCAAAGTGGAATACGTGGAAAATGGTGTTTCTGATCAAATTATTTAGCACCAACAGAGTGTGCATGTCCGTCACGGACGGTTTAGAGCAATTAGTAGCTCGGCCAGAACGAAGCACTGCGCTCTATGGAACTCAGGCATGAGTTCCAGGGAGATATCATATATCTTCCAATATTTCCAGGACTGAAGCTTCAGGTTTCTTCTCATTTCTTAAATTTTCTTTTCTGTCAACCACAAAGGATACCGAAGCACTGGATACTGCCCGTGGGTGGCCTCCGAAGATCCAAGAAGGACTGTCCTTACATCCCGAGCCGGCCCGGAAGTTCTCTTCAAAATAACCTTTGAATCCGGACTTTGCCAAAAGGATTCCATCCCTCGGCTTGTCATCCCTCAACAACTCCAGGTCACGTCCTGTCATCGAGTCGTTTTTTCCTGGTCAAAGCAACTATCGCCAATCGCATAACAGCATGTTCGAGGTTCGCAACAAGATATCCGGATGGAGGTGCGGTGGGCTGGTGTTGTCGCAATGGCTCTCACAAAAGCATATGGCTACATGCATACAAGGGGGGCATCTCTCTGTTTGGCGTTTGATACAGGAGTAGGAAGATAAAAGACATGCAGAAACGGTCTCCATTATCAACATTTGTGGTCACGATTGAGATATCTGGTGTCGGTGTGGTGATAGAGAGACTGGTGGAACGCACGGTTATCAACAGACTCGAGCTGCACTTGAGATTAGTCTATGTACGACGGTTGAGTCTGGGCGGTACTGGTAGCTAGTCTCAGCTCAGACCCACTGGACCTCCGAAACCACCCCACCCTACTCCACACCACCCGTTTTCGTTCGAGGAGGGGAGACCCATATTTTTGTGGGGCGGGTCCGCTGAAGGAAGTCGACGGGGGTCAATGTCATAGAGACTACTGGTAGCTACGGCTAGCGGCATGTACATACACGTGTACCTATTACGAGTCACTCCGCATTTGCACACAGAGCCGAGCCGATTTTCTCTTACGTACAGCCACTGAAGTTCATTCTTCAACTTGAGCGCTTCAAGGTCACTTGATGTAAGACCACTTCTCGGCCCCTCAGAGCCGGGCCGGATAAATCGACTGTGTGCTCCTGATAAATCGACTGTACCAGCTTTCGCGGGCTGACCAAGGTTAGGGTTAGGTTAGTGTTAGGGTTAGCTTTGGTGATGACTTGGTGATGACTTGGTGATGGTCGCGGCCGCGCGAGAACGATGCCAAGCGATGCCAAGCTTTGGGTCTTGGCTGTCAATTTGTATGGGCCCCACACAGTCGATTTGGAATCGAACACAGTCGATTTATCCGGCTCGCTCAGAGCCCCTCAAAGACTGTAGGAAGTGTGGTCTGTGCCCTATGCCCCACACCACCCTTCTATATCCAAACCACTAGTATTATAAGGATTTCTCCCCTTCTTAACTAGTTCAATTATATTACAATCTATAGCTTCCAATAGGTTATAAGCCCTCGCCATCCGCGCGTACGTCGTTAAAATTATCCTTATCTCTTTTAATCAATCCTTAGCGATTTTAGAGGTCTTCTAAAATTCTCGCGACCAAAATCCATCGACTTTTAAATTTTAAAAGCGAAATCCCCAAACCTAATAACCCTACGCTTTATAAAGCAAATTGCGTTATATTATAATAACTTTTCTTTATTAATCCCCTAAGTCTTTCGAAATTACAATAAATATTCCTACTAACTTCGAAGCCCTTAAGGGTAATTAGAACTTTAATTCTTAGAAGTTTAACCTATATTACGCACTCGATATTAATAATTTCTTCAAATATATCGATACTAAGATCCCTAAATTGGACGATAGTACTAAGGAATATAAGGAGTAGCGTATTAACCGAACTAAAGTATCTTATATTATCGGCTCTATTATTTAGGATAAGAACGTTTAAATTACCCTCTTTATTTACAACTAAAATTAAAAAGAAAATAATCCTAAGGTTATTTACAATCTAATCCTCTCTTCGATTACTTATATTACCCCGGAGGCTATCGCTAATATTTGGGAAGAATATATTTCGTTAAGACGTTCTAATTTCGATTCTATAAATACTTTTATTTAATATTATAATTTATTACGCCGTCGTATTAAAGAATCCGGTTTAAATATTAATAATAAAATTGAAATATTAATTCTATTTAATACTATTAAGCGGTCTTACCCTACTAAAGCTATAATATAGGTTAACGACCTAATTAATAAGAATTTCGATACGAAGAAATTATTAAATTACTTCGCGATTATTGCTAACGTCGAGAAGAACGCTCCTAAATTCAATATTACTATTACTTCCTAAACTTTTGGAAGTACTTCGTCGACGTTAACCGATAAAAAGGGTAAAAGTAAGTAAAAGTATAATTATATCCCCTATCCGACTTACAGTAAAAATATTCCTAATATTTAAGTTTACTTCCCTTATAGATATTATCGAACTTCAACTATAAAGGACTATTAGTACTACTATTTTAATAAAATTCTTAATATATAGAAGAATAAGGCTAAGGCAGAGGCAAACTTTAAAAATACTAATAATAATACTAGTACTCTCGCTACTACTTCTAATACTAATAATTTTAATAACTTTAGTAATCCCACTACTAAAACGCTTTATAATAATTTTATTTATAATATTACTAACCTTAACTTTTCTCACTTTAGAAAGGAGGGTTTTTAATAGAGCCTACGATTAAATCCTATAATAGCCTTATAAATCTTATTGAAATCTAATAGGCTTCTAAAATATACTTTATAATAGATTTAATATTATTCGATTTAGGAGCCGCCGATAATATTTTCAACTATATAAAATAGTTTATAGAGTTATATCCCTTTATTACGCTTAATATTTACATTTATAGCAATAATAATCTTAATTATACCTATTATTATAATAACGTTAAACTTACTATACCGATTATTAATAGTACGATTAAGAAAATATTAATTAAAGACGTATATTATTATTCTATTACCCTAATTAATCTCTTATTAATAAGAGGTTTTTTCAACGCTAATATAGAATAGTTAATGAAGACTAACTGTATTATTCTTAATAATATAAAATAAATCTAATATAATTTCGTTTCTAATATTCTAATACTTTTAATTATAATACTAAAAGGTTTTAATTAGAACTAGATTACGCTAGTTTACTATATATTAACTTCTATTAATTATTTAATTATATACTATCGTTTTATATACGTAGGTAAAGAGTAAATACTTAAAGTTTATAAAAACGTAGGTATTATACTTTAAAGAATTAATAATATATTTTATAAAATTTATATTCTTAGTAAATCAACCGATATTATCCCTAAATTAATAATCTCTTTAATTATTATTCAATTACTTAAATTCGTTAGAATTAATATTATTTCTTATAATATCCCCAGCTATATAGGCGATAAATATATTATTTATTTTATATATATTATTATTTATTTTTATTGGGTTCGATTTTATAAGGAAAAAAGCGACGTTTTTAATTAAATTAAAGAGTTTAAAACGTTTATCGAATTTTAAATAGGGTTTAAAATTAAAATTATCGGTCTTAATAGCGGACTAGAATTTAGCTTGCCAATAAAGGACTTCTAAAATAGTAAACTCATTAAATAATTACGTTAAAAAAGTATTAAAATCTTTAAAATAATAACCTATACCCTATAAATGAATAGCGCTCTCGAAAAAGCCAATTATACCCTTATCGAAAGGTCTAGAATTATTATTATTAAATTTAAAATACCTCCCTACCTTTAGACTTTTGTAATCGCTACTATTACAAGAATTTAGAATTTACTATTAAATAAAGTAAATCCTAATAATTAAAATCCTTATAAAATATTTTTATATATAATTAACCTTTTTAAATTATTAATTAAACTTTTTATTAAATACCTACGATTATATTTCTACATTGCGTATTACTTCGTCAAACCTTAAAAACGAGTTTAAAGCGATAAATTTATTCCCTATACCCGTAAAGGTCGCTTTATCGCGTACGATGACTTTTACAGTCGTATTTATACTATTTGGGATCCCGAAATAAACGCTATTATAAGGGCTAGTACAATTAAATTTATTAAAAAAGAGGAGGATTATCTTAAAGAAGAGGAGGATATACAATATAGTATTTATTTTATAAATTAATCTATTTAAGAGATCGCCGACATATTTAATAATAATAATTAATATTAGATTATAATAATTAATATTAATACCTTATAATAATTAGAACTTTCCCCTAGCGTTACTACTATAAAGGAACCGTTAAAGTAATTAGATTTAGTATTATACCCGATATTAGCTTTATTAATTACACTACTAGAATAGCTAGCTTAACTACTTAAAACCTCTTTATTTAAATCGGTTTTATAATTAGAACCCCCCCTTCAAAGTACAATTATCCCTTCTATTAAGCAAAGCGCTATACCTTATCCCGATAATCCTATTTATAAAAATATTCCGCCCGACGAATTTATCAATAAAGACCTAGAATTAATCAGAGAGAACCTAAAGAACTACGCTCCTAACTTAGAGAATAATACTTCCAACTTAAAAGAAACCGGGGATTCCGAAGAGGAATTCGTTAATATTAAAGACTTTTTAAAAGAAGAACCGATCCCCCCTAAAAATAACCTATTTATAAAATAAGAAATTAAATAAGAATTAGTAATAGAAATACTACTACTAAATTCCCCTCCTAGAATTCGTCCCCGTAATATAAAATTAATAATAATACTAGGGCATTTTAATAAAGTAACTATAGTAAAAAGAATTAGAAATTTCTTATTTAATTTCGTTAAAAGAAATAAAATCCCTAGAAATCGCTTCTTTTGCCTTATAACTATAAAAGTCGAATACGATTTTAATACTAGAACAATAATAATACCCTAGAATTACCGGTAAGCTAAGAAAAATCCTTATTATTATTTATATTAGCTACTAATTATAAAACATTAAGTTTAAACTTTCGAGGAAAGAAAGGTTTACGTCCTCGTTTATCGTTCTCCTAATATAGAAGTTTTGCCGGGCAAATAGGTTTATAATAAGAAAGTGAATTTTATTAATAAAGAGACTCTTATTTATACCCGCTAGGTAATTTATAATAATTTTAAAAATAATAATTAGAATATTTAAGACTTCTATACGGTAATTATATATACTATAAGCGTAAAGATTTTTCTAATTATTACCGCCGTTAACGATTTAGAATATAAATAATTCGATTTCTATATAGCCTTTTTAAACGTTATAATCCCTAAAGAAGAGGTTATTTATATCGAATAACCGATTAGTTTCGAAAAGGATAATAATAAAAATATAATCTACTTTCTACGTAGAGCCCTCTACGGTTTAAAAAAGAGTCCCCTCTACTAATTTCAAACTTTACTTCCCATTTTGAAAAATATAAGATTTATTCCTATTTTTTCTAATACTTATCTCTTTATTAACAATAACCTAGGAGCTATTATTATACTCTACGTCGATAACTTCTTAATCGCTACCCTTATTAAAACAGCTATTTTTAATATTAAGTAATAATTAGAGGTTTACTTTAAATTAAAGTATTTTAGCCTAATAAAAACTTTTTTAAACTATAATATTATTCGAAATAGAAATTAGAAAACCGTTTTCTTATTACAATTGAAATATACTAGATCCGTTATCGAGAAATTTAATTATTAGGGCTTTTACAACGTTAAAATACTATAGATACTAAATTTTAAAATCTATAGGAGTATTAAACAACTTTATAAATAAAAGACGTTTATTAAGAAGACCGGATCCTTCAACTATATTTCTACCGGTATAAGGCCTAATATTATATTTATAATTAATAAGCTATATAAGGGTAATATTAAACCGATAGACCTTTATAAATAAGTAATAAAGTACTTCTTCTACTACTTTATTGAAATCCCTAATTTAAGTATACTTTTAGGCGGAAAAAACGATTTCTTAATTAATTTATATCTTCAAACGATAGATCTCTATTTCTATATTTATATAAATACGTCCTTTATTAATAATATTAATACAAAGTATAATACAATTAAATATATAATCTTCTTAACTAGTAGTCTAATCTATTAGAAATTAAAGAAGTAAACCTTTATTACGCTTAGTATAATAGAAATAGAATTTACTAACTTTATCCTAGCCGTTAAAATTAATTAATAGCTCTCCGGTATACTTAATAAATTCGGTTAACCCTAATTACCCTTTAAAATTCTATTTATAAATAGCGCTAATATAAGAGATACTATGATAATAGGTTTGGGCGCCGTAAGGAATTGTTATATTAATATACAGTATAAGTAATTTATAAAGTAAGTCGAGAAGAAGGAATTTAATATTATTTATATTAAAGGCGAAAATATAACGGCTAACGGACTTACTAAGGGTTTAAAAGTAGATAAGTACTCTAGATTCGTCAGAATACTGGGTATAGTCAAAAAGGAGGTTCCCTAGGCAAAGAAAAATTAATATAAGAGATTAGGAACGAAAAGATTACATATATAAATACTAAGTAAAGTATTACGAGATTTTAAATTTCAATAGTTTAGTTAGCTTTAGCTGGTTGGTTTGTGGGGGTGTGTAGGAAGTATGGTCTGTGCCCTATGCCCCACACCACCCTTCTATATCCAAATTACTAGCATCACAGGGATTTCTCCCCTTCTTAGCTAGTTCAATCACATTACAATCTACAGCTTCCAACAAAGACACTTCAAGCCCCTGTTTGCCTTTGGGTAACAGCGGCTAACAGCGGATGAGATGTCACTCTTCCCCGCTATCGGCTCATTGTTATTATCAGGGGCGCTTGTGTCTTGCTTACATGTTAGCCATTCATTGATGCTGGCTCTTAGTACAAGATACTCGCTTATCAACATCAACCTCCTTCCTTCCAGTATCTCCAATCCACTTCACAAGTCGAGTCATCTTTTCTATGACTCCATCTATAACAGTCATATCTCTCATTGATCGGAGTGTTTAAATATCGGCATCCTCAAGTTTTGGACTGTATTCCTGACTGAACATCAATCACTTATATACTTTGCGGAGCAAGCACCCGGTCCCCGGCTGACGTTGCGGAGTTCAACCCATCCGTTTCCCGAATCCACCACCACCACACCCGTCCATAATGCGGACAGCTATCATCAACGGCTCCGGCGCCGCCCTCCGGGGTAACACTGCCGCCGGCCCAACAACCCTCGGCCGTCGGCCCTCATCCGAATTGGTTAATGGCAACAAAACCGAACAGTCGGCTTGCAGTTTTCATTCCAACTCCAACGATGCCAGTGCTTTGGAGACGCTTGGTCCCGCAGCCAAGCTAACGGGCGCCGACCCTTCTGAAATCCCACCTGCATCAGGCCCCGGTGGCCGACAGAATGCAGTCACCATCAATGACATCCTGGAGAGACGTGCCAAAGCCGGCAGGCTCATTGCACCGACCGCTTCCTATTCTGATAGCGACATGTTTAAGGGTCCGGTATGTTCAAGTCAATGAACCCTAACCCTCAGCCATCCTCCTATCTTATCACTTACACGCGCTCTCAACGAGAAGGAAGTGAGTGACTGAGTGACTGATGCATTCTCAACCACTATAGCAAGTTGGAAAACCTAAGTCCAAGTCCATGGACCGTAAGACTTGCCTTTGACCCCATGCCTTCTGGTCAAATTATCAAAAACTAACACAACCACCCAGACTACCTCTCCCCCGAATCCCTCTCCCGCCACCCCTGCTCCCTCAAACAAGCCGCCCGCCACCTCAAAACCCCCGGCATCATCTCCCTCGGCGGCGGCCTTCCCTGTGCCGAGTACTTCCCCATCGAGTCCATCACCCTCAAAGTGCCCACACCCCCCAACTTCTCCGAAGCCGCCACGTCCCAGTCCGGCGCCGAAGTCCGCATCGGCAAATACGACGTCACCGACCCTTCCATCCAGGGAACCTACGACCTGTCCATCGCGCTCAACTACGCGCAAGCCACCGGCTCCGCGCAGCTGTCGAGGTTCGTCACCGAACACACTGAATTGGTCCACAACCCGCCCTACAGCGACTGGCGGTCCTGCCTGACGGTAGGCAGCACGGGTGCTTTGGAGCAGACTCTTCGCATGCTCTGCGACGGGCCGGGGCGGGGGGATTGTTTGTTGACGGAGGAGTATTCATTCTCCACGGCGCTGGAGACTGCGAACCCCCTTGGGGTTAAGGTGGTGGGCGTCAAGATGGATGAACAGGGGTTGTTGCCGGAAGCGATGGATGAACTTTTGTCGAACTGGGATCCCAAGGAGAGGGAGGGACGGAGGAAGCCGCATGTTTTGTACACGGTGCCGAGCGGACAGAATCCCACGGGCGCCACGCAGGGGTTGGAGAGGAGGAAGGAGGTGTATGAGGTGGCGAGGAAACATGATTTGTTTGTGATTGAGGATGAGCCGTATTATTATATTCAGATGCCGTTGGAGACGGGGGCGACCACGGCTCCAAAAGATGGCGAAGATGGCGCAGAGGGTGAGGGCAAAGAAGAAGAGACGGTGGAATCCTTCATCACCTCCCTCATCCCCTCGCTCCTATCCATGGACGTCGACGGCCGCGTCCTGCGCATGGATTCCTTCTCCAAGGTGGTTGTTCCGGGCTCCCGCGTCGGGTGGGTGACGGCCTCGGAGGAGATCATCGAGCGGTACATTCGTCACGCCGAGGTGTGCAACCAGGGCCCCAGTGGCATCTCGCAGGTGATCCTGTACAAGCTGCTTGACGAGGAGTGGGGACATGAAGGGTACTTCAAGTGGCTAATGAACTTGAGGGGAGAGTATACCAAGCGGAGGGATACCATGGTGACGGCGGTTGAGAAGTTCTTGCCTAAGGAGGTGGTTAGTTGGAGTGTGCCGGTTGCTGGCATGTTTGTGAGTTCCCCTTTTCCCTTGCTTTTGGCCGACCGCTATTGCGGCGATTCGCACTCGTTCAGCTTTCGACAATGGTTTACTAACATGATAATGCTCTCTGAAGTACTGGCTCAAGGTAGACCACACCCAGCACCCCGGTATCCAGGCTGGAAGAAGCATTTTGGAAGTCGAAGAGGAGATTTTCGACTCTTGCATATCAAAGGGCGTTTTGGTTGCTCGAGGATCCTGGTTCCGTGCTGAACAGGATACGGAGCCAAATGAGCTTTTCTTCCGTGCGACATTTGCGGCCGCAACGGCTGAGAACATGACGGAGGCGATTAGAAGGTTTGGAGAGGCTGTTAGAGAGAGTTTCAAGTTGTGATCAGGGCCAAACAGGGCTGGCCATCTCGATGGAACATGACCTAGATGCAAAGCGTTTCTTTTGGATACGAGCATAACATTGACACATAGCGAGCTTACAAGGGCTGGTAGCAAAGTGAATTGGAGTAGTAAAATGTTACACTGAATGAGAACTACTGAATTATGAGCAGAGAAATGAACCGCCCAGCCGCCTGGAATGCTATTTTCTCACTTGACAGGTTTATCCGATGCTAATATTTCAAATCACTCCCGCTTCGCCTCAAAGAACGCAACCTTGACTCCATCACCAGGCATCAAGACAATATCAGTCTTCATCCTCGGCTTGCCTCCATCAATTTCATCCATGTAGCTCACCACCCGGTCGTATCGCTGGAACAGTCGCGTGAGCACATATCCCATCTCGGTAAGGGCGAATTGCTGGCCGATGCAGATACGCGGGCCACCGTTGAACGGGATATACTGCCACGGCTTCGGCTGCCAATGCAACCAGCGGTCTGGAGAGAAGACTTCGACATCTGGGAATTTCTCGCTGACGGGAGGGTACAGATCGGGTCGGCGCTGCATGGCAAGAGTGCTATAACCGATGGGTGTATCCTTGAGAATGGCGATTGGCTGAGAGCCATCGGGACCACCGCCACGGGGGAGAGTAGTATCCTTGAGCGCCATCCGTACACTTTGCAGAAAACAAGGGTTAGGAAAACGTCATCTTGTTAGGAAGGGGGTTTTGAAGGCTTACTTGAAAGGCACTACGGGGTACAGCCGCAGAGTCTCGTTCATGACATTCTGAAGGTACTTCATGCTCTTAAGATCGTCGTATGTGGGAGCGCGGTCAGGTCCGACAACGGAGAGGATCTCGGCGCGTAGCTTCGCCACAGCTTCGGGATGGCGGGCGAGCTCGTAAATTGTCCATGAGAGGGTGCAAGCGGTTGTGTCACGTCCGGCAAGGAGAACGGCCATCAGCTGGTCGTGCAACACTTGGCGGTTTTTGGTGAAACCAGCAAGGGCATGGAGGAAAGTGTAGCCCTCGTCTCCCTTGGACTTGCTCGCAAGCTCCTCCTCATCAAGTCGAAGGGCGCGCTCGATGTAGAAGTTGATAGTTTCGTCGATGACTTTCAATCCTTCCCAGAAGGTCTTTCTCGGCACCAAACGGTTGAGAGGTCCGGCCCTGGCGATGACGCTCTGTACCCGTTGTACCTCCTGGAACGCATCGGCAAAAGGTTGTACAGGGGTGCTATTTTCTGTCAGCAGCCTAACATAAAACGAGAGAGACATTGGGTCGGACAAACCTCAACGACTTGATATCTTTGCCAAGGAGGAAATCGGTGGCGGCGTCCAGAGTGTAGCGAAAGAAGAGATCGCTGATATCGACCGGCTTCCCGTTACCAGCTTCCATATCGACCATCTGATCCTCACCATTTAGGGCTCCTCCATTGGCGATTGTGCGGAAAAGCATTTGCATATGATTCTCAAAACATTCCAAGTCACTGACACGGTCCTTGATGAACTGGGGACGGATCAGTTGACGGCTGGCGTGCCAGATATCGCCATCGGTCGTGAAGATGCTGTCACCCAAGAAATCCTTCCACTCCCGATGGAAGCCTTCACCCTTGCCGTAGTCTCCAAATTGGGTGGCTAGAATGGCCTTGATGTTTTCCGGCTCCGAGGTAAAGACGATTCGACGACCAACAAGCCTGACCTCGCCAGTGTATCCACCGATGCTTCTGAACATCTGCTGCCAAAACTGGAGGTTTCCGTGCTCAGCTGCCATCTTGATGGTGGTCCTGATGAATTTGGTGCCTTGGGAATGGTTAGTATGATCTGATCTTTTTTTGGAGGATGTAGGGGGGTAACTCACCATAAAGTCCAGTGTCTCGGATCTTGGGAGGCCGCAAGCCCATTCTGTTGATTCTGAAATTTTGCCATACTACCTGCAAGTGTCTGAGGACAATCAAACCGAGAAGCAGCCCTCCAAGGATGATCGGGGTATTCTTCAGGGAGAGGCTCCCAGCGAGGTCTTCGACTAAGCCCATTGTGACTGTAAAAATGGTATGAGAGCAGGCTCAAAAGCCTCCCTCCGCCGCGTGGAAAAACAAGAGGTTTTGGAAGTTCTGGGAAGACTTGGATCACGGCTTCAGTGAAGTGAAGTCAAAGGTATGATAGGAAGGTGGAGAGTATGTAACTAAAGGGTGAGTAAAAAAGGACGAGATCACTAGTCTCCCCGATGTTGTTTGGAGAGTAGGACAGAGAGTATTAGAAAGAGAAGAGTACAAAAAAGAGGAGGGGCATCAAATTCTCTTTTAACGTAGTAGATCTCTGTCGTAGTCGGGGGATACCTGCTCTGCAGCCAAGCGGAAGTATACCACCCTAGCTAGATACTACATAGTTACAAAGGTGGCAGGCCGGGGTTGAACGGGGTAACAATACTGAATAAGAGACACGAGGGGAAGCAGGTCTTGGAAACACGGGACATGTCCGTGTCAAGCAGCCCCAGGTTCGGATATTATCCAAACACGCCAACGTGATGTTCCCGTTGAGTTTGAGACAATTCTCTGCGCATTATGGACGAGAGCGTACTGGAACCATTCCGACGGAATGATCCCGAAGACCCCCCTCCCTCACCCTGGTAGAATCACCTTATGGCTATGCTGTTGGTCACCAACAAGATATTGCACACCTTGACAGGCGGACCCCCATCGGCGATACAGGGTTGGACGTCATGAACCCCGCAGCATGGCACAAAGAAAGCCATTGGAAGATGGCTTGGAGCCCTGGAGCCTGGAGGGTGGTGATGTCCGTTGTGGTGGGAGTCAAGAGTTGTCGAGCAAGGAACTAAGAATGGAGGGAGGTTGACAGTAGGCCAACCCGCACGGTCCAAGTGATGGACATCCGTGGCCTGTGATTCGCATTCCTGTCCAATTGCGCCTTCAGTTTTCTTTACTTTGACTAGGAACGGAAGCCAGTGCCGAGGCTCTTCTGTCGCCGAGAAAGGTCTGAAAGAGGGGAAGTGATCAGGCCGGACGAAACTAACAGGAAGCGGCGCAATAGTCAATCCGCACTTTCCAGTTCGCGTACAAGCGAGAGTGCGACGGCCGCACAGCGTAGGAAAGTACAATCAACTGCGTAGCATCGAGGACGACTGGCCCTTTCTCTTTACTGTAGTGTTGTTTCCTGTCGGACACAGAGTTTGTAGGTCCGGGGTCGAATGATAGTAGCGGCTGTGAGCGGGCTCCGCGGGTCCGTCTCCCATTGCTGTCATCCATCTGGAGGTTCAACACCATGCCCGGCATCACACACCGATTCGCGGTTATACGTTCGGCGTGTGTTTCTATCCGTCGGACCGTTGCACGACGTCAACTAACGTGATGAGAGTTCCACCGCCAAGAAGCATGAAGGTGGGAGCCCCATTACGGCAGCGGCCGCCAGCATCGTCAACCTTCTGAGGTACTAGTAAGCACCTTGAATCTTCAAAGCCTAAACCTGGCCTTTTGTACTACCTATCTGGTGGTACATCTCTAGTGCTACTAGTCTGCACGACATCGCACGTCTGAATGTTCGGCACGTACCAGAACCCCGAATGTGTGTTTGTGGCGCTTTTGTCTTTCTTCTACGAGGTAAATGGCGTCCAATCATTCTGGGAATGCCTTTCAAAAAAAAGATGGGAGATTTTAGTGTACGGGTTGGCTTGAACTGCACTAATAGAAATCTGCAATGTCAAAAAGGCCAGTGTCAGACTGCCAGGTACAATCCTCACTTCTTCACAAGAAGCCCCTCGAGGCTCCGCAAAACGTGATCTGCTGCTCCACAGCGGAAGCAGATTGGCGGCGGCCGAATCTTGAGTGGATACCTGCACTTCTGAGACCCACTTACCCTAACACACAGTACATACTTCCTTCTGTTCTATGATTGATATTGTTTGCTGCTTCATCGATCCTGCACTCTTTGGTACAAGGACAGTTGACTTTGGAAAGCACAACAAAACAGTCGTTGGGAAAGTTGAAAGAAACAACTCGGCGCGGTTCCAGCCATATCGATGTCTCCTTCAATATTTGGTTGGTACTCCTCAGCTTCAACGAACCGGGCTTCTCGGCCGAGATGGCTCACTGCAATGGTTGCCCTACTCGTGCCTCCAGGTCCTCCGTCCGGCTTGGGTCTTTTATCTTTCACCCCCGTGACACCACCATTCAACATCATCGACACATCACACAATGGGCAGGCGGGCAAGAATCCAGAAACCACTGTCACAGATGGATGACTGCTTGGCTGTTACACCCCGCGAACCTCCAGATCCAGAACTTCAGATGATCGCTTCTTTGGGGCTGGGCGCTGCAAATTCCGACTCTTTCGTCAACCATACCATCCTCGTTTTGGTCACACAGGTTAGTCGCTTTGGGATCATCCCGACCCTGGTGGACAGCCAAAGAAAACTATGGGCTCCTCACCCTCCATGTTGGACGACATCCCTTCAAAACATCGCACCGGCCTTGGACCTGCAAAAATGGCCCTTACAGGTATCTCTTGTACGCGCTTAAACCCCTCAGACACATCAAGGTTGTATAAAACGTTTATCTCTGTGCCAAGAAAACCTAGTGGTTGGGCTGGAGTAGAGCCTGCTGGACAAGTGTCACAGAAAAGCCATGATATGTGTTGCAATTTTCGAAACGTTCCGACATTGACTACGACTAAGCTATGTTAACAGCTAGAAGAAAAAACATAAGCAGCGCAAGGCCCGCCTCATCCCTTACTGCGCTGTGAAACCAAAGAACGCCTGTCACTCCCAATTCGATTGATTCATCCTTGTCCAGCAACGGCACGGTCGAGTCACCACGCGGCCCTCCGTTCCGTTCTCAAACCAGCGGATACTCGCACGACTTGCCCGTCGGATCCTGCGTGCACCACGTCATGTACACGGACGACGACTGCACGCCCCTAGCGACCAAGCGCTCCCTGAGCTCCGACAGCCTCGGCGCCGCATCGAGCTGCGTCCGGTTCTGGCCCGTGGCCGGGTCGATGCGTCCGGACCAGAGGACCTCGCCAGCAACGCTAGCCCGCGGCCAGATGATGGTGTCGAGGGTGATGGGGTCGATGGACTCGGCCCACACGGCCACCTCGCCGCCGAGGACGAGCTTGGCCTCCTCCTCGGTCAGGTTGGCGGCCGGGTCGTGCGAGTAGACGTGGCGCCAGCCCTTGTTGGGGTTGCACCAGTCGAGGAAGGGCGAGAAGGCGGCGTAGCCGGCGTTGTCGAAGTTGAGCCATTGGCCGCGGCCGCAGTCGAGGTACTGTGTTTTGGAGAGTTACTTGTCAGCTTTTCTTTGCTTTCCATTTGCGGTTCACATTTCTTGCCCCCTCATGTTTTCCAATTCTTGTCTTCCAGGCTCCAAACACCAAGATGCGAGTCAACTTACCCAAAAGTTGTAGTTGCTGTCAATGACCTTGTGGCCTCTGCTGGTCAAGTTCTTGACCGAATCCTGTCCAAGCCACGTCTGCACCACGACATCCTTGCCAATGTTGACATTCCACTCGATCGGAATCTCCTCCCAAGTGAGGGGCGTCAGGCCCTGCTTCCTGATGCGCTCGTGCTGCTTATCGACGAACTTCTGGAGCAGCGGGCGCAACACCTCGGTATCGTTCGACTTGATGCCCTCGTCCAGCATCGAGTCGTTCCTGTTCAGCTCGTCTCCGCCAGTGTGGAAGTAGGCCGAGTACGGCGTAACGCGGGGCAGCAGGTCGTCCCACAGCTTTCCGAGGAAGTCGTCGACCTTGGTGTCGTTGAGCTTGAAGGCGCCGCAAGGAGGCTCAGCGCAGTACCACTGATACGGCCACTGGTCATATGCGACGATGATGTCCGGGTGCGAGAGCGACACGGACCCGATGTGGCCCGGCATGTCGATCTCAAAGTACACCTGCACGCCCCGGAGGGCGCCGTACTTCTGAATGGCGTCGATGTCGGCGGGCGAGTACGTCTGGCTCGGGTGATAGGCGCCCTTCTCGGCCACCTCGGGCATGGAGATGATTTGGAGCGGCCACGACTGCGAATCGGTGACGTGCACGTGCAGCCGGTTGAGCTTGCTGGTGGCCATACCATCAATGGTCCGCAGAATGTTCTTGACGGGCATGAATGTGCGCGCAACGTCGAGCAAGATGCCGCGGTGTGGGTACTTGGGCTTGTCCTTGATCTCGACGGGCGCGTACGGCGTGTACCACGAGGTGCCGGTCGAGTGCTGGAAGAAGAGCTGCGTGAAGGTCTCGAGGCCGTGCAGCACGCCGATATAAGAGTCGGCCGTCAGCTTGACGTCGCCCTCGGCGCTGAGGGTGAGGCTGTACGCTTCGCTGACCTCGCCGGCCAACGCGGGCTTGAAGGTGGTGTTGGCATCCTTGGTCGTCTGGACGATCTCGAGAGACTTGATCCACTTCTGGCCCTTGTACACGTCGGGCTCGAACTGGGACAGCTTCCCGCGGGGCTGGAGCATCCAGGGGACGAAGTTCTTGGAGAAGATTGAGCCCAGCGCGCGCGAGACGCCGGCTTGGACGATCTCTTTGCTGCTCAGGCTCGAGGCGGGGTAGTCTGCCGTGTAGACGAGCTGTTGTTGCGCTGGTGTCTTAGTAAAGAGACCCTCATAGCCCGAACCATCAGGTCCGCACACGTTGTTGGGTGAAGAGGGAGAGAAAGAAGAGGAAGAAGAGGAGGAAGTTGAGAGCCTTACAGGTTCTCCATTATAGGTTATGTTGATATTCTGATGGAGGTACAGACTCGAGTTGCCCTTGGTGAAGCTCTGCGGTGCCGGCCATATCGCGGATACCGGCTCGAGGAGGGCAACTAGTGAGACTGCAAGCAGCCTCAGCGAGGGCGTGAAGACCATCTCTTGACGATCAGTTCGGGGTGTTGTGAACTCTCGTTGAAATTGTCGATCTCGGTTATTTGACGGGGGCAGTCACGATATATGGGGTGACGCAGATGTCAGGCATGAACAACCTGAACCAGAGGTACGAGGTTGTTGAAGGGGAGGACGAGGCCCCGAGAATAAGCAAAAAGGTTTCCTTTGTAAGAACGTTATACAAGGGGCCAAAACTTGGTAAACAGACTGAAGGGCGAAGAAGGAGTGGCTTGGCTTTTATATATTGGATGAGAGAGTGATCATCCGAAAAGCGGTTGAACCTTTCAATGTAAGAAGGGCCGGTGACCAATCGGACAGGGGTATCGAATGCGCTTGAATGGATGAGTGGTACCCCGGAGGCCCGCCCCTTGTTGTTGTGTTGCAACACAGCAGGTAGGTAAAGACGGGATGGATCATGGATGGCCATCCGACCATCCTGCTGTCTTGTCTTGTCTCTGTCGAGAAACCTGCATGCGCCCGACCCTCTAACATGCAGTTTAGAAGTGTTACCTAAGCCTAACTGCCCTGGGCTTGTTGTTGTTGGTTCGCAGATTCGTTGGCAAGACTGAATGGTTGACAGGTAGGTAACTAGTAACTAGTAACCAACATGGTACACTAAAAAGAAACATGCGAGAAAGGTGCGATGCAACGAACGAGCGAGCGCCAAATGGATGAGGATGACAAGACTAGACTCGGTGGTGGATCACCGCATCACAGCCGCCAGTTCAGGTCAGGTACGTCAGGTCAGGTAGACGGGCAGTACAATGGGGAATGCTGACTACCCAGAGTCAAGGAACGAGAGACAATGGGCGCAGAAAAGAAGCTGTAAAAAAGGCTTGTGGGATGATATCGATCGGACCACCACCAAAAGATGGAAGGGGTGTGACCCTCCGTTCGCAGTACGCAGTAAGTGGGAACGGGAAACACAAATCAAATCAAATGGGGAAGTTCACTGTTTCTGAAACCTTTTTTTTTTTTTTTTTTTTTTTAGTTGGAGCGGAAAGAGGCTGAAAGGGAACAATCTGCGACGGCTGACCCGTGAGACTTCTTTGTCTGTCTCTTTGGTTGTTTGATTTCTGTTGTTTCTGATTTTGTGCCGTGTGTGATGGTCGGAATTATAGTAGAGGTGATGTCCAACATTCTCTTGTTGGATATAATCGGTAATGTAAGATAGGTACATCGATCGCCCTGAGGGATGTGGGTTCTCTTCTTGGTGTTTCTTTTGTTGCTCTTCCACTAAAGCCCCCAAGCCATGGCTGACTGCTACGTACAATAGGGAAGCAGCAGCTGCGGTTGCAATACAGTACCTTGACATTGGCGCAACGTTACGTCAGAGAAGATTTAAGCTTAGTGGACATCGGCATAGGAACAAGAGCTTCATGGGACATGGAGACGCCTTTTTTGAGGTGGTCGGTGGCTCGGTGCCGGTAGGTGGTGGTGGACTGGTGTCTGGGTGGTACCTACGTAACCGGTAAGGTATACCGGTAAGAGGTCGCGGTGCGGAGAATTATAGGTTGAGGTCCGCGGACGGTGGGCCCCAAGCACGGTAAGTTACACCACAGCTTTTTCTGGGCGGTAAGCCATGCGTTATGCTCTCCCTGAGCTGGGCTCTTGGCTATGTTGTGAGCTGAATGGAAATCTTGTGATGCCATGCCACAATGAATTGCGCCCCGTTCCCGGAGAAAGAAAGCGGAAGATCGTGAATCCATTTTTTTCTGTTGGTTGTTGACAAAAAGCCTTTTTGGGCTGCGGCGCTTGAGAAGGGAGGAATACTGTTGTCGTCGATGTCTGGGCGTCTTGGCGACCTGGCGACTTACCAACAGCTAGTCTGACTAGAATCCCCCAAGGTCTTTCAGGCTTCAGGCTTCACCGTAGGCCATGGGAGAGTCTACTGACAGGAAGAGGTTCGCAATGCAGAGAAAATGCCCTACGAGGCCGAGTGCGAGATGGAGATCGGCATAGGCTGGCCGCTAAACGAAAGGATTGGCGGTGATGTTTCCAGTGAATATTTGGGACGGAGGCGGGGCAATTTAACCACGAATGACCGCGGATGCTGACCCGAGGCGGCACTCGACATATGGTCGTATGAACGCCATGAGGTTGTGCGGATGCGAGCCCACAACTGCGGTTGGGTTGGGGGTTGGAAGGAGACCATTCATGATACTTTGATGGCCGTACCTATCACACATTCACGATACCTCCTCCGTGCTTCTGGTACCTCTAGCTCGAGCCTCAACGTAGGCCTAAGGCGGTGTTCTGCCATACCGGCATACTCTGCCTCGGAGTGACAGATCTCGAGGCCGGCCCAGGTCGTTGGTTGGCTACTGTCCTTCTCCTGTTTACTTATTAGCAAGGGGCAGCGTCTGGAACGAGGTTGTCTTGTCCAACGAGCACTGGTGCTTTATAAATAATCTTTGGTGATTGCACCGCAGTTAGGAGGATCATGCTGTTCGGCGCCACTCAGCTGCCATACTTGATCTGTAACACACTCGTCTGTGATGAGCCACGATGCAATCTCTCATTTTCCTCTTCTCTTCCTGCTGATCTGAGACCTGGATGGATGATGAACACGCTTGATGTATCCGTAAGAGAGGAAGTAAGAATGTATCGGTTGATACTCTGCTGCCCGAAGTTTTCCAAGCTGTTTCCACCACGGGCCGAGTAGAACTTAAGGGCATTCCGAACCGCTCGTAACACGTTCGGCTTGGGTGTGCTTTTCTACCACGGTTCAGCGCAATAAGGGCCAAGCATCTTGACCTAGCAGAATACCACAACATCGATATCCCGTCAAAGGTCCACCCGAGAGAGAGAAGACCACGGAAGAACGGCTATCAGTGTTGTGAACTGGGTGATTGCTTAGGCTTCGACTGATAGCGGTAGACTGCGTCGAAGTTGGAATTATAAGGGGGATCGGAGCAAAGGTAAGGTAGCTCGAGGCTCAAAGTCGCATCGTCAACCTTACTTGCCCAGTCAGGTGGTGAGTATTTTCCCAGGCATATGATGTCGGTTTGGCAGGAGTGGGATAGACGGTACACGCTGTAGAGATTCAGAGATGTCGTCCCTCGGGCAAATATGGTGCGGAAGTGGAAGATGGGAATACTCCGAGCCAGCACCGAACGTTGTATGTTGCACCCAAGGGAGACGTACTTGGCAAGACTATGAAAAATAGGTGGTAGGTGGACCGTGCAATGCTCCTAACGTCGAATGTGAGCGTACGGGCATGGGCATGCAAGGTGAAATCAATCAGATTGTCCGAAAATGATCAATGACTTCATAACGAAGGCGGGTAGGGTGCGTTACGCAGTATGTATGCGAAATCCCACGCCGGCACAAAAAAAGAGACTTTGGAGATCGAGTGATGATAGTAAGAGACTGGGTAAATTCTAGGAAACAGGCTTTCCAGGTTTCTTGTTCAATATCATTCCCAAACGTATCGGTATTATAAATCGATAGCATTAAAGTATGTACCTGCGCTGGCACTAGTACTGGTAGCCGCAATACCCTCGAATCCGAACACTGCAGGTAGGTATCATGTACAATATAATACCAATAGCCGGTTCGGACATTTTCCGGATTTGAAGAAAAGGAAACATTCGTCCCGTCGTCCAACCGCTGATACCCACTGACTGCTACTTTGCTGATTCAAAAAGCGAGTTAAAAATGACGGAAAGAACCAGTTCCTTCTCCTTGACAAAGCGGTCCCGTCCCTTCAATGGAAGTGAAGGAACTGAACCAATCACGTATTACCACCACGCTCATCCTAGCCACCGACAAGCCACAAGCGCCACCTTACTGATCAGACACCAGCCACAGTTGTCAGAGCAAGTCTCGAACACGTTCAGTTCTGCTCGGCTTGGAACCAGGCTTCAAGCTCCAATCTTAAAATCTTCATCTCCAAATCAACCTACACGATCTCTCAACCTACATCTTACGACCCGACAGCGTTTGTATCGTTAGTATCCGAGCGCAACTCACGGCCTTTTCGACAACGACCAGGCTTCCTCTGCACAGAACCGCTGCACGAGCCCCGACCGACTGTCGCTTTCAACTTTCGCGTTCTTGACAGAGCAAGACTTGAGGTCTGCACCGCCTGCGGCCTTCCGCTGACCGATTTCGCCGCCGCCATCTCGACACGATCTCGTCAGCTTCCTATAGTCGTCGGCTCTCCGTCGTGAACGTTCAAACACCAAAACGACCCTTTCATTTCCGACCTTGCGCCTTCGTTCACCATCGTCCCGACACGCCACCTCGCCGATCGTGAACCATGGCCACCGAACTCACCACTGGCACCCCTCTGGCGGATGCCCTCAACAACGCCATCCAGGAGAAAATCGTTGAGGTTGGATGGGCGGGCAACACCACCGAAGCGGCCCCTATGGCCGAGTACCTCGTCCTCATGCTGGCCAACGGCAAAACACAGGATGAAGTCGCCGCCGAGATTTCTGGCGACCTTCTCAGTCTGGGACCTGACGACCCGACCGCATTGCACTTCGCTCAGTGGCTCTTTGAGCAACAAAATGCCCTCATTCCACAGTACAGCTCCGCGCCTGAACCCGTAGCCGACGAGCAGGGTGCGATGGATACGGCACAAGACAATTCAATGGGCGACTTCAACATGGACGTCACAACAGACGGCTCTGGCAATGAGCTTAACGCGTATGTCACTTCTTCATCAACCCTCTCCGGACCCGGTACCCTGCTAACATTGCAAAGTCCCACTGGACCCAAGGCTATGCGGAACGGAAGCGGCAACGGCATGCGCGGTGGACGGGAAAAGCGTATCATGGGCCAGATCAACCGTGCCATGGACAGGACTCACGACCCCAACGCCGCTCTGCATCGCGTTCGCGGCCAGTCTGGAAACGAGAGGATAGCGCGAGGCCCTCCTACAGGCCCGAGAATGGGCGTTGGAAGACAGCCACGTACGACGAACACACGTGTCGCCAGCATCGCGCAAGGATTGGCGAACATGGGCGGCCCTGCCGGCCCTGGTGGTATGGGCCCGATGAACCCGATGAACGGCATGAATGGTATGGGTGGATTTGGCCAGCCGGACATCATGGCGATCATGGAGCAGCAAAGACACATGTTGCAACAGATGCAGATGATGATGCAACAAAGTGGTGTTGCTCCCAACGGTCACGGGCCCCATGGACATGGTCGGGGTCACGGACGGCCGCTATATGAGCGCACCAGCCGGCCAAA
Organism: Neurospora sp. CHS-2018c; assembly: GCA_009806235.1. Classification (NCBI taxonomy): domain Eukaryota; kingdom Fungi; phylum Ascomycota; class Sordariomycetes; order Sordariales; family Sordariaceae; genus Neurospora; species Neurospora sp. CHS-2018c. Next base: position 2,908 of record RAPC01000053.1, on the reverse strand, counting down.
CTTCCGCCGCGGTGGAGGCTTTCAACCTGGCGGTCACCAACACTCGCAGGCTTCGGATGCTGGTCAAGGCGACGCTGCTCAACAAGGCCAGCAGGCCGGTGAAGATGTCGATATGATGCAACCGAAGCGCGAGGCCCCGAATCCCGAAGAGACGGTCTGCAAATTCAACCTGCGCTGTTCCAACCGGGATTGCAAGTTTGCCCACCAGTCTCCGGCGGCGCCGCCCAACATCCCAATCGATGTGAAGGACGTCTGCAGCTTCGGAGCGGCTTGCAAGAACCGGAAGTGTGTCGGCCGTCACCCATCGCCGGCGATCAAGGTGGCGCATCAGAGTGAAATGGACTGCAAGTTCTTCCCCAACTGCACCAACCCTCACTGCCCATTCAAGCACCCCAGCATGCCCCCCTGCCGAAACGGCGGCGAATGCAAGGTGCCCGGATGCAAGTTCACCCACGTCAAGACGCCTTGCAAATTCCACCCGTGCACCAATCGATTCTGCCCTTTCTCTCATGAGGAGGGTCAACGCGGTACATTCCAGGATAAGGTCTGGGTAGCCGGCGAAGGAGGCGAGCAACAGCACGTCAGCGAAAGGAAGTTTGTGGATGAGAACGCCCCCGAAGACGTGGTCTTGCCCGGATCTGAGGACCAACAAGCGGACGCCAACATGCCCGAGGTTGTCGTGTGAGTGATGGGGCGAAGCAAGGGAAAAGGTGGGAATGTTCAAGGCAGGTGCCATTCACGGGATATGTGGCACTTGTGCAGGAAGGGAACTGGACCAGAAGGACTTGGGTGGTAGGAGGGTGTTTTGGTTCTGTATTATATCACTGGGATGTGTGGGTCAAAGACTGGATGCTTAGATTTATTCATGATTGCTGTCCATGCGGCGTTCCGGCAGGAAGGGGTTAGCATACAATTGGAATCCAACGAAGGCGTCGACCTCGTCTACATGTTTACTATACTGACTGGGGTGTTCTATATTGGAGGAGGGTATACCTATGGCACTGGAAGGGAACAAAGGAATTGGTCCCCGTAGCGTAGCAGCATTTGCAAAAGTTTTGGGCGAATAGCTACAAACATTATACCTTATTTATTACAGCACTTCCTGCATGGGTGAGTGTGTCTCGATTTTACGTGTGATATCCTGCGATGACCCGGCCACGACCAGCGGAACGGCTCAACCCCGGCCTGGTCTGCCGTGGCTCGACTTGTCAGGCCACTCAGAGCGGGTTAGCGTGCCGAGGAGGGGTGGCCTTGCCGGAAGCCAATTCTTGTAGATTCTTGTAACTGGACTTGTCCACCCCGCACCTTCGTTTCAATAACATTATCTTTTTTTCTGTTCAATTGGTTTGCCAAAATCTCTTCCCGACTTGGGATTCAGTTGTCAGACACCCACGCAGATCAGTCCACCAAGACCGGATAGCAATACAAGGTCCCTTGCATGCTGCAGTGTGCTTCACATGCATGGTGGCCCCTTGTTCTTCCCGTCAACAAAAACCTAATTTCAACTCTTCGGCCCGGCGACATCATCGAACGCTTGTCGACGATAACAAGCTCCTGCATATCTAACCCAAGGCCAACACGGCGCGCCATTGAACGGCGCGGGATGAGGATCACGAAGGCCTCAAATTTCTCATGATGTACAGTACCAGTCAGCGCAGTCTGGCGCGCAACACGCGACGGTGCGTCAGCAGCAAGTGGGCGCAACCACCAACCCTATCGACTTCACGGCTCGCAAGCATTTGTGCTTTTGGCTCCGCCGTAACCACCTGCAAGAGGCACAATGCAACCTCCTCCGCCCTCGCCGCCACCGGCAAGACCCGATCCTACTTGACGTCGGTAACGCCGCCAACAACAGAGACCCCGAGGGATATCGCGATCCTGGGAGGTGGTCTGACCGGCTTGGCCACGGCCTTCTTCACTCGCATCTACAACCCTCATGCACGCATCACGGTCTATGAGGCGTCTAACAGGCTCGGCGGATGGATTGACACGGAGGAGGTCGAGGTCACAACCCCGTCAGGCGAAAAGGGCAAGGTCCTATTCCAGCGCGGTGGCCGCATGCTCAAGACCATGAACGACAAGGCCAGGTATGATGATTTGGTCTTCTGGAAGTTAGTATGTACAGCCTCTGCTGGACGCCGGTAGGTACTTGGTAGCTCCCTGGGCTGGACTGTCCTGGCTAACCTGCTTTGATTTTGTCTGCCACTAGGTGAGCGCACTCGAGCTGGAAAACGAACTTCAAGTTAGGAGCAAAGACGAGCCTTTGGGCAACTACATCTATTACCCCGATCATCTTGTCGCCATGCCGCAGCCCATCTTTGACCAGAATCGACCCCTCGATTCGGCAGATTCGATCCTTAAAATGGTGGAAACACTCTTAAACGAGCCCATTTTTAAGGGTGCAGTTCCGGCCGCTACGAAATACTTTTTCAGGGGCGGGCGCAAATTGACGCTCAAAGACGGAGAAGATCTATCGGTCGGCGAGTTCTTCGGGCGCGCTACGGGAAATCGTAAGCTGATCGAGAACACCCTCGGCGCGTTGATGCACGGCGTATGGGGCGGCAATATATGGAATCTCAGTATGCAGAGCGGCCTGTTCTCCAAGACGACATTACCGAGCCCCGAAAAGGGTAAAATCTGGTATCCAAGGGAGGATGTAGAGTTGATGAAAAGGATGTTCAGCCACCCCTCCCACGCCAACGAAATGCTCCGCATTTTCATGGCCAAGGGAGAGAGCTCGGAATATATCTGGTTCAAGAAGGGCTTTAGCACCCTGACGGACGCGCTCATACGGGTCTTGAAGCAGTTAGGGGTCACTTTCAAACTCAACGATCCTGTGCAATCTATCTCTCTTCACCCGTCAGAAAGGATAGCGGTACGTTTTTTTTTTTTTTTTTTTTTTTTTTTT
>RAPC01000052.1:778123-1211015 GCA_009806235.1 Neurospora sp. CHS-2018c | reverse complement strand
GTTTTAGATCATTTTATCGATATCTCTACCAATCTACTACCTTTCCACACAAACCACATACCATTCTACTCCACTTTAAACATTCTACTCAATTATACTATTCGATTCTTCGTAACACTTCAACTCGTCGATCGATACCCTCCAACAAATTAAAGCCGGGGTAAGGTCTATATTTAAAGTTAGAGGAGTAGGCTCTACGGTTAGAAGGGTTCGAATAATTTCTTCGGCTAGGAAAGTTCGGGTAATAATTTCGGTTGGCGAAGGGGGGTAAAAATCGCCTTCGTCTTCGGTATTTTCGATTATAGGAGTATAATATATTATTATACTAGCTTTTATTACCTTTAAATTAAGGGGTTAAGAGGCTATTTATAAAGACGGGGCGTAATGTAAATCTTAATATAAATTGGCTAGTAAATAGCTATAGGCTTTATAAGTAGAAATAAAGGAGAGGGTATTAAAGGGCTACGAAATCGTTAGCGAGTAATAGGTAAATTAAGGGTAGCCGAAGATAACCGGGTTATTAAAGGCGAAATTGTAAATAAGGAGATTAATAGTTTTGTAATATAGTCCTATTTATATAGTAAATTAGAAGAAGTAAATAATATTACCGTTTTTTATTTCCCCCCCGTTAGCGAGGTAAAGGACTTTAAGGGTAATAAGGTAGTAAATTAATAAGCGGTAGTAGTAGATAAAAGAATAGTTAATAAAATTAAGAGTAGTATAGCTATTATTAATAAGAATAGAGTAGTATAATTTATATAGCCTATTAGAAAGGTAAATAGAGAGGTTTAAAATATTTAATTATTTATAACGGTTATTTATAGAAGATTTATTTATCTTTATAATATTAAGTAATATAAGGACATCTCCTTTTCTTCTTGTAAATTCCGGCTTCTAAATGCGATTTAACGAAAAGGTTGTATATTTCCCTAATCGATAACTCTTTATTTATTACTTAAGAAAAGGTTAATAAAGCTTTATTAATATTAAGGAATTAACTAAATATTATTAAGGACTATAGCGTTAATTTAATAAGATTATTAGTTATATTTAGACTATTAATTATATTTAGACTACTAGCCGTACCCGGACTAGCCGGACTACTAATTATAATTACTATAAGAGCCGCCCCTACTTTTTCTACTACGGCTACGGCTACTACTATAAGTAGAAGGAAGGAATTCCTTATAGAAATTTATTTTACTATAATAAATAGAGGAATAGTAATTGGAGCGCTTATAGCGGGTATAAACGCTAAATTTTATACGGAAATTAAAAATATTTTAAAAGATTATAGTATAAATTGCGATATTAATAATAAATAATTTATTAAAGTCTATAGCGTCGCTACTATAGTTAATCGTAATATAAATAACTATAGAAGAAGAGGCTATACTAAGGGTAGGGCTATAAAGTTTATAGAAAGGATTATTAATTTTAGAATAATAGGCGTTATCTTCGAATTATTAAATAAAAGTATAGACTAGAGTAAACTATTTAGAGTAATCCGAACCCGAAGGCTAAAGGATTTATATAGTAAGAACGGTACGAATTTTATTATTGATTTTGTTTTTAAAAAAGTAGACTTTTATAGCGTTGTCGAAATTGTAGTAATCGATAATCTAAATCTATTAATTTTTAAAATCGGATTAATATATATTTTTACTTATAGCGAAGTCGTTTAATTTACGGCGGGCGAAAGTAGCCAAGTTATTATTATTATATTTAATATTAAATTCTTCTTTAATAAAAGTATTAGTAATCTTCTATTTCTATTTCTCTTTATCTAAATCGAAGTCGACGATATAGAGTAAGGCTATTTTATAGGCGGAGAAGGGGGTACCTTTGAAGGATTTAACGATAAACGAAAACTTCTTACGCTCGTTAAAGAAGAACGAAGGGTTATTTAACTAAATAAGGGTAATTTTTATACGCTAGGTATAGTACTTCTTAGCCTTCTTCAAAGGGTTCTCGCCCTCGCCGTCGAAAAGTTTAACGTAAACGCGGGAAGAGCGGTCTGTAAGACCGTCGATAATAGAAGCGGATATTATAGCGTTTTTAAGAATAAAAGCTATAGAATTAGTACGCTTAAACCTCTTCTATAAAGATTTAGTAATTTTAGTAGTAAAATTAAAGGCTTATTAAAGGGCTTTATTATCTAATCCGAATTCGCTAATATATTAATTAGTATTAATATAAGTCTTCTTAAAGACGGAATACTTCTTTTTAAGGAGAATATTATTATTTAAGAAGCGAGCGTTCTTAATTTTGAACTAAGTATATACTTCGTAGAGAAATTAGAATTCCTCTTAAATAGATTAGAGCTAAGCGAAAGCAGCGACGGAGTCGATATTAAGTAGGTAACCGAAAGAAAAAGAAGTATTATAGAAAATAGTATTAATAGAAAAATTAATAGTATATTATTCCTCCCTTATAGAAGTAAGAAGGCTATTAGAAGTAATAAAAATTATTTAAAAGGTCTTGTAGAAGTCGGCGTTGTACGGGTCGGTAATTTAAAGGGAGCCGATAGCGGTAGCCGCAATAAAATTATTTATAAGGGTAATACTAAGTATTAATACCTCTAGGAATTCGATATTGCCTATCGAATTAATCGACGAAAATTATAGGTATCGCAAGCGGACCCCGTCTTTAAGTAGGCGAATTAGGACTTCCTTATAATATTTATAAAAATATAAATTTTCATTCAATTAAAAGAAGGATAAAGCCTATACTCGTATTTCGATAATAGGCCGAATCTTAAAGTCCTATTTATACGCGTAGCGCTAAAGAGGTATAATAAATTATTATAGGGCAGAGGTATAATTAAGGGTAGGGTAAAATATATATTATTATACGGAGGAGGGGAAAAGAGGTATACGTAGAGGGTTAACTATATAGGCGAGAGCCCTAGAACTAGCCCGAAATTACGTATCTATATACGTAGCCGGACGGTATAGTTCTAAGTTATACCGAGGCACTCTAATACACTGTAATAGCAGTGCTCAGCGCTAGGCAGGTTATAAGTAGGCTAACCCTATAATAATATTCTTCTATATTAATAATATTATCCTCACTTATAAAATAGAATACTCGTCGTTAATAAATAGAATAATCGCTACCCTTAAAAAGTACTACTAATTAACCGGTAGCTATAATATTTAATAGTTCTTAAGTATTAAGGTTATTCGAAACCGCTATTGCCGACTAATTTAATTATTTTAACGAAAATATATTCTCAAAATAATAGAAGGAATTATATAAATTAGGAAAGCTTCTAATACCCCTATAATATTTAAAGAGTTAATCGCCTCGTTAAAGACCGCTACTTAGTATTTAATTAAAGAATATTAAAAAATAGTCGGCGCTATTCTCTACCTCGCCGTTATTATTAGACTAAATATCTCCTTTACTTTATTCCGATTAATTTACTTCCTTACTAACCCTAAGTAAGCTTACTATTTAGCAATCTAATAGTTAAAAGCCTACTTTCAAAGTACTAATTATTATACCCTCTAATTAGGAGGAAGTAATAGTTTCGAAGTCTATACTAACTTATCCTTTATTAATAACTCCTTAAATCGATAGAGCTCCTAAAGTTTCGCAATATAATTATTTAATAGTACTATTAATTAGCGAACTAATAAATAAGATATAATAACGACCTCAATAATAGAAATTAAATTACTATCCCTCGTTTAAAGAGTAAAGGAAAATATATAAATAAAGAGGCTTTTCGATTCCTTTACCCTTCGGCTTAAATTCGAAGTCGTACCCTTCGGTTATAATAATAAATAGACAATCCGCCTTATTATTAAGGAAAACTCCAAATTCTAGACTAAACTTAAATACGTCGACATTTATAACTACTAACTCAAAGAGGGGCAATAGCAAGGTATTATCGACGTACACTATATACTAATAGGGCAAATAATTACTAATAGATTAATAAAAGCGCTAAATTTACGTAAATACCTTAAATTCATAAAGCAATTCAATTTAGTAGATATTAGAAAAATAAGAAGAGAGAAGAAGGAACTATTAACGATTAAAACAAATTACTTAATCGTAAAGATCGATAAAGAGGACTAAAGAGAGGAGGACTAGAGAGAAAAGACCTATTAAACGATAAAAAGAAGGGATAAGTATTAATATAAGTATAAACTACCTTCCTATACAATATAATTAAGAGGACTTTTATAAAATTGAGAGGCTCTAATGCGGTAATCTCTATAAAGTAGAAAAAGGCAAAAAGATTGGTCCCGGCAAGGTTCGAACCTACGACCTTTAAGTATAATATCTAATAATAATCTATTAACTATACTATTAAAAATACTTAAAAAATAGTAGACAATCAGCTAAGACTCTACTCCAACGCTCTAACTACTAAGCTATAGGACCCCGATTATTAGAAATAATACTATCGACCTTCTATATTTATAGGATACGACCGCGGGCAACACCTTTAAAGGTAACCGCTAGAGGAGACTGAGAAAATAGGTACAAATCTATAAATAGCTTCAATTATTTCCAACTTCTTAGATTAAATCCAATTCAGCTAGGGGGGTATATCAAATAAAAGAGGTGACAGGGGTAGTCAGACCGCCCTATTTTATATAATCTAGGCCTGCTGGCATAACTAGCAAAACCCTAATATTAGAGATTCTATATAAGGGATTTACCCAGCAGATCTCTACACAATACACAGTCTGCACCCTACTTTCGTACATACATTTTGACCCCTGCTCGTGCTCGTATTCTACACCTGTCAACTGACGTCGTTACACTAGGTTGGCACACGCTGTCACGTGGGATGAAAGGTACAAGGTACCTACAATTGTCACTCACATTGCAAACAAACGGCTCGACGGGGAGAAAACGCTAGGTACTTTTTCAACTAAAAGGTGCTAATCAGTCTGATCTTTTGTTGTTTGTTTGAGTGTTTCTCGAGTGTATCACAGCATCGCGTCCCATCTGCGAGAGACGGGGACGATCGGTGACTTCACGTCCCCACACCGGTCTCATTGCACTAACAGTCTTGGCTTGGAATTGATAGCATATATGTTAGCAGCCATTGAGTCAGCACTATCACCTCAACCTCAGCCCGTAGTGAGAACAACTCGCGAGGTGATACGAACCTGGTAGTATTCTTATAGATGCTATGTAACCCAGTACCTGATTTCAGATTCAATTATATCCTTTCTTATTTTCTTCCATCGCCATATTGGCTCCAGATTATGTGACGCGCAAAGGCAGTGTCCTGTTCGTAACGCCAAAAACCCATGCTTTCCGAGTCCCTTATTTCCACCCTGAGCCCGACGCGCACCGGTCGCGCCGAGTCATCCTCGCAAACTTGTTCTCATCTCCCTCACCCGCGTTAACTCCCGTCCCGGAATGTCCCCGGCATACTCCTCACTTGCGCGCTCATCCCACTATTCTGTCGGGTTATCGGCGACACCGGTTCACTGTTCGCATCCCGGTAATCTGTTGTCGACGACAAGGGCGAGACATTTCCTGGCCCCGCCGTCCCATAAACGGCGGCTGGTTGCTGAGGATACGCCCATTGGGTTGGTGACTGACTTGGATGATACTGGTATTGATGTTGGTAGTGAGGCGGCTGTTGGACGGGTGGGTGCTGAACTTGTGGATGTGGGCCGTAATGATACTGGTGAGGGTTGTAGGGTTGGTAGTGATGGTGATGCTGCGGGTGTTGTTGGTAGTAATGGCCTTGTTGTTGTTGTTGTTGCTGCTGTTGCGCCTCCGCATAGGTCATGTTAGGAGCCGGTGGGGGAGGGGGACGCGGTGCTTGTGGGCTAGCCATTGTCGGTGGTGTTTGTGTCACAGCCGGCTGCGGACTCCAAGGCTGTGGACTCTGCGTGAGGTAAGGACTGGGAGACAGTGGAACATTGGTGAAAGTTTCGAATGAATTGGAGTGGTTGTGACCAGGGGTCAAAAACACAGGAACCTCTGGCCCTATGCGTTGCGGTTCGGTGTTCTGATAAGTCGCCGGTGGCGGCTTTGGGAGACGGTGACCTGATCCGGATGCACCATCAACACTCTGACCGTCATTAAGAGTTGAGCCGCTCAGGATACTATCCGATTTCGCTGGCATCATCGGTCGCGGCCCCCCGGGCCTCGAAGGCGTCGGGCTGGATGGTGGAGATACGTGAGTGGGAGTCTTAGGCCTGGCACTTCTCGCAGGCGAGGACCCGCGGTCAAGGATAGAAGCGTCGAATCCTCTAGCAAATCTGTCCATCGGTACTATCTGGATGGACGTCGGATTCTCTTCCGACTCAAACCCGCGAGGCCTGATCCTTGCATCCCATGGTGATAACCACGGCAGCAGAAAGGGTGGATCTACCTTGAAGACGACATAGCATTCGATACTGAGGGCGAGACTGGCTATGACGGAAGCGAAGAGATCCATGTTGAGGAGGACAGTCTTGCTCCCTCCTCCGCCAAAGTATATCCCAACGGCGAGGAGTATGATCGTAAGCACCCAGACCGAGGTGGCAGATATTATCAGCATCCTTGTCCGGGCATGAACGGGGTGTAGGGTCTTGCGGCCCTGTGAATCCAGGATGCCGTAGAGGGTGTTTCCAGCTCGGGTGGCTCGAATATGGTAACCGATGTAGGCCATAGAAAGGATAGACTAGAATAGTATTAGTATCAAAACGAGGGTATATCAGAGCGGGAGAAGGGAAATGGAGGGAAGCTTACAGCAAACAGCATGAAACTCTGCGCGATGCCCAGCATCGGGTTCTCATTTGCCGCAATCTTCTTGGCCAAGTAAAGAATCGACACCACGATTCCAGATGTTGATGCAAGAAACGCGATACCCAGTCCCGTAAGAGCAACTGTCGGCATCCATCCTCCAAATCGCGGCTCTGGTGGTGGTGGTGTTGGGAGTTGCTGCTTTTCGACGCTGCTCGCAGCGTCGGAAGTAGTAGGTTGTTGATCCATATCGTACGCGTTGCGAGCGATCACTGCTCGCGATCCAGAGGTACAGTAGCCCAAGAAGATCTCGTTGATATCGCCAGCGATACCTGTTGTCGTCGTCGTCCGCAACTTCCCGGATTGGTCGTTCTACCGTTATTTAGTTGGAAAGAGAGGTACGAAGGTCAAGAGAATAATCGACTTGATAAGGGAGAAATATGTTACTTGCTGAGGTGGTGGCCTCAACGCAGAGGTTGGCGTTGTGTAGTCTGGGACTCACATGCCTGCGCTAGAATTGTGGCAGGAAGACCGCCATGCCGCTACGTGACAGCGTGCTCCGTGATTCCTATACTGCTGGACAGTAGCTGGTGAATGTTGTAGCGCCCGTTCCGGATTGGAGAAAAGACATTCTTCGATGGGGCGTGGATCAGGAACTGGAATGCGAACTTTGGGTGTAGGTCTCAGCCAAGGCCATCATGACAATGACGCAGGAGGTAGAGTCATCTATGTCCATGCTACCCATCGGCAAGAACAAGACAAGCCATGAATGACGATAGGTAATGGAGGTGAATTGCAGTGATGAGAATGGCAACAGATGAATGGCCATGATCAATCCGGGAAAGTGGAAGCAACATCTTTGTAGGGCACCAGGACTTTTCGCCGCAGCAAATACCAAGCAACAGGCAGAAGGTAGGGATGGATATCGCTAATGATGGTGAATGGAATGTATGCAGAAATGACAAGAAATGGGAAAGGTCATGATATTCAATTCATCCAGGCGCTTGGAACCACTCTAAAACTCCTCGCCCATTCTGGCTCCTCCACCTCCAACCCAGTCTTCGCGCTCATAGTAGCGGAACACGAGGTCGTAATCCTCGAAATCGTGAACAATACGATCAACACGACGGTAACCGTTGATGCGCTCCATACGCTGCTTGGCAGCGGCGCCCCAGTTGCGACGGGTATCATCAGCATCCTCGCCAGGTGTGGTGGCCAATGCGCCCTTGGCCTCGAACAAAGTCACGCTGAAACGTCCAGGGCGGAAGATGTTAACAACCTGCTCAATGACTTCAGCTGTCTGCCGTCCGTTCTGACCTCCGGGAACGTTGGTCTCGAAGGAGGCAAAAGAGCACTGAGGCTCAGGGGTAACGTGGACCGTGAAGTAGTGGCCGGCCTTGGGAACAGTGCCGTCGTCGCCCGCGACAGCAGGTACAACACCGTTGGCGGAAAAGCCGCAAGGCGAGAACTGGTACGCATCGATGCGAGCATCAGGGTAGGTGGAAGTGGGATACACGGCGGAAAGACCACACGCCTCCGACACGACAGTACCCAAAGCGTGACCCTCAGTGGTAAGGGCCTCGGGAAGAACAGCCTGGCCATCAGCATCGCAGTCTCCGGAGCTGCTGAAGACGTCGAAAGAGGCATCTCCGTTCGCCTCGGATTTGGCAAAGAGCTTCTCCTTGGCGATCGCGGTCGCTTCATCAAGGTAGAACTTCTTGGCGTTCTCGGGATCCAGATCGGTCATCAGGATCTCCAAAGTCTCATCCGCGCTGTTTTCGATAACACCACCAAAGGGGGCCACAATCCCGGTAGGGATCTTGGACCTACGGCTAGGGCTGACACCGCGGCTCGAGGTAGGGGTGCGTGGAGGAGTGAGGGAGCTGGTGGGGGATGTGATATAGAGGTACCAGTGGTCACCGTTCATCTTGCCGACCATGTAGGCACTGCCGTTCTCGAACATGCTATCCAGGAAGGTAACCTCATCCCTCCAGCTCTTGTGAGGGCCACGCTGCTTCTGGGGGAACAGAAAGTTCTTGCGGCTGTAGAACACACGCAGAGGAGTAGCGGCAACCTTGGGGTCCTCCAACGAAGCCACGTTGTGGAAGGGAAATCCGGCCTCGACGGCGGCGATGCGCAGCATCAAGTCCAGACCGAGCAGCAGGGTAGTGGTACCGCATGTCTTGAGGATGATCTTGTGAGGGAACACAAACATGCTGGATTCGGAGAGAAGGTAAGCGTCCACGTTCTCAGAGTTGATGATGGACAGGACCTTGCAGTGGACCAAATCAAGCATGGGGGTCCAGGATTCAGGGTTGACGGCCTTCAGGCCACCCTCCTTGACACCGGCAGGGAGAGCCTTGGCGCTGGGCGCAAACCAAACCTCAAGGAGCTTCTCAGGGCCTTCAAAGGCATTGGTGGAGTCGAGGTCGGCAGCGACATCGTGGTTGATGGTAAGATGAGGAGTGCCCTCGGAAGGGGAGAAGGTGTAGTTGGTGGGAATGGCGGGAACTCCGAGGCCAGACATTTTGAATCGATTTAAGGGGGTTGTTGACAGTGTGTCTTCTAAAACGAAGCGTCCGCGGGACACTAGCTGCCGCTCAGATGAACTTTGATGGCGTTCGTCTGAGAGAGTAGGCCCACAGGATTGTGGTGTCCTTTAAGAGGCTGGCTTCGCCAGCAGCAGGTGGATGAAGGTAGCTGAACGTCTCACGAAGTAGACGTTAGGGAGGTCGAGTGCGAAGCGGGAGGAGATAGAACTTTGAGAGCAGAATGGTGGGCTTTTTCGTCGAGTTCGCCGTGGTCGCGACACAACCGATACCTGTGGGCGATATCGGGCGGGGGAGGGAGGTCAAAAGAACCGGGTCGAGGGACGCGGGCAGGCTCCGAGATGTTGGTTATGAGGATGATTGGAAAGTATGCTATCTAGGTCTGACAGAGAAAGAGAGAGGGTTAGTCATGAGGAAGTTGTTTGGAAGAACAAGAACCGCACTTTGCAGGCTTGGACAGGAAGCGAAGAAGGTCGATCGAGCTCATGGAACGGCAGCAGAGGTGGGAGCGAGAAGCGCCGGAGAGCCCAGTCGACAGTATTTGAGAACTGTACGGGCGAGGCGAGGCGGAATCCGGGTTCCTCTTTGAGCATGTGTATCTTGGATGGGAAGAAAGCCGTTTGACGACAGTCGCTCTCCCGTCGAGACCGGTGGTGGAGAGTATTGGTCGCGGGCGCGAAGCAGAGGAGGGGGGATGTTTGCGACGACTCGAGATGGGACGAAAGGCGTGTCGGGATGGAATTGCTCGATAAAAGACTCACAATGTAGCGGTTGATGTGCAGTCCGAGAAACGGGCAACAAACACAGGTCTCACGAGAGGGGAGATCTCGTCGTCAGAGGCGTAAAGTGAGAATGGATCAAACAGTTGAAGAGGTCAAAAGGAGGGGTTGCAATGCGCCTGATGAGAGATTTTGAAATTTTATGGACGGGAGGCCGGAAAAAAAGTGGGATTGGGTTTTGGCTGGAGGTTTGGCCCCGGCCGGCCCTGTTTGGCGGGGGACAAGTGGAAATTCCAGCAGGACCAGCCCACTGCGCCCCAAGATCGACCTTGTCCCAGGCGCTGCAACCTGAAGGTCCAGTGCTGCGAAAGCCGGCCGACTTCTTATGTTAGTCTACAGTATGCGGAACAGCGGCAAAGCACTAACGCGCAAGCTGCATGTGGATTTCAAGATAATGTTCTAGGCGCCCCGGCCGTGGAGGCAACAACGATGAGAACAGGGCAATTGATTCCGAGGCCTGTGACTGGTCTCATCAATTACAATTCAACCCGAAAGGCAACTTTCAAAAATCATCACGTTGACTAATTTCAAGACAGTAAAAATGTGAGATAATTCTTACAGCGCAGATGGCAATGAAATCCCGTTAAGAAACTGGACCGTGTCCCATCATCATTGTATGTAATTCTTCAGGTCATTGAGCTGGATGTTGGTCTTTTGAGGTTTCTACGAACAAAGGAACAAGTGGAAAGCAAGTTTCCGATATGGGGGCATCCAGGGGCACGCGGGGAAAAGCCCATAGTCGCGGGATCAACCGCTGGGATCCGCCACATTTATAGCCGTTATCCTGCTCAATTCACATGGCTTTGTTGAGGACTTGAGGTCAAGGGCTGATATTAACCAAGATGGTACAGTGCATTATTTCCACCTTTGAAATAGTCCATTTTTGGAGATGTAAACGGTCTTGCAACAGCTTGGGACCAGCTTATCCCAGCGAGCTGTGGATTATTGTATTATCTTGGGCTCCAAATTAACCAACATGAAGCCATGATCCCTTAATCCACGACCCATGTCTTGAAAATGCCGCAGAAGGTCCGGTAAGCGGGAAAGGCCGGCAGATAAGGGTGTAGTAAAGACCCCAACCCTCTACGACGACTCAAAGGCCTTGTCTTTATCCCGGAGAAGGGACGGCAGGGATGTTGCAACGGTTTTTATGAAGGAGGTCTCAGTTGTTGACGAGAAATATCGACCACCCCTTGTGGTTGTCTCGCTTCTGCATGATTGTCTGATAAGATGCCAACTCGGGCAACATGAGTTGGTTTTTGGGCTCTCTTTCCCACGGCACCCGCACTTGGTCCATCGGGTCGCGGCAGTGGCTTGTACTGCACACATGAATCACGGGCATATGCTTGTGTTTGCGCATGCCTCTAAGTTTGGATCCGCGTATATGCATCGATGATCGGGCTCCTGCTGGAACACAGTTGTTCGTCCGATGACTTGGTACCGGAAGAGGATCCAGCCTGGAAAAACGGCGTTAAAGAAAGCTCTCGAAAGAGAGCCCAGCGTTTGGTCAATGTCCTTGGCTAGAACGAGCTCCCATTCATTGCTGTACAGCAGATATCACATCGGTGGTGATTTTGCTGAAGATTGGTGCAAGGGAGCAGTCCTTGTACTTGTGCACCAACAGGGAGCCATCTTTAACCTCCTCCTCTTCAGTTCCGCTGCCTCCAGCAGGAGTCGAAATATCTTGCCCATCCACCGTTGTGCCTGCTGGGTATGTCGGTCGCTTGCCTGTCTCGATGAGAACGAGGAACTGAGGATCGATCGGAATACGGCCAAGGAAACGAACGCCAAAGTCGTTGGCCATGACCTCTCCTCCACCACTCATGAAAATGTTTGTGCACTCGCTGCAGTTGGGGCAAACAAAGCCGCACATGTTCTCCACGACACCGAGGACTCGGATGCTGGTCTTTTGGCAAAAGTTAAGCTCCTTCCTAACATCCGCTGTTGCCACAGCTTGAGGGGTGGTCACCACGACGGCGCCAGCAAGTTGACCTGGTCGTGCCTTTTGCAGCAGGTTCTCCGCCAAAGAAATATGCTCGTCGCTGGTACCAGGAGGAGTGTCGATGAGGAGATAGTCGGTCTCGTCCCAGAACACGTCGGACAGAAACTGGCGAACCATGGCGGTCTTCTTTGGTCCACGCCAGACAACAGCATCACCCCGCTTGGGAAGAAGGAAGCCGAGACTCATGACGCGAAGGGATCCAATGCCGGCAGCTGGGTCAGCTTCGTGGACGGTAATAGGCAACCAGCCACCAGGAGCTTGTGTCACTTTGGCATCTTCGATACCGAACATGCGCGGAATCGAGGGGCCTGTAAGGTCAACATCCAGGACTCCAACAGAATGGCCCGCTAGCGAAAGAGAAAGAGCAAGCTGAGTAGTGACGGATGATTTTCCAACACCTCCTTTGCCTGAAAGGACCTGTGTGTTTTGGTTAGCAATGACATGTTTTTGGCGATGGTGGGGTCCAGCCTATGGAGGGACCATGGATGACCGGGGCATGCATACCAGGACAATGTGCTTGACTTTCGTAAGAGACATTTTGACTGTTTGTGTTTCAAAAGCGGGATGTGATGCGTGTGATTTCTCTCAACCGTCCGTAAAGCTGCCGATGTTTTGAACTTTGGGGAATTCGAAGATTGGGTTGGGCGATGTCATTGTAAAAAGTCAAGTCAACGATGAATCTTCGCCGTTGAAAGTGGGAAAAGCAATGAATGCGCCTGGATCGGCCTCGAATCGGCCTGTGCTTTATCAGCAGGTGGGGCCCCAACTGGTCTTCCCGTCTGCCAAGCCAAGCCAAGTTTTCTTCAACAGGGACCTGGGCAAAGCATTTTGGCTCGATGTATAAACTGTAGCGCTGGCCTGTTAAAGGCTACGGATAGCCCGGCGCATAGACCATTAGATGCCACTGCTCCAAAATAAACATACGGCGGAGCAGACCGATGCTGGGCCCCCTGACATGTGCATTTGGCATCCAGGCATTGAACCCATCGGATGGAAGCTTCAACATCCATTTCGCTGTCCGTTCGCCAGTCCACAAACACTCCCGCCTTTTGAGTTCTCGATCACGGCCGGACTCAATTGGATCGCAGGGACACGCCAGACGACGCCTTGCTCGAAATACACATCAAAATACATCGGATACACGACATGCTTAGCTGCACATAGTCGACGCCGGGTGCGCGCAACATGACCGTTGGCGCCATAGCAGAGGTCCCTATAGTTACAGCAGGATGGACGATCCATGGGGTTCGCCATGGGCTACAACAGATGCACCGGCAGACCACGGACATAGCTTGACGAGAAAGAAATCCGACCTCGAGCCTCCCAAGCGAGCCCTGCTCTCCGCCAGCAACTCGCCGCGATTACCAGCCATCACGGCCCCTTCGCCATGGGCCGACAATGAAGATGGGTTCGGAGACTGGGCCGCTCCAGATGGGTTAGGAATACAGACAACAACGACAGCTCAGTCGGGGTGGACGGGTGGATGGCGGTCTCGGAGTCCAAGTCTCGCGGCACCGTCCCGAGACAATGGCTTCAGGTCTCGCAGTCCTAGCCTGGTCGCACCGTCGAGGGAGAATAGCTGGAGGTCTCGGAGTCCGAGTTTGATTGCACCTTCGCGGGATAACGGCTTCAGGTCGCGCAGCCCTAGTATTGCTGCATCCGTCCGCGACGAAGAATTCGCCAAATCGAATCCGATCGCCTGGCCACACAATATCGCATCTTCGAATTCACCCATCGCGCCCGTACTTCGACAGCCGTCCCCTGATCCATGGGCCGCCGAATTCTCCCATACACCGCTTAACGATGGTGGCATCACTCCGCGCTTGGTGATCAACCTACCCCAATCTATCACCGAAGAAGAAGACGACGTCGACAAAGGGAAATTACCTGAGCTGAACCCCGATTGGGCGGAAGAAGAGAAGGATGTACCCAAGGATCAGGCAACAGAGGAAGAAAAGAACAAGCCGACTGGGGCAAAGGCAGAGAAAGAGGCGGAAGTTGTTCAGAGCGATCCAATACGAGTTAGCGTGGAATCGAATACTAACAGTCAACCGACTCGTTCAACCTCCCCTTCTGGTGACGACACCGATCATGGAGACGAACGGCAAGATTCGCCCATCACCTCCATCGACGACGACTCCCGCGCAAGGCCACGCCTCACACGAAAACCCTCCGGTATTGTACAGGAACTGGTGGAAAAGTATGATGGAATAGCAAAAGCCAGGAGCCAGGAGCCTCCGGTAATACGACGCGCACAAAGCAAAAGCTCACTGAGCCCCCATCATCACGACATCTCGGAGGAGGCGTCGGATTTCGGTGATTTCGAAGATGCCCAGGTCAAGGAGCCACCAAAGTCTCAAACCCCAGAACGACCATCAACGCCAGAAAAGGTTCAAAAACCTTCTACGCAGCACGGATCTCCCCCCACGACGTCCCCAGCGCAGTCGATGGGCAGTCATCTAGGCCATATGGACGAATTGGTAGCCAAATTCGGCGCCCTGGATTTTGATATCGACTTGTCAAATGTAGACAATATGTTTGAAGCATCCACCAACTCTAAACCGCTGTTCCCATACGCCGACGTTTCCGACCATATCATTACCGACAGCTTTAACAGCATCTCAGAGCGCAAGGCCTGGTACCGCATATCTCGTTTCGGATCGTCGCGTAAACACAACGGGGGAGACGACGAAAATTATAGAAGGGTGGCATGGCCGACATCAACTGTATGCCAGGAGACGCTTCAGACTGTCCGCCGATGGATGGAGGAAGACTCCATCGCAGGCCGTGTTTCCCTGGGTGGAGGCATATCCAAGACGCAAAAGAACATGTTTGGATGGGATTCTTCCGCGGAGCCAGTCACACTTGATGCGATTTTTGGAAAGAGAGCTGTGCCTACCAGGCCTTCCTCCGTCCAACCGCTCCAGCCACCAAGTGCATTTGGCCATGTGGATAATTCACCCTTGGGCAACACTACGGTCAACTCTCTCAAACATCAGCCACATCGACCAGCGAGTCTTGAGCTACCACCAGTTGCCACATTCAGCTGGAGTAGCGACTCCCCAGCTTCAGCGGGACAACCTCCCATGACCGCGCCCCTACCCTTGACACCATCTCAACCAGCTCCAGGCCCTTTCAAAGTGACTCCAATGGACCTAGGAATGTCTTCCATTAGCGCAACGGCAGCCGCGGAGGATAACGATGATGACTGGGGAGAGATGGTGTCCTCACCATCCGTGATAAAATCCACCATGGGCGGCTTCCCGGATCTCATCGCACCAGCGTCAACCTCGACTCCAACTCGTGGCCCTGCCCCCGGTTTAACAACAGCCGAATCCATGTTCCAGTCGGACCCCGTTCCGGTCTCAGTCACGCCCACACCTAATGCAGGAACTAATACCACCGTCCCAGTTACATCTTCGGCGGCGGATCCTTGGGCATCAGCAGACTTTTCCTTTTTTGAATCCCCTTCCCGGCAACAAACTGGTCCTAGGAAGTCCTCAGCAACGCCAAGCCGTCCATCCTCCATGATCGCCGCCTCTTTCACCCCGACGGTTCCCGCCTCTTCTACACATTCCTTCGACTTATCACGAGTGACTACTCCCATCTCCTCCGCCTCATCAGTCATCGCGCCCTACTCTTCCATGACTCGAAACGGCAGTCCCATTGCCGCGAAAGGAACGATTTCATCAGCGATATCGTCACCCATCGCCCGCCAAATGACACCGACACAGGCAACCGGCGATCAACAACAGAGTCAGCCGGCAGAGAGTGAAGCTACTGTCAGCTCGATTCTTGGTGGTCTACCAGACCTTTCTTATATGCTGCGTTGACGGTCCGCGATCTGGCTACTGTCCTGTTGAACGAACATTGACGACAAAAGCGAACGGGCCCCAATTCTATACAATGCTGGGTGGCCTGTTTAACACATACACTGTAATTGTAATCGTCCAGGGCGATTTCTTGCTCTTCTCCCTAGCATGCATGGCGCTGGCGTTATGGGGCGGGGGATGATGTTACCATGTAATCGAGAGTTGTGTACTACTGTAAAGAAGCAATGACATACTTGTGTTGGGTCAGGGGCAGTCAAGCTAACGCTCCTGGACTTTTTGTATACCATTTCCGTGTGTCGCATTGGGATGAGTGTCATCTTCCTTTCCTTCTTTGTGTGTGGCACTAAAGATGTTTTATGAGGCCAACCAAACCAGTTTTCTGTCATAGAAGAAGCTGAGTTGCTCGATTCTGATATCATCATACTGTTTTTTGTTAAACCCAACCCATTGGTAAGTTGGGGTTGCAATGCAATGGCGGACAACGGCTGCTGATGCCGGGAGCATCCAGCTCGGGAGACATGAACGGCTGTTTCCCTGTGGAACAGGATATGTCTTTTGTGTCTCGTGGCACATGCAGCTCCTCGGGCGATGATCATCCTACCGAGGGATCGCTCATTGTATAGCAGAGAAAACTTGAAGATAGGCGCTGGATGTGACATTCCGTCCAATATTCTCCAGCATGCGTTGCGGTATACACCGTATAACGTACCACGACATATATCGCAGACCGTGACACCCACCTGCCACCCAGTATTGCAACATCCGTCCAACACAACCGAGAGACTGAAAATGAGGCAAACCCCGGCCACCGCTCCATACACATTACCTTATACTACATCACATTTTCTCTCTCGCGGCAAATGATGCGGCTGGGAATCGCGAGGAGGCCGAAACCCCTACGCAGGAGTCTCAGGTTGCCAGCGTCAGAGCGCCGAGGAAAACAGCATCGAGAAACAATGATCATACCAGCGATCCCACCGACTTTCTCTCCCCCACAAAATAGGGTAAACATCTTGCCGCTCTCCACTGCCGGCTCGGAAATTGGGGTCGATGGGGTACGGCAGTCCCCGCACCGCATCTACGGCTCGTGGGAGACTGGGGCCTCTCGGACGGCGTGCCGTGGTGTTCGGCCGGCCTGGCCAAGAGCCACTAAGACGCCCTTGGACGACCTGGACGCTAACGCCCAATTGCGCCCCTGAAAAGAGCCCCATTTACCCCAAAACACCGCCAACTTGCCCAGTGGAAGCTCGAGAAATTGAATCGGGCGAGGTTACCGATATCAAAGCACCGGGCCATGGCGGCCGCCGGTTGATCAACCGCGGACTTTATCGGTAGCGTCATTGATGGGGAACAGATGCCAACCGAAAGGGCCGAATGAGTTTATCTCCATATGCCATTACGAAGTTGATTCGCCTCCTTTTCTTCTCTCACAAGCGGGATTCGCTCCTGGTGGAGAGTTGTGTTTTGCTAGCAACAAGAAACGCCAACATTCAGTAACCGTGCTTGGCTCCGTACCCCGCGAAAAGATTTCCATGGCCGGTTCCACACCCACTGAGCCATCTCCGTAGAAAGATGGTGGAGAGCGGTCCGGGCGGTTGCCCACACTCCGGGCAAGTTAGCCGCGAGTCAACGCGGGGTTCACAACCAACAGAGAGGTCAATCACACGACAAACATGAAGCAGATGAGAATAATGCGACGTGAAACTGGATGAGATGCAAGATCCCCAATACGCAACACAGTAGCTGATCGTCCTAGGCCAAACCCGGGCGGCCTGGCGTCATATCCTTGTTGGCATTGCAGCCTCAAGTGCACATGCCTGGCTGTGTATTTATAGACATATCAACTTCAGCCCAGTTCCTCTCAACTTTCTTTTCACCCCTTCGACCTGCTCTTCTTGACTCGTCCTGAACCAAGCTGCTCAGTCGTCGAGGTTCGGAAGATGGCCATCGTCACCCTTCTCATGTCGCCATGGGCGCCCGTCGTCCTGTTGGCGGGCGTTGCCTTTTACTATCTTGTCCCCTACTTTATCACATACAGCGCCCTGCGCAAGATCCCCTCTCCCTTCCCAGCCCAGTTCACAGATCTCTGGCTGCTGTCAGTATGCCGGAGAGGTAACAGATACCAAAGGGTGGACGAGCTTCACAAGAAGCTTGGTCCCGTTGTTCGCATCCAGCCCAACCACGTCAGTATCTGCGATGATGCTGCCATTCCCACCATCTACGGCCACGGAAACGGCTTCCTCAAGTCGTAAGTCTCCCACCTTAATGCGACCAATGCCTTACTCTTCCTTGCTAACGACCCGCAGTGACTTCTACGATGCCTTCGTCAGCATTCGCCGCGGTCTCTTCAACACCCGCGATCGCGCTGAGCACACTCGCAAGCGCAAGATTGTCTCCCATACTTTCTCTGCCAAGTCCGTTCAGCAGTTCGAGCCCTACATGCACTCCAACCTTGAACTCTTCGTCAAGCAGTGGGACAACATGATCGAGAACTCCAAGAACCCCGACAAGGCCGCCCATCTCGACTGCCTCGAGTGGTTCAACTACCTTGCCTTCGACGTCATCGGTGATCTCGCCTTCGGCCAGCCCTTCGGCATGCTTTCCTCCGGTGCCGACATGGCCGAGATCCGCTCTTCTCCCGATGCTCCTCCCATCTACGCCCCTGCCATCGAGATTCTCAACCGCCGCGGTGAGGTCTCTGCCACCCTCGGCATCCACCCCGCCCTCAAGCCCTTCGCCAAGTACCTTCCCGATACTTTCTTCACCAAGGGCCTCACCGCCGTCGAGAACCTGGCCGGCATCGCCATCGCCTGCGTCAAGTCCCGCCTCGATAACCCTCCCCCGGTCACCCGCAAGGACCTGCTCCAGCGCCTGATGGAAGGCCGCGACGAAAAGGGCGAACCTCTGGGTCGCGAAGAACTCACCGCCGAAGCCCTAACCCAACTCATCGCCGGCTCCGACACCACCTCCAACTCCTCCTGCGCCCTGCTCTTCCACGCCGTCCGCACCCCCGGTGTAATGCAGAAGCTCCAAGCCGAGCTCGACGCCAACATCGCCCCCGAAATCGACGTGCCCACCTACGACATGGTCAAGGACCTGCCCTACCTGGAAGCCGTCATCAACGAAGTCCTCCGCTTCCACTCCACCTCCGGCATCGGTCTCCCCCGCCAGATCCCCCACGACGCCCCCCAGGGCGTGCACATCCAGGGCTACTACTTCCCGCCTGGAACCGTTCTGTCCGTGCCGACGTATAGCATCCACCACAGCAAGGAGATCTGGGGCCCGGATGCGGATGAGTTCAAGCCGGAGAGATGGGAGAATTTGACGCCGAGGCAGAAGAACGCGTTCATCCCCTTCAGTCATGGACCCCGTTCTTGTGTGGGGAGGAATGTGGCGGAGATGGAGATGAAGCTTATTGTGGCTACGTGGGCGAGGAGGTATGAGGTGGAGTTGCTGCAGGATTACATGGATACTAGTGAGGGTTTCTTGAGGAAGCCGCTTGGGTTGGAGGTGGGGTTGAAGTTGAGGAAGTAAGCTCTGGGTAGTAGCGAGAGTGAGAATAGAAGAGATATCGGGGGGAGATGGGTACAATCTAGTGCTGGTTTGTTTGTTAGCTTGGTACCTACTCCTAGACTTGGTACACTAGACGAAATGTCTTTCGAATTGTCCCAAACCTTTCAAGGACTAAATGAATGGCTACCTAGGTACGGATCCAAAAGGCATTAACAAGATCCAATACGGTGTATTGTATTTTGGAAAGGGCATATTGATAGTATGAAAACGCCTAGGGAAGTTGACACCCGAGGTCTCGAGCTAACAATCAAACCAGTATTGGACTGTAGTTGCAGTGGTCGGGATGGCGTGCATAGGGATTATCTTACATAGGATAATACATTACAGTGGGAGGAACGATGCATGTACGTACCTGCAGCAGTTTTGAAGTTTTGCACAATATCTACAGCAAGCATGTTTATGTCAACATATCCTGTTCGTGATTTTTATTCTCTGATCTTTCTTGTCATTTGCCTAGAGAGTTGATCGCAACACCCAACAAACCGTTCGCAGTCGGTCTTTCTCCGTGCTAAGAAAAAAAACTCACAGTTATGCAAACGGCATCGATCAACAACACAAAAAAGAACAATCACAGCATGGCAAGACAAAAGAGAAGACCACAGGAAAAATGCAAAAAGAAAAGTTCTGATTGAGCATTGCCCACAGCCAGAATCGAACTGACGACCTCATCATTACTAGTGATGCGCTCTACCACTGAGCCATGCGGGCTTTTGGATTTGATGTTTAATGTCACCAGATGTTCTACTTATCAACCCCTACCGAATATTTGCAATGCATACAATGTCCCCTTCCCCCATGGCCCCTCCCCTTTCACTCCTCCACCCCTACTCAATCACCCATCCCTACCCATTCGCATCATCACCACCCATCCCAATCCCCGCTGCATCAAAGCTTACTACCCCCCCGCCCCCTCCCCACCGGCCCGTTCTCCTCCTCCCTCACCCCCCTCCCATCATCAACCACCTGCTCCCGTTCCAAACTCGTCGCGTCTCCCTCAAGAGGGATTCTCTTCCCCGACGCAGTTTTTGCCCCACCACCTAAACCCTTCCCATTTCCCCCGCCTGATGTATTCGTAGGATCATTCCTCGGAACGCCATAAGCCTTTGTCCGATTCGAATTCGCATTCGAATTCGATGATGACTTCTCGGAAGAAGGAGTGACCTCGGCTCCTTCGGGGTCATATTCAACGTTTTCGGGAGAATCTTGGTTGGTCTCGGACTTGAGGGAGATGGGATCGCCTAGTTGGGAGGGGTTGGCGTTGGGGCCGTTGAGCTTTTCGGCGGCGAGTTGGCGGAGGGGTTTCTTGTGAGGGGTTTGGGGAGACATTGTAGTGGTGATGTGGTGGACGGTTTGGAGATGTTGTGTTGGGTGTGTGATAGTTGAGTGGTTGTTGGTGTGATGTTTTAGACGGTTTCGGTAGTTGTGTTATGATCGTGATGCGCGATTAGAGTTGTTCTTCAGTCAATGAATAGTTTACAGCTGAGGAAAAGGTGAAGTGGGACATGAGAGCAAAGGTCAATCGCATCTATTTTTGTAACACAAGCAGTCAATCATTTTTGACTTTCAAGTTCATTGTCAGCCGATGAGTTTCCTGAGCAACGATTGTGTCATGCGCGTCACTGCAGTCTGCACACCGTGATATATGACGTTGTCGATACGAAATGGTCGTGCGATCTCGACCGTGCCCATCTGTCGGGTTCATCGCATGCAGCGGATCGCGCCGGGATCTTGGACGGTCCCGGCTCCGAAGATCCGGCAAGTTCAGCAGACGCTAGCGTTCGGGAGCTTCCGTTGCATCGGGTCGTGCATTGATCGCCGGAGACTTTTGGGGTCGATGATAACTGTGCATCAAGACTTGAAGCTCATCAAGGAGAATGGGGTTTTCTCAGATATGAATCAACTGTGTGCACCTAATTCCGATACCTACCTATTTCATGTTGCTTGATTGGTCCCGAACAAACAGTTTGGACTTCCTCCCTTCCTGTTCATCTCATTTCCAATCCCAAAACCGTCCAAATTAAGGCATTTATATGGTTTACGACAGGTTTTGAGCACAATGACTTGAGGGTTATACGTCTAATACATACCTTAAGCTCATGATAACGTCAGCGAAATATCCAAGAAGAGTCTTGACACATCATACAATGCTCGTCTCCATTCGTTCACACCCCTTCAGTAACCCAGCTTCTAATGCTTCAGGAACATATGCTCACACCGGAATACTCGGGAAGGAGGTTCATTCTCTTGATGACCTTCACACACTCATAGGTCCCAAATGGATGATTAATATCCCCGGAATCAGTGAGAGAACCATGAAATCCACCTCGTTAGCAGTGTATCCGAGCATGATCGCCCTGAAGTGATACACGCTTCTAGCAGGCTCTCGCGGATACTTTTCACTATCCAGCCAATCTGCAGTTCTGCTGAGCTCAGACGTGCTGCGTTTGTCGATAGGAGAGAGTCCCACTGCACCCATCAGCGGTGAGATGGCGTAGGAACGATCCTGTGACTTCACCACACCCGCGTCTGTTCAAGCTCCGGGGAAAGGCAACCGTCCAGAATTTTTGTGTCCGAAACAGGGGAAGCTGAGGATGAGAAGGGGGGGAAGGGGGGGGTTGATCAAGTGTGGTGTTGTGTCCGCTTGAGCGATACTCTCTTGTCATTGCAGTCTATACAATGGTGACGGTAACCCATTCGCCACTATCGTACCAATCACTTGGAACATTGGTGATATTGCCAATTCTCTCCATACATCCCGGGGAATTAGGTGAAAAAGACCAGCTGAGAACGAGTCCGACATAATTGTAGTTCATCCAAGGGGTACGTCCAATGCAGAGAAAGACACCTTGTCCATGTACTTCATCTTCCCCCTCTTCTCCTCTTGCTCGACGGATGCATGCGACATTGGATGATGCTAACGGAGCGACCTGGGGCATCAGTTGCCCATCCGCACGAAAATGCAGCTTCTTGCTTGTCGTATTCTTTTGTGCATTGCGATAATAGACCCATTGCTCGTTTTTGTGCCGCGACGTTTCCACGAAGCATTGCTTCACACGGCCGCGTATGGTGAGTTTCCCTCCAGCCACCGTGCCGTACGGATTTTGGCCGTCCACATCCACATGCGCAGTGGCCAGTTCGGAGAGAAGCTCAGGTCTTCGAAGAGGGTTCCAGGTAACGCCTCTGTCCATCGAAGCCCAGGACCAAGAGGGAACAACCCGGCCAGGTTCGTCTGGGTAAGTGAGTGCCTTGTGCGTGGCTCCCGGCATGACTTGCCAAAGCAGGTCGAGTAGAAGGCTTTCTTGCCACAAACCAGCCAGATACTTCGTTCTTTGAGCCTGCGGCGTCTTGCTAGCTGCGCCGGCAATGGCGGGTAGCTTGTCAGAGGCGAACGTTAGTTGACGTTGGGTGTAGGCTTTCACAGTCATGCGCCATTTCTCCGCGTCCGGTGGTTCTTCGCCAAGTGTGCCAGGAAGAAGTAATGGGTAAGGTGGCAGTTGATCCTCGCTGCGGCGATGTGTTTTGCACTCGAAGATGATTGCTCCAGGGGCAAAATGAAGCGTGCGCTGAGCCAGGAATGTCTCCTGGAAGCACCAACCTCGGGAGTACAGCGGGCCAACACGCTTTAAGGTTGCCCAAGCGCCTGTGTATGGTGGCTCGAGCAGACCTTGTTCTAGAGGGGCGGCGAGCAAATGGCGTTGTCGAGCTATGATAGGCAAGCTCTGGCCGTCTTCAGTCTGGAGGTTGAATCGCTTTGGCAGCCACTCTGGCTCACGAGCGCCTAGGAAGGGTGTTTGAGGATTTGGAGACGAAGCACCACAAATCACCACAAACGCTTGGCTATAAACCATTCCCATCCGCGAGGCTTCAACTTCCCAGTCCGTCTTGTTGTCTTGTATGATGCATAGAGAGTCTATCCATATGTGTTGGAGCCCCAAGTCGCGAGCAACACGGATTCCGTCACAGAAGGTTGGTGGAAGGTCGGATATCTCGACTTTTTCTAGTAGGGTCAAGAGGTTCCCTTGAAGAAGCTTAAAGGGGGCGCCACCACCCCAACAATGGCTCAAAGCAGCCCATCTGATATTCTCTGTAGGAGGAAGCCCTATACGAATGCGGAGGTCCTTGTTGTCTTTCCCTATGTAGAGAAGTCGAGTTGGGACAAAACGGGTGTCGCTAGGTTGACTTTGGCAATTCTGGTGCTCAATAAAGCACTGTGCCACGCACTCTCGGATGAACTCGAAGCAGGTATCAGAGGCGGCCGCTCTGTGCCCGGTAGGACCCATTGTTGGGATGTTGCCGGAGGTAGGGCTAGGAACCAAATCGGCGGCCGGGTCGGGATACAACTCTAGATCGACGCGAGGGAAAAGAGTGTGGCGGTCATAGGTGAAGCCCCAGCAGTTGACAACGATAGGCTTGCCCTCGCAGATCATTAGCCCTACGGAGATAGGCATCTTGTTCGCAGTCTCGGTAATCCAACTCATGTACTCGTCGATGAAGAAGGCGTCAAAGATGTCACACAATAGTCGACAGTATCGGCATTGGCGCCTGGGCAGGCCGGTAGTCGGATCCGGCTCGCGGGCGTCAAGCAGGTCTTGGGTGGATATATTTTCCAGAGTCAGCATCGTAATGGTTGTCTGGACACCGGGGTTCGAGGCAGCAGGTATGGTAACTTGTCGAGTGTTTTCGTGATGATAAGGTTGCAAGTTGTTGCACACCAGACAGACGCCTCGCGAGGATGCCGTCAACTGTCTCTTTACCGAGCGGCCAACGTATGTTGCTACCTGGGCAGCCGTGCCAGCGCCCTTGAGCAGAGATGATGTTGCATCACGAAGAGATGTCCAGGAAGTCGACATGTTTGAAGGTTCTGTGTTTCTTCTCGTGCTTGCCCAGGATAAAAGTGTCGGTATTCCCTGCTGCGATGTATGGTAGAAGTGCCTCTAGGTCGAGTACCTGAGAAGAGCAGAGAAGAGGGCTGCCCACGCGTGGAAGGGTCCGGGTCATGGTCAGTTCTTATATGCGGATTCGAGACATGTCGTGACTGTAGTTGGCATTACGTAGGAGTCTTACGCCGAGTTCCAAGGCTGAACTTGTTCCCGAACTAAAATCGTCCCCGACCAATGCGATGGTACTGTAGCATCTCAGCTACACGAGGCCATGATGCGGACGCGCCGGCGTGTCTTGTCAAGGCACGGCGTATATTTCTCGCAACGGTGGTCGAAATGTCGAAGTGCTCGGGGCATCAAAGGTAGTCTCCATTTTGCAATAGTATCGAGATCGGTAAGGGTCCTTGGGTGTAAATTTGGTCTTGATGGTTTCTAGGTCGCGGGTCGGAAAAGTGTTCCATGTTTGGAAATGGAAGAAGCTGCTCTCCAGCCGAAATCCAAGCTCGGTGTGTCTGCAGTGCTGCTCCCCACAACAGGGGTAAATTACTACAAGATCTCGAAAGTTACGGTAATGGCGGGGTGCGCTACGGTGGACAACGCTAAAATCTCGGGCCGCTATTCTTGGCTGCTAAAACAGGGGCAGGTCCCTGAACATCCCCACAATCAACAGTTGTCACTGGCGAGCAGAACACGCGTAAATACAATCATTCCATTACATTTTTGCGCACCACGAGGAGTGTACCAATGGTGTAAATAACCAAACGATACTCTCAAGGTAGTGTATGTTACGGATACTGTGAAACGCAAAAGTCCCCTGAAAAGCCAAGACGCAGACGGTGCCGACTTGGTGCAACAAACAACCTTCCCGTCACAGCAACATTTGGTTCCAGACACAGATCGAACTTGGTTCGAGATTCGCCTTCGATCCGTCCATGTTGTTTACATATATCAGCTTTTGACACCTCCAACCCCGAATTGTCGATCATCACGCCATCAGTTCCAAACTTCCATTTCCCTTTCAGCTCCCACAATGCCGCCCCTTGCTCGGCGGTGGGGAGCGGCACTGCTAATTGCTTGTGTCACATGCTTCATCCTCTTTACCTCGCACCGCAACCTCGAGCTGGCCAGGCTCAGATTCTCCTCCTCCTCTTCCTCCGCTGCTGTCGACATCAACCAAGATGCAGGACCGGACTCGAACAGGGGCTCACCCCCCGTATCTATACGAGATAGGCTGCAGAAACCTCCCCAGTACCCCGTCACCAAGATGAGACAGCTGCCAACAGGGGCACCCTCGAGACTCCCCACAGTACAAGCCACCTTCGGCCCGGAGTCTGACAATGATCGAAAGGTACGCCTCGAGAGACAAGCTGCCGTCAAAGATGCCTTCCTTCGCTGCTGGAACTCGTACCGCACCAAGGCATGGATGAGTGACGAGCTGGAGCCTGTTAATGGCGGCCGGAAGGATACTTTTGGAGGATGGGGAGCAACATTGGTCGACAGCCTGGACACCCTATGGATTATGGGTTTGAAGGATCAGTTCTACGAGGCCGTTGCTGCTGCTGTCAACATCAGCTTCGAAGCCACCTCCCGAGCCGAAATCAACGTCTTTGAGACAAATATCCGGTACCTGGGCGGCTTCCTCGCGGCATACGACCTTAGCGGAGACAAGAGGTTGCTGCAAAAGGCCAAGGAGGTGGGCGAAGTCCTGTACCTGGCCTTCGATACTCCCAATAGGATGCCCCAAACGAGGTGGAATTTCCATGACGCTGCCCGTGGAGAACATCAGGTTGCCCATGATGCCGTCCTTCTTGCCGAAATTGGTTCCTTCTCTCTCGAATTTATCCGTCTTTCCATGTTGACGGGAGATCCCAAGTGGTTTGATGCTGTGCAAAATGTTATGGAGGCTCTCCAGAAACAACAGCAAAAGACACGCCTTCCCGGCATGTGGCCTGTCGTAGTCGATGCAAGACGGCAGGACTTTGGCAGGCACAACCAATACACGCTAGGTGCAATGGCCGACTCCCTCTACGAATACCTCCCAAAGACCCACGCTCTTATCGGCGGCTTGCTTCCCATGTACGCCGACATGTACAAGGCATCCATGGATACAGCCATTCGCTATAACCTGTTCCGTCCTATGCTACCTGATCAGAAAGACGTTCTAATGACGGGCATGGTCCTTGTCGGGTCAGAAAATGGAAAGAGAGTGACACAGCTGCGCCCAGAAGGCCAGCATCTGGCTTGTTTTACCGGCGGAATGCTTGCTCTTGGAGGCAAACTCGTCCAGAATGACACCCATGTCCATAAGGGAGAGCAGCTCATGGACGGGTGTGTTTGGGCGTACAAATCAATGCCCTTGGGTATAATGCCCGAGGTCTTCCACGTGCTACCCTGTGACTCAACCGATCATTGTCCATGGGATGAAGAAAAATGGAAATTGGCCGTCGTTGACGAGGCTGGCTGGGTGTTGACCGAGAATAAAGAGAACGATCTGCATAAAGCGAACAGGATCATCAATCACAAACGGCTACCCAAAGGTTTCGTGTCGATTCCAGACACCCGCTATATCCTTCGCCCCGAGGCTATCGAGAGTGTATTTCTCCTTTATCGCATCACGGGTCGTCGTGACCTTCCAGACTCAGCCTGGGCCATGTTTGAGGCCATTGACTCTAACACCAGGACCGAACTGGCCAACTCAGCGCTGCTCGACGTTACCGTAAAGGAGGGCAAACCGCCCATGAGCCATTCCATGGAGAGCTTCTGGCTTGGAGAGACACTCAAGTACTTCTATCTCATGTTCAGCGAGCCTGATCTTATCAACCTTGATGAATACGTCTTCAACACAGAGGCACATCCATTCAAACGCCTCCTTTCATAATAGTCCCCTTCACATCCTCGTGGGTGTCATGCCTAGAGATCGGTCGGTGCTGCGTCAGGGAAGCGGCTCTGTATACCTACAAACATAGCTGGAGGATTCGCCATGACTTTCAAGTCAATCTAATATCTAATACAACTAATTGAATGGTTATTGCACGTGTGAGCGTTCATGACGAAGGGGGCTTCTGAAACGTGCAGTACACTCATTACAACAATTCACTCGAATTCAAATCAGAAGAACGGGAAAGAATATATAACGCGAAAATTACGCGGACAGTCGACGCGCTTCCCTTCACTTGCACATCAGACTGTAGTTAGACCACATTCACCATTTCTCACGCCCTCCTTCTCAACCACGATCTCCTCCTTTTGATCTTTGGTCACGTCACGCATCACCATTCCTCACGCCCTGCAACAACTATCTCCTCCTCTTAATCTTCGGTCAAGTCACCTTGCACCTGAGAACACAGTAAACCCACAATCAGCATGTCTCATATCCTCCTTCTCGATAACAGTCTCCTCTCTTTAATCGTTGGTCAAGTCGCCCATCACGCTGATCACCTCTCTCTTCGCCAGACTTGTCGGTTGTTCGAGGCTCTCGTTTCTCAATACCTCTTTCGCCAAGTGGCGGTCTCCCCTATCGGCAATGATCTTGCCATATTTCTGCGCGTCGCCTATAGTCCTAGGCTAAGCCAACACGTCCAGGAGCTGATCTGGCTCGAGCTGGACTGCCCCATCGCTGAAGGGAACAGGATCCAGTGGCCTTTCCCGCCTAGCTCAGTACCACCCTGGGATCAGATGGTTTTATGCCAAAAGAACGGTCTGTTTTGGCACTCATACTCGCCCTTGGATGTTCCAAGTGGAATCAGCAATGAACGACCGTACAAGGTACGCGACGGACTTTTGCCCGTGTTTCTCGAGGCCATTGCGCGGATGCCAAAACTCCGCACTTTCACCTCCGTTCCCATGGACTTCGGCACATTCCGTCTCCGCTGTGGCAGAGAGATCACTCTGGCCCGGTCCATAGATTTTCGAAGCCAGCGCTGGCCGTGCGCCTGTCGGTCGCAACTCAACCCTGGGGGAAATGCCCGAGCAAACGATATCTTTTTGAAAGGGACCGAGATCTACATTCTTCCAGCTTTGGCACAGAAGAACGTGGTCGGAAATAGGTGGCTCCAGCTGCACTGGTTGAGCAGTAGTTACTTCGTGTACAAGCCTCCTCAAATCCCCCTTCAACTAACGCACATACCGCCCATCTCGGAGACTCTAGTTGAATTCACCTTCGACATCGGAAGAATCGACAGCCCCGTTGGGGAACCGGAGCGCCGTCAACGTCACCTCGAGATGCAGCACAAACTGCATGCTTGTCTCGCAAACGCTCAAAACCTCCGCATCCTACGTCTCACAGCATTCCAGAGATTTCCAGTCGCATGGCCCTGCGCCAAGAAGGCCCGTGACCATTACTTCTTCGACCTGCTGGCTGGACAAGCGGCTGGTCCCAACAGCGCCGATATCTATCTTCCGAATCTCGACTGTCTGAGCCTTGAGAGCGTTAGCTACAGCCAGGCGGGTCTTACAAAGTTAATCGGGCGCCATGCCAACACCCTCCGTGTTCTTCAGTTGTCAGACTGCCGCCTAGAGTTCGACACGGTGAAGCGTTTAGCCGCACTGGGCTTGCGACTCGACAAGTTCGAAGTGACCTCGGTCAGGTTGATGATCGAGGATATCAGGAGAATGAGAGATGCGCAGTACCAATTTTTCGGAGGTCGCTGGACCAGAGTCTTCGAGTACATCACCCCTCAGAGCCTACTGAGATTCATCAACCACAACACCACACCGGAAGCAGAGTGGGCGAATCTCGAACCTTTCCGCTTTGGTGGTATACCATACCAGGAGCACTTCAACTTCCTGGTCACGACTGAGGATGTCAGAGAATCTTACCGAGTCATGGATGCTGATTGGCTCGTCGTGTCTGCTGGCGACATATTCGAGCAACATTGGGAGAGCCTTGTCCAAGAAGGAAAGGGAATTGACTTCCGGCAGCCTAGCCATCCAGAGATGGTGAGATGCTTGGGCGACGAACACGGAGAAGGAACGTATTACCCCGATGATGGTGCGGTCATCTATCCGACTGGTGAAGCACCCGGGTTCGTCACTGCTGATCTGGCACTTCTCGAGAAGTTGAAGCGGCGTGTTTTGGAACTCTCGTTATCTCCCGAGCACATGGAAGAGGTGCAGGCGCTCATGGATAGCTGCAAGCGTGAGGAAGAAGGATCTGGTAACGAGGGCTCATACTGAAGGGACCGCAATAACGTCACTGTTGGAGTTTATGTCAGAACTCGGATTCTGGTTGGGAAGAAGGTTGGTAAACAACGCCTGTTGGGAGAACTGAACAATTCGAGATGGAACAGACACAAAGAGCTACATGTATCGGGAAACAAACAAACAGAGACACAAGAGGGATCGGTAGAGCAACTTGCATAGGTACGTAGCTCATAAGATCTTATCTGATGGGACGGGTATTCCAAGTGATTCTCTGTGACTACAACTGCATCCGAACTTACCTAGTGCTGATGGACATTGATATCCGCAGGAAAGCGGTTTCGGAGGCCGTCAACATGTCGTGCTCAAGGCGGACCTTCAAAGAGCCACCGCTTTGACTCTCGTCCCCATCAAAATCACAGATCTAGCACAACAATGGGCAAGAGCATCACCGCCCTGCGTTAGTGGCCATCGGAGCCGTCCAAGGTGTGGAAAAGGTCGTCCGTTGTGGTCGTCCGTTGTTGGTTAGCAACACCTTGAGGTCGTGCTAACGGCCAAAGCTCGGAAACTTCTTCGCGGCTCGACTGTCATCCCGTTGGCCAATCGGTAACAACGGTCAACTGGGAAAGGCATCATCCACGAGGGGACCGGTACGATGGTTGTAGATCGGGTCGATGGCGCAATGCTCGCCAAGGTACATACCCAACCCTAACCCTCACTCACCAAACATCACCCCCTTTTCCCTTTACCGAGGGGGTAGAAATGGGATGGACAAAGAAATGGCATCTGATTGAAGTCTAGAAGCTGCATTTCCTTCCTCCTTTCAGTCAATCTTCATGACGAACCAGGCAATCACGGTCCCGAAATGTTTGGGGAGATTTGCGGGGTTGAAGCTTCACGTCATCACCATTTGAGCACGCCATCAATTCTCGGGATATCGCAATGGCTTGGGGTCACTGCACCAGAACGGCCACTCGGTTGGGTTGGCATAACTGGCTAATGATCACGCAATCGACACCAAGCAACACAAACACTATTATAAAGATGATGGTGGTCGAGATGGTTGCCAACGTTCATTTGATGTGTTGAATCAGTCAATCAGTTTCATATATCTTCATTATTACCCCTCACTTTCTGAGTGCACTGCATCTGCAGCCCGCGTCGGTCACTCACACCTTCCGACATCCTCATTCCTCCCGTCTTTGAACTCGCCACTCACTCCCTCAAAACACACCTTCTCACCCTCACACACACATAGATATATCCTCAGACACAATGGCTCCCGGAGTTCTCGTCGAGGAGGCCCAGCCCGCTGCGGCTGCTTCTCCCGCCGTCTTCAAGCACAAGAACGCCTACCACAACCAAGACGCCCCCCGCGACATCTTCCCTGACGGCATCCGCACCTCGGGCCAGCACCCCCCTCTCTACGACGTCCTCAAGCCCTACTCCGAGTTCCCCAAGGAGATCACCGGCCCGACCGTCTGGAAGCGCGAGGACTTCGTGAACAACCCCGAGCGCTGGGTGCACCCCTTCACGGACGAGGAAGTCCAGGAACTCTCCAACACGGCGGACACCTTCATCGCCTCAGGAACTCCCCTGACCGGCATCTCGCAGGAGAACTTCCCCTTGCCCAAGCTCGGCAAAGTCCTGACCAACCTCCGCGACGACCTGCTCAACGGCAAGGGCTTTATTTTGTTTAAGCGCTTCCCCGCCGACGTCTGGGGCGCCGAGAAGAACGCCGTCGCCTACATGGGCTTGGGAACCTACCTGGGCTACTTCATCTCTCAGAACGGGCGCGGCCACGTTTTGGGCCACGTCAAGGACGTCGGCGACGACCCGACCCAGATCCACACGGTGCGCATCTACCGCACCACCGCGCGTCAGTTCTTCCACGCCGACGACGGCGACATCGTCGGCCTTTTGTGCGTACACCGCGCGCAGGAAGGTGGCGAGAGCGATATTGTCTCTGTCCATAACGTCTGGAATAAGCTCCAACAAGAGCACCCGGATGTGGCCGAGCTCCTCACCAAGCCCATCTGGTACTTTGACCGCAAGGGCGAGGTGTCGGAGGGCCAGGAGGAGTGGATCCGTCAGCCAATTGTGTACATTGAGAACGGGGGAAAGGGCAGGCTGTACTGCAAGTGGGATCCTTACTACGTCAAGTCCTTGACTCGCTTCTCGGATAAGGGTCTCATCCCCGCGCTGAGCGAGGAGCAGTTGAGGGCTATGCATATTCTGGAGGAGACTTGCCAGAGGCTGGCGCTGCATATGGTGCTTGAGGTTGGCGATATTCAGTTCTTGAGCAACGCGCATTTGTTGCATGCTCGTACTGCTTATAGGGGTGAGTTCTCTCTGTCTTTTCCCTTCAGATGCTTGACTTCGATACTAACTTTGTCTGATAGACTTCGCCCCTCCTGCTCCCCGTCGTCACCTCCTCCGTCTCTGGCTCGCCACTCCCGAGAGTGAGGGCGGCTGGGCTCTTCCCATGCCCGACAGCAACGAGAAGAAGCGTGGTGGTATCCAGGTGAACAACACCCCTCCCAAGGCTCCTCTCGATGCCGAGTAAAGCATTGGCTTCGATCTCTCTTTCCTTTTACTCCACTTCTTCCTTATGTAACAATTCT
Organism: Neurospora sp. CHS-2018c; assembly: GCA_009806235.1. NCBI lineage: Eukaryota > Fungi > Ascomycota > Sordariomycetes > Sordariales > Sordariaceae > Neurospora > Neurospora sp. CHS-2018c. Next base: position 1,178,925 of record RAPC01000052.1, on the reverse strand, counting down.
TTTCCTTTTGCTTGTACATATGGACGGCGGCGACTGGTTGGAAAAACAAAAGAACAGGGCGGGGCACGATATACCTAAAAGTAGTAGGGAGCCCCTTCGGAGATCTACATCCGAGACAGACAGAATCCTGGGATACAGGACATGATATAACATGAATGGCATTGAGTTATGAACGGTTTTATCTCCCTCTATGGCTCCTTGTGCCGTGTCCTCTACTCTGAGTGCTCACTCTGCTCATTGCACTCACTCCAAAAGTTCTACCCTTCTCTGGGGAGGAACGATGTGGATTTGGATGTGAAGCATACGTGTAGGGATATTGAGCCGTTGAGGAGGTGGATGGTGGGGAGGTATGAGGGGGAGGGGGCCGTGAAGGCGGTGTTTTGATGTTCGAATGGGAGAAAGGCGGGGATGGTTCAGAGTATACCAAAGTCAAGGTAGAAGTACATGTGTTGAAGATTCTGGAATATAGATCTTGGTTAGACTTGCTTTGACCTACTCTGGTACCTGGACTCCAGCCTCCTCGGAAAGCAAACCAATTTTATGGTTACGGTAATGACTGCGCTAAAACTGAATCTTAACAATGGGAAGTAGTGTTCATAAGATCTTTGCTGCCATTTTCTCTAGGCCCCTTACATCTATTGACCATTCCAGATACTCTCCCTGAAGCCTTGATTGCAATCTCAACCTCCAGGGCCCATGCTTGATCAAGCTGAGATCTGCCACATTCCCTTTCTAAACTGGCGTATCAAATCTTTGCTCGCACGAAGACAAAAGAGTATAAACTCAGTGTTCACCTTGTTGGCAGAAGTTCCGCAATCGCCCCAGAACTTGGTAGAATCGTTCTTGACCAGTTCGCATGGCTCCTCGTTAGTGGCGATGAAGACTATCTTCTCGCACGTCCTACACACCCGATGCAGAAAATGGTTTGTGCACATTTTGGATATCCCTATAGCTATGTGGAGGCTGGTTGGATGTGAGCGGTTACGGTAGTAGGAAGGGTAAAAAGGTTGTTGCTTTCATTGTGCTTCAACTTTTCTCAGGGGTTCTCAAGGGCTTTTGTATGTGGACGAAGGCAATGGGAATTTGTCAAATATAGGTAGATTACGACCCAATGCATCATACTTGGTGACGCATCGAGTTTCGCTGGGAACTACTGATCCATTCTCATCTTCTCACGAGCTATCATCCAACCCCATCCCAGCATCATCAACAGACAGGACATCAAGGATGCTTTCCACTCTCAGCCAGTGCACCAGCCTGAAACGCCTTCAACCTCAGCTGATATTCCTCCTGCGGAAAATGCCTATCTGGGTGCAACATCCACTCGGTCAACTTGTCGAAGTCGCGGCAGATGTGCGTCGCCTTGGCAGAGGGGAAGTTGGCGTGCACTCGTTCCATGTACATCCAGGGGATGGTGCTGATGTCGGAGTAGCATATGATGGTCTGGCGGAGGTTATCAATGCAGTGTTCTGTTGGCTGAGAATGTCAGCTTGGTGGTCATATGGATGATGTTTGTACCGGATGCCAGTACCCACCGAGATGAATCCAGTACTCCGTGCGCTGCTGTTCCGTCATGTCTCGGTCGCCGCCGTAGCGGTCGGGGTAGAAGTGCTTCCTCATTAGGTCCTACTCGCAGTATATAGGTCAGTCAATTGGCATATCTAGTAGGCTCTGTCGCGCAGTAGTGACATACCAAACAATGAAGCTGATGGTAAACTTCCAACCCCACGATGTACCCATGTCTTCTTCCCCTGGGATAGGGAGAGTCTGGTTTTGCAGCTTCTCGGCATCCTCTTTGGGAATCTTGATGACACCAATATCGATGTACAGATCTCTCCAAGCCTTGTCAACTTCGTCGTTTGGCGGTCCCTGCCAGCGGGTTTTGTCTTCGAAGTTGTTGTGGAAGACAACCTCTTTCCACTCTGTTGCTTTCATGGCTGGCGAAAAGACTTCTGGCGTATCTTTGACAACGTAACCTGCAAATCACTCAATATTAGCGTCGGACCAGTCACATCTGCGATATTATGGTGGTATTGGTGGGATATTTCCGGTGAATTGTGACTTCACTTTGACATCTCGAGGTCCTGTAGAATCTCGAAGTATCCCAGCCGAGAAGAACTAGAACAAGTGAACTAGAGAGCAGTATGACTGCCAGTCTGAGTCGCTGAAGTTGCTCTCGCAGCCCCGCTAATGTCTGTTTCGCGCTTGGGGGTATTCAACTGTTCCGTGTCGAGCTTCTCGTCTGACTCTGCCGCTCGGAGCGTATTGTACGCAATGCGAGCATTGGTGTCTCGCAGCCATGAAGTCGGCACGTACTTGGAGAGCATCTCTTGTGTGTTTCCCTGGATCTTGATGCTGAATTGTCGGAAGCAGAATCTGAAGAGGGGGCAAGAGACCAGGCCTGGAAGACAGAAGGGCACCGGAAGCGACAGGAACCCAAGTTATCGAGGGCCATGAGCTGTGCCCGAGAGAGGACCCGTTCGCCTCTGCTTCGACATCTTCCAGGCTGGACTCGGGCGCATGCGGGGATCGTAGTAGCGTCCAAGGGATGATAGTGATGGTACCCCAAAGCACATCTTGTCGGTTAGCGCTTTGTCAGAATGCTGTGTACAGATACAGCTTGCGGAACCGGTGTTGGTGATCAAGGAAGCCGAAGATTTCCCCGGAGGATTCATTCGTTTGCCTGCAATTGTGGGGCTGTCAAAACGGTGCACCTCAAGGCAAAACGGTGAACTTCAGGCGATGCGAGGTGCTAGTGTTAGTAGAGCCTCCCCAAAATACACCATTGTGCCGCTGGCAATGCCCATGCACTAACAGGGTATAGTAGGGGCGATTCACGTTCTGTGATCAGCCAGCCAATCGTCTTACACGGTTTTCGGTTTCCAGACATGGCAAACCCGGTGAAAGTGAAAGATAACAGAAAACGACATGGCGACCTGGAGCGCGATGAATGGGTGCAGCTGTCAGTTGAGATGATGTGACCGGGAAAAAAAATCACCAACAATAAATGAAGATTTGGTCATTCTAACATTGGAGAGGAAGGTGCAGTGGGCGGGAATCGGCATGTAATACCCGGGGTATTCTGCGATCGTAGGATCTTATGGGATTCGGCACTCTTCAGGGAAAGAGCGAAGGCAGCGGTGCAACAGACTTTCCACCCGTCTACCACTTCCAACCTCTCACCATCCAAGCAAGTTCGTCAAGTGCAAGAAGCTTGGAAGCTGCGATTTACTTCCTCCCTCTCATCATCACACCATTTGGGGATAGTACCTACGTAACATCATGTGTCGTCCATCTTACGACCACATCTTGAACGGCGAGGAGTCTGAGGAAGACCAGCAATCCATCTTGCTGGACGACAAAGCAACACTCAACAATGAGCCCACGCCAGCGCTCTCAAAAACCAAACTCTACATCGTCATCGTCCTCATTCTCTCCATTGCCTTAATCCTTCCTCTGAATCGGTTTCTTTCCCGCCCCCAATCTTCAACCTCAACCCCTTACCACAAACCCCTCGAAGAATGCGGCCTGACCCCTTCCTCCGCCCTCCAATCCAACTGCGTCTTCGACCCCATTCTCATGGGCTGGGTTCCCATCCGGTGCCACGACGCCAACCTCGCCTCCGAGTTCCTCTCCCGAAAAGAACTGGGTGTATTCTACCGCGACAAGGACCATAACGCTACCATGCCGCTTGAGGAGGTAATGGCGGGTGAGTGGGAGTATGTCTATGTGACTTGGGAGTTTCAGGTTCTGCATTGTATGTATAGCTGGAAGGAGACGTGGCGGGCGGCGATGAATGGAAAAGAAACGGTGTTGGATGGGTATGTGGGTGATGACCATCATACTAATCATTGTGAGATTTGGATGATGCAGAGGAAGGAGGAGATGAAGGAGTTGGGGGTGTATATGAAGTATGTTGGGTGTCCGAGGGAGGGAGAAAGGGGGGAAGTGGGGAGATTTGGGTGGTATAGGGTTTTGGGGGGGAAGAGGGTTTATAGGAACGAGTAGATGGTGACGGAAGATGCAATTCCGGTCTGCTAACGTATCTCGTTCATGTACCTCAATTAGAGGCAGAGTGCGGTTCATCACGCCATAGTGAAAGGTGATGGAGAAGAGTCGTGAGTCTACAAGAAAAAGAAGGAACCCCTCTCCATGTCTTCCTCGACTAGATCTTCTTATGTCGCTAGGCACTTCGGAGAAGGGCACGATCGCCCCAAGACCTGACGAGTAGCACTTGTATCATGGATTAATATTTAATTCTCTACTGACCATTTGGCTTCCGCATTAGGTGAAGTAGATCATGACAGACAGGTCAAAGTTGTCCGGTAGCTCTAGACTTACACAGTCATTACCCTCATCAACTCGCAGGAACTCGACCGCAGACAGGTCAGAAGATTGGAACCAAGGTAAATGTACGAGTTGATTTCTGCTTTTCCCTGCTCCAGGACCTAACGTTGTACCTTCTACACCATCCAGTTCCTCCCCCGCCCTCCAGACCCAGAGTTTCTTAACCCCCTTCCCTAAAGCCCTCCTCCTCAATGGTTTGAAATCGTGCCACAGTGTTTTTCCACTACTCAAGTCACAATGAGCAGGGTGTCCCATAGAAACTCGTGAGGATCGGGCGTATGCTTACCAAGACAGAGAGAATCTGCAGCAGTAGGAATGTAGATCTCAAGCATCCTCCTCCCTCTTAGTAACATCGGCCCAGGTAACGACGCCTTGCGCGCTGATGTCGCCGCCGGTTTGCTTGTTGGCGAGGGGAGCAGCGGTGGCGCTGGTGAAGAGGAGGATGAAGGGGGCGGAGAACTTCATGGTGAGGAAGTTTGAGGTATGGTCTTGGAAGATATCGGTTGAAGTGATGCTGTGGTTGGAAGGTCTGAAGGGCCTTGAGAATCTGAGTCTGGCTTAGAAAGAGAGGATCGGATTGGAGGGTAAATATCTGGTGATGGTTCTGCTTCTGCCCTGGATGGGGGAGTCGGATGGTTTTAAGTCCTGATGCAGGACGAACCTGATCAGACAGCAAGTGCTACAATTCACTTGAGGAGATGTCAGGTTGCCAAGGCGAGGACTGTTTCGGCCAACAACCGGAGTTGAGCCATACACCATCTCGCTGAAAGTTCGGGTTCGTTCTTCCGTGATCATGCTAAAGCTCATCCTTCAAAGCAACTGTCGCTCTGTCATCAGCCATCTCCGCTCTTCCATCATTTCCATCGAGATCCTAGAGACTCCGCGCAGCTCCTGCTCTGCATGGGCCAGGCAGACATCTGTCCTGGTTAGGAAGGAGAGATGACTTCGGTGAGAGCAATCCGCCGTCTCAACAGACCTCAAAGGATGCTCATGATGTTCTGGATGATGAGTTTGTCGTTGCTGTTCGGTTCACTCGCCGTGCCAATGCGGCGTCGGGGGTTCACAGTTACTCGGTTGGAGTAAGCCTCCTCCGTTTTGAGCGAGGAAAATGGTGAGAAGTCTCGTGAAGCGATTTCCTAGACCTTGATAGGAAGTGATAGCGCCCTGCGTTGGAGGTAAGGCAAGCGATGCAAAGACAACCCAGTTTGAGACAAGCTTTTTTTCGATGTAGCCATGGCGTATCTCGTAAGACCGGCTCCGAGTCGGCATCCTACCCTAGGTAAGCGTCTCGTGGACGTTGATCGCTATGAGTCTCAGTCCAGTCATGCTCCTTCACAAACCATCCGTATAGACGGGAATAGCTGTAGATAGTCACTGTCAGTGATGCCTTCCTTCGGAATCCGGGGGTCGCCGGCAAAGATAGCCTGGTCGGGCAAAGGTCGGGAGGAACGACTGTTAGTAAGGGCTGCCCCTGGTACTGGCTTTGTGGTGGGATGGTTTCACCTTCCCTTTTTGGCCTTCCATGTTGTCTTTTCCGGGGCTGTGTATGTATGTTGGGAAGCAATAGACATTCTCCGCTCGATGATGACAATTTCCACTCGAACTCGACATTAGTCGTCATCTTTTCACCATCATCTTTTCACCATGTACATTCCGCCGTTGACGATCGCGAACTCTGTATCGCAGTCCCCGAGCTCTGTATCGCAGTCCCCGAGCTCTGTATCGCAGTCCCCGAGCGCTGCATCGCAGTCCCCGAGCTCTGCATCGCCGACTGCATCGCCGACGGAGACGATTACAGACACAACCGGTACAGTCCTCAAAGGCAACTGCCACTGCGGCCGGTATCGCTTCGAGTATTCGCTCCCCGACGGCCGAAGGCTCGAGGATGAAGCTGTGAGATGCACCTGCACTCTCTGTTCCAAGAAGGGGTACATATGGCTCCCTAGCCCTTTAACGCCATCCGAGGGCGAATTGAAGTGGACACGAGATGATGGTTGCTTGACCAAGTATCAAGCCCCTCTGGTATGGGATCAGGTGAGTGCCCGATGGTGCCCAGAGTGGATTTGAATCAAGCATAGTGCGCGTTGCTGACTCTGAACATCTTGAAGTTCTGTAGCGACTGTGGCACAGGAGTGGTAGGCGTGCATTTGTGTGGACCTCTCGGGGGACAACTGTTGGTCAACGTGCGGGCTATTCAGGGTGTCAAAACTTTCTTCCTTGAGTATGAAAGACATTACTTCATATGGTGTGCGGTCAGCAAACGTCAAGATTCACTAACCAGTTTTCCAGGTCGGTTGTCAAGACAGTCAATCTTGAAGAGGAAGAACCCGATGAACCATTGCCTTTGAGTCCAGATGTCATGTACAATGGTAGCTGCCACTGTGGGAAAATTCAGTTTGAGGTGAAGAAGCACGGACAAGAACTGGAAAAGCCATGGGCAATAAAAGAGGACAACTGCAGTTCATGTGTGAGAGTAAGAAGCACCTTTATCTGTACGCGGCCATCAACAGTTACTGACCATTGCGTTCACCCAATCTCAGGATGGTTTCGTCGGGATCTATCCATTGAGGGAATTTGTTTTCTTCTCCGACGAAGCATACAACGAGACCTTTGAGTACTTGTATAATCAGCGGGCGCACGGTCTTCGGCACTGTTCAACTTGCGGCGTGATGGTTTTCATGATGGTTTACGGGCCTCCCGATCTCACAAAAAGGCTGAAGCAGCTCGAGGAGAAAAATCCTGAGGGATATAAGGCGGTGAAGAAGATCGTTGAGGGGAACCTGAGGTTGCAGCCCTTGAACGCGCGGACGCTTGAGAGAGTCGACTGGGATGAAATTCGGCAGCGGGTGGAAAGATCTGATACGGGGACTGAGGGCTATGTTCTCGCTGATTGAGCAACACTTCGGTTGGCCACGCGATGACGGAGTAAGGTACACGCTAGGGGTGATGCTGATGCGTTCCGTTTCGAACGACCACAGTTTTATGTAGCTAGGTTCGCTTTGACAGCTCTAGTTTCGTGCGCGGTAACATCAATATAATCGCAAAGCCATCGAAAGCACGAGTGTCTGATGGCTCAGCAAGGAGGTGCCACTGGTAATGGTGAAAGATTGAGATGAGAAATGGAAAGATCGCGGAAGCAAAACCCGGCCTGTTGCAGTGGTTTCGCACGGGCCCACGGCCGCCGATTCACGCGCTACAGTAACAACCCCCGATTTATTACAGCGCTTGCCGGGCCGGCCCCCTTCCATTTGCTTGCCGCCGATTGCCATCTCTTCATCCTGTGGCAACAACTTCCAGACGACAACAACTTCATGTTTAGCAACATCAGGCCTGACATTTTCTACAGCCATATAAGCGGCTGGTACATCCTTTTCTCAATCCATTTCTAGAGCTCCGTGTCGCGTCGGCGCCCCTCCGATCATCACGATGTTCCCCGGTTCTATTGCCCGCTCGCTGTTGCAGGCTTGAGGCTGATAGATTGCAATGACAAGAGAGTATCGCTCAAGCGGACACAACACCATACCTGATCAGCCCCATGATTGCACCAAGGATGATTGCCACGGGTGCCTTGATGTTGAACCAGCGCCCACCGACGTAGCTCGTCGCCGTCACCACGACCCACCACGGGTCATCGCCCAAGCTCTTGCCAAACTGGAAGCCCTCATCAAGATAGCCAACACACCAAATCCGGTAGACGGCGGTATAAATCAGCCCGACTGCGCTAGCATTTAGACCCCTGAGCACAGCCTTGACCCATCTTTTGCTTCTCACCGCACTCCATATCCCCATTGTACCATGTACCAAGATCAGACCCGGGCTAAAAATGCCCACCCAGGCAATGATCGCACCTGCTACCGGGTTATTACCGCTACCGATGGCAGTCAAGGCACCCAGGAACACGGCAAAGTTGAAGTTTGGCCCGGGGAAGGCCTGGATCAGAGCAAGTCCGATGAGAAAGTCGCGAGGATTCACCCAACCTTCGGCAACGACGTATTCTCGCAACAGAGGAATAACGACAGGGCCGCCGCCAAAGATGATGGTCCCGGCAAGATACATATTGGTGAACAAGTGGTACAAGAGGGGAAGTCCAGGCGGGTTTGGGAAGACGCCGCGGGTGACCATAACGGCAATGAACGTGGCGAAGAAGCAAGCGATAATTGCCGTTCCGATCTTCCAGGAAAAGTCGAGTCGAAACTCACTTGGAATGATGCGTGGCTCGCTTTCGGCTGTGGAGGACGTGGATGCTTCTTGTTCGGTAACTGGAAGGTCGGAAAGCTGCGTCCCTTGTCCCGGTCTCGGTCGGGCTCCGGAGCTGGTTGATGCCGTCCCCGTTGCTTTTGTCACACTCGACATTTCGATGCTTTCCTCGTCATCTGCACTGTTCCTTCGCCCTTGCTGCGCGGCATCATCGTTATCCGCATTCGAAGTTGATCCGGGCCATTTCCCAAATGGCCATGTCCTGATGAGCTTCCCCTTCAGATTTGTACCGAAACCAAGGATCGCCGAAACCGGTTGATGCATCCATCTCAAGTCATGAACAAGTGTCGCGATGCCAGATGCTAGCATCAAGACCGGGAAGTACCAGAGCGCATTGTACAGCATGCCGGCAGTAGCGCCGAGGAAGACCAGGATTCTCGTCAGCCGATCCGTGATGGTCTTCTCGGACAGCTCAACGGCAGCAAGGGCAATGACGCCGACAGTACCGGCGTTAAGGCCCGATAGTAGAGCATACACCGGTCTCGGAAGGGTTTCGTCAATCTTTGAAACGCCGACAGCGAGCCCGTACATGCCTATGGCACCCGGTAAACTGGTTGCGCCTTATTAGACTGTCGTTCACGGTAATCTAGTGAATGTTCAATGTTGCGACTTACCTCCACAGCAGGAAGCTGAACACAGCGGCAAGGAATCCGTCCTGTATCAAGTTGATACAATACAACATCTTGGTGCTACCTGGTCCGCAGAGGGCCTGCGAGACGCTGAAGAGCTCTTGGAAGATCTGCTCATCAATCCATTTTGTCTTTTGCACGAACTTATCGTTGAACTGTTATCGTCTCCTCGTCAGCCCGTGGACTTGCAGGTTTCCCAGTATTGAGCAGAATTGAGTCGTTGCAGTTCAGGCCGTTTCAGTACTCACTATCCTGAAGTGGACCGGCGGCCCACCAAAAGCCGTAAAGCCCAAGTGCCAGTTGAATCGGAAGACCTTCCAGCTTCGCGACGCCAGCGATCTCGCACGACCGGCGAGGTCAAGAGGTTCTGCTGGTTGAGGTGACATGGTTATCGTATGAATTCGCCCCCTCTTTCTTTGTCGTTCAATGCAACCCAAGTAACGTCCCCGCCCGAAGCTTGGTGATCTTTTCGTGGTGGTGTTTTAGTGGTGCGGGGTTGCACTATGCTGTATGAACGGCGCGTATTGGCCACTGTTGAGCTCCTCTGTGTTCTGTTCCTTGGTGTTACACAGGACCAGCGTGCTCCTACCATCCGCCGTTGTTAAGGTACCGTACGGACTCCAAAAAGATGATGGTGTTGGGCAAGTGCAGCTTTGAGGGTAGACGACGAGATGAAAGAGCTTTATAGCGTTGTTCAGCCCTGAAGCACGCCTTCCATGTCGGCAAACCTAAAAGGTATCGCGGGGCCCACGCGGTCCGCGCCACGTGCGTGCTTCAATGGGCCGGAATGAATGCCGAGCCTCTTGGACATCCTTCCCCCTGTCAATAAGGTCCAGTCTTGAATGCCGACGACGTGCCCCTTCAAAGTTTAATTGTACTACTCTCTTTTTCAGAAACTTAGGGGTCCGTCTTCGATACTTATCATATTATACGAACTCATTACCACTGGCACACGTTGTCTTCAGGTCCCGGGGTCATCATCACCCAGTGCTATCACTGTTAGCACTTACAGCAGGCCTTGAACACCATTCCGCTCGCATCATGAACTTCAAGTACTGTCTTACACCAACTCGGACAAGTCGCCCAAACGGCAGGATCTTGATGGAATCCGTCAAAACATGGATCTTTTTGTGATGCCAACGTCTTGACATTTCTTGACAGCAATGTCAGTGACTTGAACAAAGCCGTGAACCGCTCATGTCATCCCCGTCGAACAAATCGAGGAAATCCATGAAATCCATGGGGAAAGGACGGCAAGACCACCAGAGAATAACTCGAGTATAAATACCCACGATAATCTCAATCACATCATGTCCTGATGGTCCAATACGAGCGAGTTTGAGCAAGTTCCCACTCCATTCCTCCCGTCAACATGAAGGTCCTCGCCCCTCTCGTGCTCGCCAGCGCGGCCAGCGCCCACACGATCTTCTCCTCCCTCGAAGTCAACGGCGTCAACCAAGGCCTGGGCGAGGGCGTCCGCGTGCCCACCTACAACGGTCCGATCGGGGACGTCACCTCGGCCTCCATCGCCTGCAACGGCTCGCCCAACACCGTCGGCTCCACCTCCAAGGTGATCACCGTCCAGGCCGGCACCAAGGTGACGGCCATCTGGCGCTACATACTCAGCACCACGGGCGACTCGCCGGCGGACGTCATGGACAGCACGCACAAGGGCCGACCATCGCCTACCTCAAGAAGGTCGACAACGCCGCCACCGACAGCGGTATTGGTAATGGCTGGTTCAAGATCCAGCAGGACGGCATGGACAGTAATAGTGTTTGGGGCACCGAGCGCGTCATCAACGGCAAGGGTCGCCAAAGCATCAAAATCCCCGAATACATTGCCCCCGGACAGTACCTCCTCAGGGCAGAGATGATTGCGCTGCACTCGGCGGGCAATTATCCTGGTGCGCAGTTCTATAGGTATGGAGTGCGCGCAGCTTAATGTCGTTGGTAGGACGGGTGCTGACACCTTCGACTATTAGCTTTCCTGGGGCTTACTCGGTATGTACAACCATTCTTACGCGGAGTGTCATAAATGTAGGGAGTGAGATGATTGCTAACAGATGTGTCTCACAGGGATCTGACCCCGGAGTCAAGATCAACATCTACTGGCCTCCCGTCACCTCTTACACCGTTCCTGGCCCTGATGTGTTCACTTGCTAAATGGTTAACGGCATATGAGTGGGAAAGTGGTAGCATACTGGTGAAAAGGAGAAGAGCACTCTTTGTTTTACCTGGTAATCACAACCTTGATGGCATCACTTAGTCAAGCCGACGGAATCACCTCCCACTCAAATACCACCCATATTCTTGTACATAGCTTCGCTCTTACCCAACTCTGAACATAACTCTTTGGCAGATACATTCCTCGCCCATTACCCTTTCACCGACCCCTTTTTTCATCTGGAACCTGAAAGACCTGTCCCTAGCTAACCCTCGGCCTTCCTAAAATTCGGCGCCTCCCTCCAATACTCCTCATCCCTCAACTGATGCCTCCTCGTCCACTCCTGAATCCTCTCAAAACTTCTACACTGATGTTCCACATCCCACAACAACGTAGTCCCATACGCCCTCTCCCTTTTACTCATCCGCAAATACTCCTCCGTAAACTTTTGGTCTCCCGTCTTCTCATCTGTATAAGTATAATTCTTATTCCACCAATAGGTGAATGCCACATCGCCATTGCACATAATAGCCTGCCTCAAGAAATCAAGACAGTGCGCCCGGTGGTCGTGGTACTCGGCGTCCGAGGTGTTGGGGAAGTAGTGATCGCGATGGAAAGAGCGCCGCAGGATGTCGAGGCAGTGTAGCTGGTGGAACATGGAGACGCCGTAGATGTAGGATCCGGGGGAGTAGTAGATTTCGGAGGAGGGGTAGCCTAGTTTTTGGGAGGTCGAGAGGGGGAGGCGGACTATGCCGTCGCTTGCTGTTGGGTTTGAATTGGGCTGGGTTAGCGATGAGTGAAAGAGGGGAGAGAAGATGGGCTCTGAGGTGAGGTGGGCTTACGACCGAGGATGGACTCCCAAGCTTTGTCGACGGAGGGAGAGGGGTCCTCTTGAAAGATGCGGTCGGGATGGAAGCGCTTGTTTTCGTACTCGATTACACCGTCTTCGAGAAGAGGTGCTGTGCGTTTCGGTCCTGTTAGTTCTCGGCTCCAGTCGATGCATGGGACTGGGTGTGTTGGCTTACAATATGGAGGTTTTGGTGCTCGATAAAAGGGGGAGGAGTGTATCCTCCACAGCGCGTGGAGATACAGGCATAAGAGCACAATGCTCAGAGCTGCATTTATGACGACAAGAAATTTTGCCGGCCTCGGCCAGTCATCACGTAGTATTCTCCAACCTCTTTTTTGCTTTGGTTTTCGAAGGCTTTGGGGTTGCTCGAAGCTGTCGGCTGTGGAATTGGAGTGTAGGAGAGAGTCTGAAGGGCTCTCAGCGTCGGGGACCTTCTCGTATTGCATTGTACAATGTGTCTGAACGCTGATTTTGCAAGGGATGAAGGAGAAAAGGAACTTGGATGGTCCTAAGGTCTTATGATAAGCTGTGGGGGCTTTCCGTAAGGTGTCTAATGCTGCTTTTATCATCTTGAAATGGGAAAGCTCCTGGCTTACTCACCTTGAACATTAGATCCGGGCAAGAGCCGAAAGTAGGCATATTTCTCATTGTCGACACTTCATCACACAAATTGATAGCGAATTCGGAGCTAGCTTAAGGTTGCGATAGTTAATTTCGCGCTCTCAGTGTGGCTGTCGAAGCTCCGTGGTATATCGGAAGGTACGAGTGCTGCACCCTTGTCAGCCCGCCAAACTCTACACTAGGTATGCAACGGCTGAAGCTGACACCAACATCTGACATCCCGCGCAACAGCCCGAAGACGTGCATCGGTTACTCCAGATTGTACTCGGATCCTGTCAGGCACAAGTTAGATGCTCTGCAAGTGCTGTTCCCCCCGTTGTCGTTCGGAGCTAAGGAGCATCGTGAAGCTATCGCCATCGGATACTGACCAATCGCGTTCCAGGTCTCGAATGTTCGAGTGTTGCTGCGTTCGAACAACTGCGCGAGGCCAAGACGGAGTGTGCCTAAAGGGGTCAAACCCGCTTAAAGTGTGTTGTTATCTCGGATTGTCCGTTGACAGCGACTTTACCACATCCTCTGCCTCCGTCAGGCGGTCAATGTCAAGATGGATGCAAATCTCCATTAGGCGATAATTTGCTTGGTTTCCAAGACCTCGTCATTGACGATTATTTCGTCGTTCTCTCCAAGCGGTCAAGACCAGCACCATCCAGTCATTAGTACAGGGGGCCGAGGATCTGAGTGTTTAGGATGGCATCAGCTTTCCATCATGAGTCGACCGTTACTGTAGCCGCCGTTGCATTTCGGGGTCAAGCACTTCGCTCGTCAAAGACTGTCCAGCATCAATAATTGCTGACGGACTCTGGAGCAAAGGGTATAAAGAGCCAACCTCACCTCACCTCTTCCCCGAAAGCTAGGTTATCACCATCAGCATCATCAACCGTCAACAACCACATCCAAATCTCGAGAAAATCATCAAGAACAACCACAGCTCCTCATTCAAAATGCACCTCACCACCTTCCTCTCCCTCCTCACGGCCCTCGCCGCCGCCTCCCCCATCAACTCCCCTCGGAACCCCGATTCTGCGCCCGCAGCAATCAACAAGCGCTTCGAAGCCAGTGTCCCGTGGATCTGGCGCCCTAGAAAGACGGATTTCGAGCAGTTTGAAGACAACGAGGCTACCAACAATGGCGCTGATGCCGCTGATGCCGCCACCAACAAGGTCAAGCGGTTCGAAGCCAGCGTCCCCTGGATTTGGAGACCGAGGAAGGCGGATTTCGAGCAGTTCGAAGACGGCAACGACGAGACCACTCCCACCGAGGCTAATTCTGACGTCAATGCCGTAATCAACAAGCGCTTCGAGGCCAGTGTTCCGTGGATTTGGAGACCGAGAAAGACGGACTTTGAGCAGTTCGAGGATGGCGCTGGTGATGCCACTGGGGAGAACGCCCCTGCTGGCGAGGGTGCGGAGGGTGAGGAGAAGTGAAGGACTGCTAGCTGGCCCCTGCCCGGTGAGTATCTACCCGAGAGAAGATCGTTGTTCTTCCGAGGAGCAATACTTGATGCTAACCTGGAATGTTTGCCTTAGCGGTGGTGAGCAACTGGAACGCTTTGGTTTGGGGTTGATGGACATCCTGGTGAGATTGTGTGTGACGCACCGGTGATGGGAGGGATTGAATGCGTTGGTGGATTAAGGCTTGATAGCAGCTTCAGAGTCTGGAACAAAAGGGTGAGGGAAACACGGGAATTGCCGTCCTTGAGGTCCCGAGTGCCGTTGTCAGTCAACTTAATACACACGGTCTTTTCCTCTCCCGACGCTGTTATGACTTGCAAATTAGAAATGATCCCACACTGCCCAATTCACATCATAGGTAACCTGATATAACCTCTCATGTAAACATAACCCAGGGACAGCGGTATATGTAAAGCAAGCAGCCGAGAGAGCAAACCTCTTATCTTGCAACTTAGGTAACCTCAGCTTCCTTCCCCTTCCGGACATGGTGTAACCCTTCATCCACTCTTGATTCGCCGTTCTTGCTCAGGCCCTTCCCATGCAAGTGGATGAGTGAGCCATTGCGACCCTTAGGTCACCAAGACAAGCCTCAAGTCGGGAGTCCCGACTCGATATCAGCGGGCTGGGCCGTCTGACAGTAATGGCGATGTGACATGACGCCCCTGAGAGGCAGCTGTGGATTAGTGATATTGAACAGGGCTGATGGATAATCACATGTTGTTCCCTCGTCTCTTATCCAGGACCCTGGAAATAATCTACTTGTATATCATCACGCATCTCCCTCGACACAGGCTGATGAATCCAGAAGCAAACTCTTCAGGTGAAATCCCTCGAACCTCAGGACTGTCACGACCATCCCTCTCTACCGCCCATCAAAATGGCCTCCAAATGTCCACACAAACCGCTGGAATCCGAGAAGACCCCCCTCCTCGCCCGCCCAACCCCAATCACCTCCCAAGAATCCTCCGCCCTCCTCTCCCCCATAGTCAGCACACTCCTGCTCTGGTCCGGCGGCCCCTATGCCCTCCTCCTTCAAATCTCCCACCCCTCCATTGCCCTGGGCTCCTGTACGGACTCGCGCTTTGCCACCTCTTCCAAGCCGTCCTCAAAATCCTCCACAAAATCCTCCAGATCCTCAAACTTCGAAGTAACTCTCTCCCGGCTCCGCCGCACCTCTGCTTACATCCTCGCCGTTGCCATCAGTACAAGCTAGTGCTGGTTTGTTTGTTAGCTTGGTACCTAGGTACTCCTAGTACGCTGGACGAGATGTCTTCCGAATTGTCCCAAACCTCTTAAGGACTAAATGAATAGCTAGATACGGATCCGAAAGGCATCAACAAGATCCAATACGGTGTATTTTATTTTGGAAAAAGCATATTCACAGCATGAAAACGCCTAGGGAAGTTGACCCGAGGTCTCGAGCTAACAATCAAACCAGTATTGGACTGTACACCAGAGCAGAAAAGGGTTATAGTGGAGATGGTGAGGAAGCAACATTCTTTTGTGCGTGGAACTAGGATTGTAGAGGGTAAAGAGCGGAAGTATGATGCGGCAGATGGAGAGTTGCAGAAGTGGGTTGCTGTTACGTTGTTTTTGGGGGTTTGTAAGGCTAGGGAGAGTTTTGGGTGGTCTTGGTCATTGTCTTGGTCTTGGCCCTTAACTTCGAAGGAAAGAAACCGTAAGCGAGAGAAAGACGAAGAAAAAGAAAGAGAGAGAATGAAAGAGGAAGAAAGATGGGAGCTATGTAAAGCGCATAGAGAGTACGCGGTAGCGCTGGATATGCCGAGCGAAATGTGGCCTGAATCCATGGAGGAGTTTGATGCGTATGTCAAGGAGACGATGCAGGAGAGGCTGGTGATGACGGAGGATGTGAGGAAGCTGGCGAGGATACTGTTGTGGGATGTGAGGGTGCCGTGGTGGATGAGGTGGGTGTTGCCGGTTGTGAGGGTGTTTATGGCGTGTTGGTTGCCGCCAGGTTTAAGGGAGGGGTATGGGTTGCCGGATCCGAAGGGGTGGTGGATGTCGGGGTGTTATTTTGTGCTGGTTTGGGTTGTTTCATGGGTGGATTTGGTAATCCCGAGGATGGTTAATGATGCGGCGTTTGGGCTGATGAGGAGGGATATGGAGAGGGCGGTGGAGGGAGTTCAGAGGACGGGTAGATGGACGATCTGAGGATCTGTGCTGTTAGTTCGTTAGGTATGGTGATTTCGAGAGATTTCCAATACAATTCAGGTACTCTGGCTAGCACCCTACCTCCTCGATGTTTAGGTATGTAGCTATCCTTTCTCTCATCCAAACATGAATGCTCAATCGGTTATCCAAATCCCAAACATTGTTTGCGTGTCATAGTTCAGAGCCCTGATTCATCATCTCCGTTCCGTCAATCTCTTCCGGCCCGCCGGCACATAAATCTCACTTCTCCGAAACAAACATCGACCCCATCCATCCATAAGCTCGGTTCAACCTTCTACCAATCCGTCTCGCCATCATGAAGGTGAGCTTCGCCTTAGGATGCGGCTCATGGAACTGGATGGCCCTTTCAACATCCAAGTTGGTCGGGCGAAACTGCCAGACGGATCCATACAGCTTCTCGGCCATGAATCCAGTAGAGGTTATGGCATGTAGGAAGTCGTTCCAGGGAATCTCGCCAGGGCTGGAGGTAATGTTGGGATTGTAGAACAGCGTACGGAAAACCTTGATGGATCTAGCATCAACGGCAAAAGTAGGCTGTTTATCCTCAGTCAAGTCGGGGGTGGGGGGGTGTTCCGTAGCGGTAGGCTCCGTTGGGGCGTTCGTCGTTCCACGGGTCTTAACCTTGATCTTTGGAGACGGGGTAGGCTCGGATTTGGGAGCTGTGAGGCCAAAGAAGAAAGAAGAGAAGGGAATGATCAAGTCATCCACATTCGCGACAGTTGTTTTCGCCCCTTTGTCGTCTGCAGTTGGCGCGGGAGATTCAACCCACTCTGGTGTGCGTTGAAGACTACGCGATTGAGTAAGGAGTCTTCTGACGAACGTGTTCTCAAGGTTGTTTGCGTCCTTGTACATGATTCGGTCGACACCCTTCCAGAATTCGTCGAGGTTGCCTTCTGCACTTCTCAGAGCCTCCACATTCTCCTTGGTGCGGCGCTTATCGACAGGGTAGAAAAATCTCTTAGATGCAGGCTTACCCAGCCGGACAAGTGAGTAAAACCTGCCCTGCTTCTCACTAGTAGCCCTGACAATAGCTGCCCAAGGCTTGCTAGTTTCGGCAAACGCAGCCTTGATGCTATCCTCATAGTCGATATTCAGAGTCTCAAAGCTGCGGGCCCATGGTTGGTAGCAGTCAAGCTGTCTCATGCACTGGGTGATGATGGAAAGCTGTCCGATTAAGCCTGCAACATAGGACGAAATCATCCGGCTAGCTTCCTTCTCTGTTTCCAGCAAGCGCTCCAACTCGTCCACAATAATGGGCTGCGAGGCTAAAAACAGATCCATACCGTCCTCCCACAGGGTCCTCAGAAGCCAGACCAACCGCTCCTCTACTGGAGTCATCTTGTGATTAGGGTTGAAGGCGACTGCGACCTCGTTCAGATCCCTTAGTGAGCCCTGGGCTCTGAATGAGAGATATCTCAAGGGCGGCGATGACATGACTGTCTGTTTCAGTTCGCCAAGGACACCCTTGGTAGCCTGGTAAAGGTAGAAACGGAATTTGAGCAATGCTTTCAGATACTCCTTAGGCAAATCCTCCTTGACTGATATGGCCTTTGCATATTTTTCCTGGAGACATTGCAACTCTTTTGCTTGGCGATGAAGCTCGTTGTATACCTCAACCTCCATGTACGCCGTGTTGACAAGACTGGACAAGATACGTGACCATAAAACCTCCTCGTTGACTGGATAGGATTTGCCCCAGCGGTCTTTAAGAGTCTCCGGGCGATGTTCCTGCAACTCGAGGGCTTTGTCGACGAAATAGTTGGGATCCTCACGTAGGGACCACAAGTGATCCTCGCTGGCTGCTGCTTGAGCACCCAAAAGCGACTCGATGCGGCCAAAGTCAAGTTTAGCGGGCACTCTGTATGGGGCTTCAGCAGCCAAGACAGCAAGAGAGTCGAACCCGGTGGTCTCACTTTCTTCTTTCATGTGTGGCTCTGGTTGGACGGGATATGAGCTGCTCAGAAGCTTATCTTCGGGGATTTCATGAAGAATCTCGGTGCAGCAGTTGACCAAGAAGGATAGTAGGCGATCCTGAACTTCCAACACGAGAAGTCCTTCACCGGGCAGGAACTGCCTTTGACTCATGGCCAACTCGAAGTTGCTGGGGTGCTCGTCCCAGGACAAAAGCTTGCCATAATCGTCAGGGTGCTTTTCATCGACGCCGTTGAGGATCATGGTGTACTCGTTCAAGAAGATGGGGACCACGGCCTTGGTGACGAAGGCGAACTTTGTATTGGTGGCATCGATGCCGGCAAAGGTGCAAGGGTGGTGGCGTCCGCGCGAGTTTAGCAGCAGTGGCAATAAGCGCGGACGAGAGAGATCCTCTTGGTTGATGTACGGCCATATGAACCAGTCCCTGTACTTGGTGCCCATCATACGCTCTTGCTCAGACTCCTTAAGGAAGGCCTCAAAGTCAGGACGATGGTTGCGGGCCATGTTGGGCCATGCCTTTAGCAGGATCTGGAGACGCTGTGCCTTCTTCTTCTTGGCCCAACGCTTTTGGATGGTGTCTTCATGTCGTTCAAGAATATCGTGCAACTTGGCGTAGGAAGCGAATATGCTGTCACGTCTCTCCTTGGCGGTGCGGCGTACGGAATCTGGACTTTGAGTTTCGGGAATCGGTAAACCGCCTGGGCCGCCGCCGCCCAGGGCCTTGAAGATGCTCGCGGGGTCATTGAAGTCGATGTCGTCAAAGTTGATACCGGAATTGCCAAAGCGTTCGGCATCGGGACTCCAAGGGTCGAACTGGTGAGTGGGACGGAGATCCATGACTGCACCCCGTCTCCTCAAAAAGTGATTGTGAGGATGAAGAGGGATGGCGTGCAAGTGGTGAAGGGGTCTCAGCTCAGCGAGGTTGTGGTCGAAATCGGAAGCTGCTTGGTCACGTCAAAGCAGCGTCTCCACAGGGAAAGCGAATCAATGACAGCTGTCAGAGATTGAGATGTCCCCACTTTGTTTCTCTTGGCAGGTGTCCGGCATCTGTCTTGGTCCGCGACGTCCTCTGCAACGTCCGTCCAATGTAGGACTTGCCCTTTGCACATTGCTTTCAGCTTGGCTCATCATTGTCTGCTTCAGTTGCTAGACAGGAATCAGCAGCTTCAACGCGTGTATTGCATCTCGCTTTGTATCCTCACAGATATAAGGCAGAATCACGATTTTCAACTTTTGACAAGTTGGTTTACGCTGCAGATGGTTCGGTCATTCAATGGGTTTGTCTGCGCTATGCTGTGTAGCACGCGGTATCTTCTCGTTTGCATCACCACTCAGCAACTCCCAAAGCCTTTCTTCACTTCCCTTTCTTTTGCTGCCAAAACCAATGCCTCATTTCTTTTCCCACCCGTAACAGCTCGCGAAACTATCAACCTCATCTCATTCTCCCATCCCGCTATCAATATCATCAACCTCCCCGTTTCTTCCTCTTCCCGTCCCCCTCCCCTGACCCCCTCCCATCACAAGCAACGATCAACAGCTTATCAATCTTGATGACCTCAGGTCCACCTCCATACCCATTGCCCGCTTCCTCTTTTTCTTCACCCTTCTCACCATCTACAATTCGTGCTTCACCACCATCACCCCTCCTCCTCTTCCCAGCTCTCTCCTCCCCTCCAGGGCCTCTCTCACCATCGACATCGCCATCCGCATCCCCATCTCTCTTCCTCTTACCACCCGCCTCACTCTTCCCAGTTCCACCGCCCCTTCCCCTCCTCCTTCTCGCCGGACCAACAACAACCTCCACATCCTCCACCCAAAACCTCCAAATATCGTCCACCAGCCTGTACTGCTTCAGTCTCCCCTTCATCTTGATTACCGGGGTTTTCTTGACCACTCCATCGTGCGTGGCGAGCGTTTGGGCGATTACGCGGTCGAAGGTTGTGAGGAGGTGGTTGGTCAGTTTGTGGGTTAGGGGGGCGAGGGACTGCTGTTGCTGTGCTTGGGATTTTGGGTGTTGTGGTGTGGGGGGCGAGGATGGGGAGGAGGTAGTGGTGTTGGTATTGGTAGTGGTGCTGGTGGTGGTGTTGGTGGTTGAAGGTGAGGATGTAGTTGTGGCTGTGGTGGTTAGGTCGATAGGCTCAGCTGCTTCGCTACCGGCGGGCTCACTGGTTAGGTTAATAGGGTGGTTTGGGGCGGCGCCGGGGATGATAGGGAAGCGGCCGGCGATGATGAGCTCGTCGATTGCTTCAATTAGTGCCCTGCCCAGGCTGCCATCGCGGTAAAGCGTGAGATACTCCTTGGGGGCACTGGGTTCTGGAGGCATATTGAGCTGTAGTTGGTATGCGTGTGTGGTCTATCTGCCAATTTCTGACGTTGTTTTCCTGTCCAACGAGCTAAACTCCGACGGTTGCATTTTCACGAATTTGGCCTTGCTGGCGGAGTTTATATAGGTGAATTTCTCACGAAATTTTGGTATGGACATTTGGGAAAATCGTGAATAGGTCGGCTGGGTAACGTGGATATATATGAGGGCCATGATCCATTGAATCGCCGACTATTGACCCATTGCTATTCTTGAACCGCCCCGTGATTCAGCTGCAAAGGTTTCGCAGTCCACGGTCCAGGTTCCGTCCAACGGACCTTGATCGGTGCGATGACCGGGCCGCATTCAGAGGTCCGGTGTCATTGCCAGTAGCAAAAATTGGGGGTCGGAAAATAACTGGACGAAAATTTCTGTGATTTAGCCGCGGGCCGTACCTTATGTTCACTTTTGCTGCCCTGCATAAAGTGAATGGACCGTACCTACACCTCTCGCCTCTCGAAAATTCCCCTGTTCCCGCAGTAACTCACCACTTATTCACTGGGCCACGGCAGTCTCCAAAGGCTCTCCCAGTCCCAAGTCACCGCCGTTAGAGGCAAATTGCGCAGGATCGTCGGATTCTCTTCGAGTAATACGGATCCAGACATCTTGCATCAAGCACAAACCCTGGAAGTATGTGTTAGGGCCCAGGAATGTGGGAGAGACGGGATCGTACATGAAGGAAGTATACGATATATGCTGTGACGAGAACGACCAACACGCCCGTCACTGCTTCACTGCTAATAGGCAGCTCCTGGAGAGCTGTTAAGAATTTCCATGGCGACCTCCAATAGGAAAGTAACGGTCTTCGAGTTTGCTGGGGGAGAGTGATGTCGTTACTCCTTCAGGATTTGGACACAATGAGAAGGAACGGGTACACGGGGCATAATTGCTCTTATATCCCACCCACAGCACCCTGGAGTAGAAAATCTTTCCGTCTGCAAGGGCTGTGGGCCATGAACGGTGTTGTGTAGCGTCGGTCTGAAGAATGAGAACGACATTGACAGTGAGACGTTTCACTTGCCCAATGGCAGCGATCCCGTACTGGACGCACACTAAAAGCCATGTCGATGCACGAGGATGGGAGGACGATATGTTCATGTAACATCCGCGAAGTACGTGGAAGCTGGCATATGGGCTGTGATAACAATCTGAAGGCTTGAAACTGGACATTATACTTATATAGTATAGCCGCCCGCCTTATCAAGTTCGATCGATAGACTGCGGAGGGCAACACCCCCCGCGTTCTTCCAACCCCCACCCGGAGGGTGACGGTCCGGCCCGAGTTTAGATATCTCCCGGCAGCCTTACCGATATCCCCGAGAGCGGGTGAGCCAAGGCTCTGGGCTCCTGTTTCAGGCTTCCGACGACGTTGCGATGCATCTCTTGATTCAGGTATCTTGGCTGTGGCTTGGATCACGGCAAAGGTCGTGAACGAGGTGGTCGTCAAGGTAGCTTTGAGGAGCCTCTTCCGGGACTTCGTCCCTAACCCGTAACTTGGAGGTCACGACCCGCTTCAGAACTTCATGGAGGCAAAATTACCCTTTGAGTGGCACAATTTCCCTGAGAACATGGTATTGTTATGGCATTATGCTGTGCCATTTCCGTCCAACAGGTGGTGAGTCCTATCAGTTCAACGGAGTATGATGGAGATGGAGGAAAACGAAGAACAACTCAACACCTAGTATGGAAGAGTGTACAAAGCCAGATGATGTTCAATCCCTTGCGTAGTTAGTACGGATGCAGCAAAATGGCAAATGCGATTCTGCTCGAACGGAGGCCCCGTAATTTTTCTTCTCCATCCCTCTTTTCGTTGCTCCTTCCACATTGGCCAGTTGATCTTGATCAGCGCCTCCTGAACCCAACAATGGAGAGCAATATGGAGAGAAATAAGAGAAAGAGTGACTCACAGCTGGAAATTATCAGTCTCGGATGACAGAACACAAAGATCTAAAGTTCTCACTTTGCAAGGAATGAGTGCTCTGCGCCAATTCCAACCAAACAAGAACATGTTCGCCCTCCTCGAATCATCAGGTCGACAATCACCTGTTTCTAGAAAATTCAGGCCTGAAGAACAATGCAATCGCGGGGGTTGAAGGCAACAAACATCTCACCTTCCACGCCCGCCCAATGCAAAAATCAACAAACAACCAAGGCAGGCACGCATGTTACAGGAGTCAGCAGGGGCTATCCACAGCCACAACTACTTGCTGACTAGCCGCCATGCGCATGCAAGGTACAGTTTCCCTGAATTCTGCCGACTTTATGCGAATATCACGCATCCTACAGTGCCAAATCCATGGCGCAGGAGGCAAATCATCCGTTGAGGAAATCAAACTCTCATGATAAATCATCATGACAGACCACAACAGCTACACAGAAAGACTACGTGCAGGACAATATGAGAGATGCGGGTCTCGTTCCCCTGATTTTTCTTCATTTTTCTTTTCGCCCGTCAGCTGCCCGGACTGGCCCCTTTTGAGGGAGTCTCGTAGACTTTATCTGGGAGAAACCGCCCTTGTTTGAGCTTTCGTTCCTTCCCTCGGTCCTTTCCCCTTCGAAGTTATCCATATTGTCATCAAGATGACTTCACTCCAGATCACTCATTGTAAGTTACCTAGCTTCGCATAGGGGGACGCAGGAAGGGTTCAACGCAGCCCTCTAGAGACTTTGGGATGATGGGAGATGGAAGAAGGAATGACGAGGGAGTGATGACAAGCTTGTTCGGTTAGAGATCGGTCGGTTGTGGAAAGTTAGTAGGTGGAATATACGATGTCAACATTCATCTTTGTTTTGAAACTCTTGCTAGACTCCTCGTCGACTGTATCCCGTCCACTATCCAGCACTCCATGTCAGCCCACGACATCGTAAACATCTTTGACATCCGTCACTCCATCACCACCAAATTCCGCTATCACCACACCATATTCCATCCTCAAAACACCACAATGAGACCCAAACGGACCCTTTCCTCACTAGCATTAGCCACCACATTACCCACCGCCTCCGCCCAAACCGCCCAAACCGGCCAAAGCGCCCCAACCCTAACCGAGACCCTCCAGGCCCTCAACGACAGCCTCTCAATACTCAACAGCTACATCCAGACCCAAGAGTCCTTATTCGCCGCCATCAACCAGACCTCAGAAATCACCATTCTAGCGCCCAGCAACGACGCGCTGGCCGGGCTGCTCGGCGGCGGTGGCGGCGGTAGCGTGGAAGCCGTCACTTTGGACGACTTGAATAACTCTGATCCGGAGCTGGTGGAGGCGTTTTGGAATTATCATGTTTTGAGGGGGGTGTGGTGGACGAGTAATTTGACTGCTGGTACTGCTGGTACCGGTGATGGTAGTGGGACCTCGGCGGCGAAAAGAAGAAGGAGGGATGGCAATGATGTGGTGGATGAGAGTGGATTAGACGGAAAATCACTCTTCATTCCCACCCTCTTGGCACCGGATATCACTCCCTACGCCAACGTCTCCGGCGGCCAACGAGTCATTGCTCGCTCGAGTTCCTCTTCTAGTGACGGCAGTAGTGAGCCGGTAGTCTCCTTTTACTCCGGCACCACCAGCTCCTCTGGTTCACAACAAATAACCAAATCAACAATAACCCAAGCCAACTTCAACTTTTCCGGGGGCACGATTCACATAATCGACCATGTCCTTTCTCTCCCTTCACGACTTAACGACACCCTCGCTTCTTTTAGCCCTTCTTCATCCTCCTCCTCATCAACCAACGAAGACGACGAAACCTCCTCCGCTTCCTCCCTCCTCTCCCTAACCGCCTCCGTCGGCGCTTTAAGTAGAGCCAACCTCACAGACCTCTTCAACACCCAACAAGACATCACCATGTTCGTTCCCTCCAACGAGGCCTGGAACGCGGTAGGCAGCGTGGTGTCGGACATGGACGAGGACGAGCTGGCGGATATCATGGGGTATCATGTTTTGAAGGGGATGAGTGGGAAGGTGTTTTATAGTGATTTATTGGAGCAGAGTGATAGCAGTGACGGGAATGGAGGTGATCAAGATGATGCAAGAGATGGGGGAACGGAGTTTGAGAAAGACTATGAGACGGTGGAAGGGGGGACGGTCAAAGTAAGGGTCGTTGATGGGTCGACTTCGTCAACGGGGGATGGGACGGCTGCTGCTGATGATGATGATGGTGATACAAGTGGAAGTAGCAAGCAGGTGTTTGTGAATGGGGCGAGGGTGGTTAAGAGTGATGTGTTGGTGGAGAATGGGGTGGTGCATGTTGTTGATGGGTGAGTCCTTTTATTTTCCTACCCCAAGTTGCTGTGACTGACGACTTTGGCCTTCTTCAGTGTTCTCAACCCAAATAACTCAACGGCGACACCGATTCCGACGGCTAGCACAGAGCCTGTTGCTTGGGAAGGCGCAACGACCACGAATAGCGTTCCGTTCACTTCGGGTGTTCAATCGCCAACCACCTCCTTGGGCGGGAATGGTGGAGGTGTGGTCACGATCACATCGACAATAACAGAGGGTGGGCCGTCCCCTTCTGTGGCCAAGCCTGGAGCGGCAAAATCTGGAGCGGCAAAAAATACCATTACTGCTGCGGTTGGGATGGCGCTCTTATGGGGAGGCTTTTGTGTTTTTGCAAATCTGTAAACACGGTCATGGTGAATATGCTCTTCGGTTTCTTTTCCTGGGGTTAGGGTGTTAGTTAGCACATCTTACAAGGTTAGTAGCGGAGGCTTACTGCAATGATAATAGTTTTTTCTCGTGAAAGGAAGGGCCTCTGCATGTCAGCTAGGGTATCTAATACAATACGGAACCATAACAACAACAGCCGAAGATGCAACTCAACAGTGCCATAGTCCTTTCTCGGGTGAATGTGGATGATTCCGCACACACATGCACGCTTCTACCCCCCTCACAAACGCCAGTACCTCCTCCCGCGCTCGTCCTTCTTAAATTGATGCCCGTAGAAGCTCAGATATTCGGCCTCGGCCACCGCCTCCTCCCAGACCATATCATCAGGCGTATATCCCTTTCGAAGTGAGCTTCTTTTGATGGGTTGATGAAGCTGGGTCTTCTCTTCCAGCTCCAACGAGGTGGACGACCAAGCACTATCCCATTCCTTCTCACTACTGCCATCCTCTTCAGCAGTGACGGCATTTTCATCTCCAGCTCCGTCGGCCCAAACAGAATCACCATTTTCCTCGTATCCATCTGTACCACAGGTCTCTCCCAGCTCACACTGTCCATACGAGTTGGGATTATCATCATCCTCCCCTTTGGTGCCCGCAGATTCATCCCCCTCCAAGCCACCAGAATCCCACTCCCCAGTACCAGTAGCCGTCTCCCAGCTCTGATGTTCAGTCTCTTCCATTGACTCCTCGACTAGCCCCCTCTCACCCATACCTGCCACGTTACTCCAGTCCTCAGATGGCATCTCGTTGCTCCATTCAATCCACCTCAACCTTTCCTCTACCTCTGCCCGTCTTCTCCTCCGCCGATTCTGTCGTCGGACTTCATTCCGGTACTCCTGCATTTGAAACTGATAGTCAATTCCTCTGATCATGTACTCAACCTGTTCGATGTGTTTGTAGAAAAACTTGAGTTCGGCTGGGGTGACGGTAAAGCGCAGCTGCGAGTAGGTAGAGGCGGAGGAAGAGGTGTCCGGGGGTGGCGTGGGTGGACAGTGGGAGGGGAGGAGGTTGAGTGGCGGTAGCGATTTGGAACGACGGGGTGAGGAGGAAACACTCGCGTGTGTGGGAATGGTTTGGGAGTGGTTGATGAGGCTGGGTTGCCTGAGAGACGTTGGATAGTTGCGCTCGTTCATAGACACTAGGCCCACAGTGACGGACGACTCGTGGCAAGGGGAGCTGGGTGGTGTGGTCAACTTGTCTGGCGAGTCGTCCTTTGATGGGTCCGAGCCCGACGCCAACTGATTGAGGAATGCAGTGTCGTACTCTTCCCGCTTGTTGCTTTCAGGGCCTCTCGAGGTGTTTCCCCCTGCGTCTGCTCGTCCTTTCTCTTCAGTCTTGGTCATGGAATTCGATGGCAATGCAACCGAAAGTGGTGTTGGGGGTTCTCCAGAAGTTTGTGCGTTCGTATCCGCAGCACTGCCACTACCGACATGCTCAATATGGCGGACTTCTGTGGTGATAGGAGCCTCGTTGTCATCTTGCTGTTCCAACTCCACTTGATCTGATACCTTCTCAGTGTTCTCGCCATAATCCGGAGCATCTTCCTCCAATGTGCCGGTCCTCTCAAGCCCACAACGCCATTGAGTGACACGGGCATACGATTCCTCGGATGACTTGTTCTCGGCATGCTCCCACTCGCACAGATCCTCGTCAGAGTCGTCAGTATCGTCAGTGTTGTCAGTATCGTCGTCTATATACTGATCGGTATCGGAGTCCGGATTATCGGTCGTAGCGGCAGCGGCAGCCTCGATCCTTGGCCTCAGCTGTTCTGTCAGAAGGTCGTGGTACAGCTCGAGCCGGCGACGCATGAGACATCGATGTTCGTAGGACATGGTGTTTGTGTTGCCGGCGGTGGTCGCTTGTCCGAGTTTGTTGTGAATACACAAAACCTTCTCCGAGGTTTGATCTTGTGGAAGGGTAAAGATGCCAGGGGATTGTGTGGAGATGACCAGAATTAAAAGGTTTTGTGGTCTGGAAGAGAATCGACTTGAACCCCGAGTTGATATAGGACAGAGGAGCTGGCAGCTGGCAGAAATGGCGATTGGTAGCCAGCCGACCCTGCCTTGGACGGGAAACAGTAAACAGGAGCAACCTGGTGATGGGTGAATGGGATTGAAGATACCGTGACTCCAAGGAGACAGACTGACCCAAGATTCCCAAGGTTCTCCCATCCCGTGCTCGAATTGTGCCATACCAAGCAAAGAACGGATCATGAGTGGATTCAGGTCGCCAGGCTACCACCCGGACTCCTGAAACAGAGGAAGGCAACTTTACAACTTTGAGTGAATAGACAAACAGAGTGGATTCCCTCCTTCCGCATCGTACGCCTGCTCTTTCCCGTTTGACAGCCTGACGCTCTTGGCCATGTGGAGTGCTTCATCGCAATATCCGCAATGGTTCTGACTGAAGCTGCGTGCCTGGTTCACCTGGATGGCGGGAGTGTAGTTGACCCTCTTGACACTTCAAGTCAGTCTCATGTCGGTATCATGATCACAGCCAAGCTTTCGTCGCCTTCTCAACCGTCTCAGATGACCGGACTGATCTCCATCACCGGAATGCTTCATCCCGAATATACAGTCCAATACTGGTTTGATTGTTAACTCGAGACCTCGGGTCAACTTCCCTAGGCGTTTTCATACTGTGAATATGCCTTTTCCAAAATAAAATACACCGTATTGGATCTTGTTAGTGCCTTTCGGATCCGTACCTAGCCATTTTCATGCATCCTTATGAGGTTTAGGACAACTCAGCATAGATCTCGTCCAGTATACTAGGAGTACCAAGCTCACAAACAAACCAGCATTAGATTGTAAATGAGCACAACCAGAACTCCGGAAGACAAACGACAAGGTATCAGACCTACCCTCTGACTAATACAGTATTACATTATGCCAACAAACATTGTAGTACAACTCAAACGCAAGGAATCAACCCCATTTCCCATGCGAAGCCATCAGTGTTCCCGTACGCCAAGCATGCTTCCCATATGTCCTGTACTACTCCAAAACATTCATCTAAAGAATCCCTTCAGCCGACCCGTCATTCCATTTCAATCCCCTCTCCTCCTCAAAAACAACTCCAACACAGCTCGCTGTTTCTCCTCCACCGCCTTCCTCTCCTTATCCTTCATCCCCTTCTGCACCGGTGCTCTACACACCAACTCCCCAAACACCTCTGCAAAGCTCCTCTCCTTGGCCTGTCTCGCCGCCATAGCCGCCATTGCTTGCCCCGCCGATCCTGATGATGTATTTCGCTTCACCAGGCCTGCGGTGAGAGACCGCCTGTTCAGCATACTAAGCCGCACAGGGCTGTCCGATTTGAGGAGTTCCAAGTCAGACTTTGTGACGGGGGAAAGGTCAGTGGTGACCTTGGCGAGAGTAGCTGTTAAGAAGACGAAAGAAATATTATGGTTGGGCGCCGTAGAGAGGATATCGAGGATGGTTCCCTTGTCATCTTCGTAAGCTGTTTCTTGGGGTGGGATCTTGGAGGCGGCAGTCGCTCCTTGGCCTAGGGAGACGAGAGAAGCTTGTTCGATCCGTGACCAAAGGGACGTGGTGATAATACCGTCCGTGAGGCCGCGGAGGAAGAGCTGGAGAACCTCGGCAACGGTCTCAAGACGCTCGATGGCAGGAACCTCGGCGGGAAAGGCGTCGACGATGTGGGCCATGCCTACGTCGAGGGCGTCGATAAGGTCGGCCGCGCGAGAGGCACGGAGGGACTTGTCGGTGACTCGCCAAGTGTCTTGTTCAAACGGCCAGCCGGATGCTTTGGGGACCTTATACTCTTCTAGCATCTGCTCGTCTGCCAAGACCCGCTCTGTTACCGCCTCAAGGGCTTCGGTGAGTTTGAACAGCTCTCTGGGCGCGGCGCAGTGGACGTCCATTTCCTCTGGCACGGACATGACCTTACCGCTGTTCTTCTCGGTCAAGGAGTGAACGAACTTGCGAAGACCACCCTCGGGTACCCGGATGAGCTCGTCGATGGAGCGACCGATGCAGGTAGGCATCCAAACACCACGCACAGGAATGAAGTGATCCCGGCCATCGGTTACTCGAAGGATAAGAACTTCTTCTAATCTGTCGTGCCCCCTGTTGAGCACTCTAGCCTGTTCTACATCGTTGATGTTGACCTCTAATCGCGCCCTCACTGTTTCACCAGGCTCAAGTGTCACTTCTTTACCCAGGTCTGGTAGCTGTGAATCATCAATCGCTGGCTCCGAAGAGATGAAGGACGTATTCAGCCAGGGGGGCGGGTTCGGGCCATCCTCTTTAGCAGGAGAAGGCTTTTCGACGAACGAGAAAGTGCACGCAACTCTGCCCGTGTTCGCCAATGTGAGTGTGGCGCTTTGCTTCTGTAGGAAGCGGACTTCTCCAAAGTCCACGAGTTCTTCAGCCGAGTCTTGAGAACCACCAGGGCGTCCCGGACCTCGGATGTCGCGCGAGTCATTAACCACGGTAAGAGAGGGGCGGCCCTCGTTTTCGGCGCGATCTAGTTCCCATGCCACCTCTGCGTGGACCTTTGCTTTTAGGTCTGGCACAACAGCGTCATAGTTCAGCGTAAAGATGGATATGATGGGCTTATGGTCGGAAGATGTGATCCTTTGGTGAGACGTGTAGATGTCCTGGCGTATCCTATCCACCCAGTCATCTCTGTCGTGCTGGTTATCACCTTCCTCGTCCTCATCGTATTCATCGTATTCCAGGCGCGACACATCTGGAGAGTGCTCTTCGTCGCCGTCGTTATCCGGGTCATAGTCGAAAAGCACCTCATCATCATCTCCGGCCTGGTCGATACCGCGAGCTTTCATCTCCTCATCCTTCTTGCGTGCGTCCTCGGCATCCTTGATCTTCTTATCGTACGCCTCCTTATCCTTACGGGTGCGGTAGAGGATTCGGTCACACCAACTAGGTGCCCGCCTCTTCTCGCTGGAGTCGAAGAGGCCGACAGTGCCAACATCGTACTTGTAGGATGGGAGAAAGGAGATGGTGCCCTCATGCCATCCGTCATGGAACAACTTCTTTTGCTTGATCAGCCGGGTGAGCTGATCATGGGGAAGCAACGAGTCCAGCGTTGCTTGCAGTGAAGTAGGGTCATCGTGGGGATCTGGTAGAAAGTCATCCGGATCGGGAAGCGCATCCAAATCAGAATCACTATCATAGTCGGTAGCCTTGGTGTCTCCCGTGGAGTGGGTCGTCGTCGACTTGTCATCGTTCGTCTCGTCGCCGGCGTCGGATGACTTGTCAGCGTGCACAATAACAGGCTCTCCCTCCAGAGAGTTATCGCGCCTGAACTTTGGCCTGGGAGCACCGTATTCTCCCTTTGTATGCAACATCAAGAGGTGCCGGATGTCGTCGCCAGGAAGACCATCGAGACGGAAGTTGAGGTCGCCAAACCAGAAGGCAAAGTCCTCGTCACCGATCTTCTCTTCGTAGTCCTCTGACACACCAGCAAAGCTGACGGGCTTGAAGCGGGTGCGGCCGAGAATCTGGCCAACGTCCCAGATGCGCCGCTCGTTGTATGTTCCCTCGATACCGCTGGCAAGGTGGCAGTTGACAAAGACCAACCTGGTGGACTCGCCCAGGATAATGCGAGTGACGACAGCGCCCTTGTTGCCCATGTAGCCAAGGAGGCCGGTGCCGACACTGACGGTGCTCACGTTACTGATGGTCGGCGCAACCTCCGGGGAGGCATAGATAAGCAGCAGGAGGCCAGTCATTTGCTCAGAGGCAACGAGTTTGTAGCCTGGGGGAATAGCGGCGTCGAGCGCAGTCTTCCACTTTTGGGTAACCCCCTCGTCTCCAGCGTACACTCGACTGACGTACTGGCTTGCCGTGTTCAGGTCAACCACCTCTTGCAATCCCAGCACATAGAGGCCGATCTTGTCCCCGCCGAGTATGTGTACCCCATCCTCTCCGTCGGTATTCCCCTCGATGGCCGCGTTCCGGTTAAGATCGAGAGTGGCTAGCGCAGTGTCGATTCCCTTGCCGTCCACAAACCAGCTGGCCAGATCCTTATCCGTACCAGGGCAAGCAGCAACATTCCAAGTTCCGACCTTGACGCGTATCCTATGGGGACGGGTATACTCTTCGCGCCTGGCGTAAATAGCTTGGTGTAACGAATGAGGGTTGGCTGTAGCCAGATCTACGGGGTCGGTGGTGGCGGACCCTGTACGGGTGCGACTAAGGGGTGGTGGTCCTTCTGAGGAGGGCATTGTGGCGGCCTGTGTTATGTATGTCGAGATGATTTATTCGTCGTGCTCATGGTCGTGGGAATATCCAGTAAGAAATATCACGGCGCGCAAGGCAGCGCAAGAGGTGTCGAGGTAGTTGTGTCTGGCTGGATAACTTGGACGACTGGGCACTTGGGCAGGACTTGGGACGTAATGTCGAGGTGATGATGGATGCTGAAGACTCGATAGCGGGAAAGTTGTTATGTAGAAGATGCAGTTCGCGTCTAGACTACAACCAAGGAACAAGAGTGGAGGGCAGGGCATCTGTTACCAGTGCCGAGTCATGGTGTTGCCCGATACCGTAAGTCACGGAGGAAATGTTGGCCATGTTGCCCCTGCAATGGACAACAGGATGGAACCCGGGAGGGGGTTCCTGTTGCCCTGTAACGGATAGCGCCCAGCCCTGTTCACAGGGAGATCACAGTGGATGCCGTGATGACGCTGTCTCGAGCTTCCAGTCCACTGCCCCTGTCTTTATCAGTCCTCGTCCCACTACTGACGCTTATCGGTGGCCTTTGAGTGGTCAGTCTTTGGAGCTCCCAGATTTACCCCACCAAATACCGCGCGGCAGGCATCTCGGTGCTGCTTGACGCCCAACACATCATCTCGTGGCCGCTGGTTGTCATTCTTTCTGTCGCTAACAACACCAATTGCCGGCCCTTCATCAACATCCACTACTCCTTGTAATACCGGTACTCCAATTAGTTCTCTACGCCCGCCATACTATCGTCGACATCCTGATCCTCTATCGAAGCCGCGTATCTCGAGTCCATCCATTTCACCGACATCGTCAACCTCAAGTCATCACAAACACACACTATCCCAACGCGCACGCCCGCGCCTTTTCTTCTCGAATTTCCGAACCTCCCCCATACCCAAGAAACTGCCACCATGAGCGGGAGACCACCCCCTCGCAAGGGGCGCAGCCGCAACAACCACTCCTACAACAATGGCGGCTCCCGAGAAAGCGGCCCCCGCTACGCCCAGCAATCCGATTACGATAGTGACGCCATCAACACCAGCTATGCGGTCCAGCCCAGCGATGCCGAGAACCGCATGTACGACCCCAAAAACTACGTGCCAGAAGTGGACGGGTCGGCTACATATGCGCACACCACCCGTACCAACTACGAGCTCAACATGTCGGTACTGAAGCGCTACGTCTCTAATCTCCGCGCCATCCCCTTGACCTGCTCCTTCGTTCGTCTCTACGAGTGGTCTTCAACAACAAACTCCTGGGAACTGCGCGATGTCGAGGGTCCCATGTTCCTTTGCGAGTGCGACCCTATCGTACTCCCCACCGGCCACGAACTACCACAGGTCAACCTCTTTGTGCTGAATCGACGTAGTATGGAGAATCTCACCATCAACCTGTCAAAGGTCGAGATGTACGAGGCCACAAACGAGAAGTTTTTAAGTCTGAAAATGGAAGCCGACGAAGCGGGACCCGGGAGGGCACTCGGCTTTCATTTACACAGCACCGAGGAGAAGGAAGCCTGTCCCGTGGAGTATCCCGACTGGAGTCTTATTGAGGCCCAATGGGAGAAGGCAAGGGCAGCTTTGAGCGCGGTTAATAACCAGATTGTCGGAGCTCAGTATGAGCAGAGCGTGCCGAACAATGGGGCTGCCGTCGCAGATTACGCACAGGCATCAGCACCATGGGCATCTCTGGGAGCGTTCAGTGGAAACAGCGAAGGGAGTTCTTTGGCGGGGAGGCAGCTAAACATCAATGACCTCTTTGGTGCTCAAAGCAGTCAAAGGCATGGGGGAGGTTAGGGAGCAAAGCAGCGTCTGAGGGAAACTTGATTTTCTACAGCGAATATCAAACGTCAACAGCGATACCAACCACATTGGTTTATATGCTATGCTTATTTGCTAGCGGGTTACGATGGAAATGAAAATTGGCCGAGACACTGTCGCTACGTCTCTGTACTCAGGCCGATGCTAAGTATCCTGTCAAATACCGTGTGAACTGCGTCCGCATAACTGTGCTGCTAACATGAATATCGAATGTTCGACGGGCGTTTGCCCATCCTCTTCCCTTTTACATCCTCCTTTTGATACCAGTCGGCAACGCCATTATGACACCCACACAATCTCCCCGAGCTCCAAGGTCATCGTCACCGTCAAGCACCATTGGCCTGCCCGAAAATCTCGTGCAAGCTGTGCAAACTCAACTTGATCTCATCTCATCGTTTCGGCTTTGGCTCGACAAGCACACCCCGATCGGATGCAAGGCCTCATCGTGGCTCGAAGTCAACTCTACATTGGTATCCCAGGTTGATCAATACAAAAGCCGCATCGAGGATTTGCATTCAAAATACCATGAGTCAATTCAAGATGAGGAGAACGAGCAAAACGGCGCAATTCCAGACGATGCATGGAAGCTGCAAGTGCACCAAAAGAAATCAGACGAATTGGTGCTCAGTGTAGCGATTGGGAGTGATGACCCAATTGAAGTCACCTTCAAGAACCGAGACGAGCTGGAATCAGCTATGGGGGTATGTCATGGGTTCAAACGGCCATTCATGAACATGGGCTAACGCTGATCTCGTACATCGTTGCCGTCAGGACAAGTACTTTGGCTACATCATGAAGGTATTTCAAGCCTTTGAACAAGCTGAAAATGATCTCGTCCAATTGTTCAGCATGTCAAGAGACATTGAGGGGGAAAGGGCAGCACTTAGGTACATATCCATCAGATGGGTTCAAATACCCTCGTCACCCACCACACAGATTGGCTAACACTTGAGACTCTGCAGTCAACCACCAGAGGAAACAGTACAGAAACACATCAACTTGCTCAAAGAGTACAACGACATGAAGGACATCGGCCAGCAGCTCATTGGCCTCATTGCCGATAACAAGGGGGTATCTATCGGCGCATTGTATCAAGATGGGCAGTACGGGGTGACTGCTGATGACTGAGCCAGTTTCATCATGTGTAAGTACACTCACTGTTCGGAAGGGAAACAACACGGCTTTTTGGGGTATCGAACCTCTCCCCTCTTTCTCTCTATCTTGATGCTAACAACCGAACTTCCGCTGCAGGGTAAGTCCAATATGTACAGACTAGCAAGATTTGCACATACTTGTGCTATGTACACACACCACGCCCATCAAGGTCCAGTCCAGCTCAGTCCAATCCAGTCCAATCCAGCTCGATCCCAGCGCTGTGATTCGGTCCCCTCTTGTTCCCTTCCGTTTCATCCCATCATCTCATTCATTCATAAGGTATCTCATCTCTCTCCTCCCATTCCCATTCCCATTCCCAAGGGCAGTCGCTTACTTGCAAGCAACAAAGTTGTTACCGCTAGCACCAGTGTGGGTGATGAGCAAGTCCAAGTTGCCCTTGGAGTCAAAGACAACGCGATCAGCACCCGGGGAGCCGCCGGTGTAGACGGAGCCGGACGACAGGATCGGGAACTCGTACCAGGGCTTGGCGGTCGGGAAGCTGAAGCCTTCGTAGTTGTTGTACTGGTGGGGGTAGCTGCCTGTGGGTTGGGTGGGTTAGGTGTTGGTATTCTTTCTTTAAAGGGTTGAGGGAGGAGAATGTGGGAGTGGGTAAAGCAAGGAAGAAAAGCAAGAGGGAGGGGGGGAAAACGTACTGCTTCCAGCGGTGGTTCCAGCCTTGTAATAGCCGTAACCCTTGTTCAAGGCAGCAGTGACGGCAGAAGAGGTGTAGCAGACGGTGCCGCAGGTGTACTGGCAAGCCTCGGCAGTGAAGTCGCCCGTGGTGGTATCGGCAGTAGGCTCAACGGCAACATCGACGATAGCCTCGGGGGCAGGAGCCGGGATGGCGGCGCCGGAGACGGCGATGACGGAGAGGAGGGAGACGAAGGCGGAGAGGAACTGGACCATTTTGGCGACGGTTTGTTGGATTGGTGGGATGAGATGAGATGAGATGAGAAACGAAACGGGTATCACACGGTGGAACTGAAGGACGAGGACGAGGATTTTTCGATCACCAGATGACCTTGATGGCCTGGCTTCTTTTTATATTTCAAACTTCCTAGTGTCTCACGGACGTTCGGCCGATGAAGCGCGTGCGGTTGTCGATCAATCGCTGGCATGTCCTAAAATGGAAGGTTCCTGCATCCTGGATGCGGGTAGGATGTGGGTAGGGGCCGTCTAAGCAGGTGGACGTGAGTGTGTGTGGTGTCGTGGGTGGATGGGTGGGTGAGATTGCCGGATTAGGTACGCAGATCAGAAGAGACGATGGGGAACCACAGTTACATGGTGAGCGGGTGAGATAAGTGTGTCTCCTCTCTCAAAGCATGGCGGTAAGCGATACACAAAGTCACCCACATCATGGATGGAGTACCTAATGGAGACAATCAGGTACACCGCGAAAGAAGAAGCACGGGAGATCTCCAGGAAAGATCTCTCATGAACTCCGCCGCGTCAATTGGCTTGGTGATAAGTGTGATGGTGGGTTCACAGGTCAGTGACCGGGCACCTTGTGGTGGAAGGCTAGCACAAGAATATCCAACTCTTGATCGTGACTGGATAATTAGGTCACTCCTTTGATATCCCCCCGAGCTCCGGGTACGTTTCATCCATCTGAATAATCTTCCCCGCAATCTGGATGAACCAACAGCAGCAAATAACGTACTGAAAACGACCTCACAAATCTTCTATCCAAAACACATGGCCGCCCGCAAAACCCACGAGGAGAGACCGGCATATCTTGATTGGTCGAATTGGAAACTTCGGCCATCGGGCATCGGCTTCGGAAGAGATTTATATAAAGCCTGATGATGGCCAAGAACACACCCAAATGTCCAGCTGTTTAGTCTCGGCAGATCACCATCCATGAAATCCATGAATGGTGTCCGATCTCCGGCAGCGTCGAACAGCGCTATTCCCACGCCAGCAAGTGCAGCGACGCCAGCGGACGCCCGCTAGCGAATCAAGATGCACACGAGGAAGACCCTCGGCCTCTGTAAGCCTTCCAGGGACCCCCAGACGGAGCGGCTTTCCAAACACGGAAGCTCCCTTTGGCTTCCTTGGCCCCCTTGGTCTCCTTGGCTAATTGTTTCTTTTCTTTTTCCCCTATCACATTGTTCCATTGCGATTGCAGATGCGGATGCTGCATCTTTATCACGTTGTTCCCAAACTCATTCGCCTGTGCAGTCTTGGCGGGAGGGGGTGCAGTATATACACACACAATAACACATCTATACAACTTGTAAATCCCGCTCTTT
Organism: Neurospora sp. CHS-2018c; assembly: GCA_009806235.1. Classification (NCBI taxonomy): domain Eukaryota; kingdom Fungi; phylum Ascomycota; class Sordariomycetes; order Sordariales; family Sordariaceae; genus Neurospora; species Neurospora sp. CHS-2018c. The sequence goes on along the minus strand of RAPC01000052.1, from coordinate 1,142,015 downwards.
TACAACGATTTCTATACTAAATTAAAGCTCTCAATCGCTATATCTTATTATTAAAGTAAATAAACCTATTATAATCAATTAAATATATCGCGATAATACCTCCCAAACTAATCCTAAAAGAAAAGCCCGCCGTCTTAAAGCGGTCTCGTACTCGAAGCGGCGCGACTTCGGTCTATTTCGACGAAGGCTAGGACTAAGAAAATCCTAGCCCAATAATTCTACAACGCGCTTCCAATCGCCCTAAAAAGAAGAGCCGTACCCTAGTCGAAGTAGAGGTTATTAAAGCTATTGCTAGTTTATTTAAAAAGGCTATTCCTAAGAAGGTTATTCTTAAGAAGGCTATTCTTAAGAAGGCTACCCTTAAGAAGAAGGCTACTATTCCTAGTAAGAAGGGTAAGGAATTTATTCGAAACCCTACCCTAGAATTAGAATTAGAATTAAAAGTAGAGGAGAAAGAGGAAGACCTTCGACTATACTCGTCCCTTTCTATTTAGCCGGCCGCCGCCGCTTTTATTAAAGTTTTTAGCGGAGAAGACGAGGATTTTAACGACGAAGACTAAGTTAAATAAAATCTCCTTATCCACTTCACCCCTAAGAAGAGGGCTTTTAAAACTTCGTTTTACTATTTAGGCGACGACGACGATGAGGTAGCTTCCCTAATTAAGCCGGCCGCTTCTAGACCCGCGGCCGTAGCCGTAGTTATTAAACCCCGTACTTATAAGCCGGCTACTCTAATTCTAGCGCCGCCTCCTAAGCCTACTTACCTTTAATCTATATAGGTTTAATTTAGTATTATCGGTTCGTATATAACCGCTAGCCGTAATAAACCGCCTACTATCGAAGACTATAGTACTTATAAAGAGGTAGAGGTTAAATAGAATAACGGCGAATTCTATTCGTAGCGGTTTAGGACCGGCTTATTTAGGGAGATTAGAAAATTGTAATTAGATTATATATAGTAAATTATCGACTTTACTATAATCGCGGGGACGAGGTATTAAATTTCCCTTTATACTATTATGTATATTACTATTATATAGAACAACCGTCGCGTTAAGGTTATAGTTTATAATAAGACGGTTATTAGTAACGAATTCTTTAATACGTATAGCGATATCGAATACGAAGCGGTTATAAAATCGTATTTTCGCTATACGGGCTAATACTATATTTTTACAATTTCTTTTAAATTTTAATTAACCGAACTACTTATACCCGTACCCATTAGCGAAATCCTTACTACCCCTTCCTTATATAGGGGTATACCCTTTATTCCTACCCTTTCTTATAATATAGTTAACCCTTTTATTACTATATAAATAGCTACGCTATAGTCCTAGTCGTTACAGGAATTGCAAACCCTAAGCAATAAGAAGCCTAAGTATATTACTATAAATACTATACTATAAGAGGTCGAAAAGAATATTAAAGAGGACTACGAATAAGAGGAGTATATAGGGAGGAAGCCCCGCGGGACCGTATACTAGGAGTTTGCGTAGCTATAGGCTTGCGGCCTCGGTTTTAAATATAAGAATTATAATAAAGCTATTAAGTACTAAATATACTACGTTATAAATAGGAGTAAGACCTATTATAACCTTACAATTAAAAACGTTAATAAATAGGCACGCACGGTCTTATTAGGGAAGGTTATAGTAAATTATTTACCCGGCGATATACTAATAGAAATATTTAAGAACGAAGCCTCTACTTCTAATTCTAGTTCTAGTGACGGCAGCGGTAGTAGACGTAGGGGAGGGGGTAATAATTTCTTAATTAACATTAATATTATTAATAACGTTAATAGCGGTAATAGTAGTATTAATATAGAAATTATAAATAATCTCCTATAAATAACGCTAAAGAGGGATAGTTTTAGCGGCTTATCCTTATACTAGCTATATCCTTACCTTCTATACCCTTATTAATTATACCCGCTATATTAGTACTTCCTCTTATACTTCCAACTCCCTTATCCTTTTCTTCCTTATTATATAGGTAGTTCTATAGTTAATACTATAATTATAGGCGGTTATAATATAGCTGCCCTCCTAGTACCCAGTAGAGCGATAATTATCGATTTAAATGCGCCGCCGTTTGAGTATTAGACTACCGCCTTCTATAGGTAATTAACCGATTACGAGACCCTCGCCGCCAAATACGCTAACCCTCCCCCCGTCTCCTTTACTACTACCGTTTCTAACGGGGGGCGGATATACTATAAACTAATACTTCTAATACTACTATTAATCATACTACTATCGGTAGCCGAAGAAGAGGGGGAGGAAGATAAGGAGGCGGTTATAGAATCCTCAATCCTCCGTCCGCCCGTACTATCGAATATCGGTTTACAATCGTTATTATTATTTTTAGCCCCGCCTAGTCGGTCGGTTAAAGAGTTTATTACTAAATTCTTTAAAACTTTTTATAAGGCTTATTGTATTAGAATATTTATTAAAATTATATTAGTATACAAAGCTTTTATTATTTTATAGGAGGAGTTCCGGGACCCGGCAGTAGTATTCGATATATACGGGCTTAAAAACCAATTAATAGAATAGTTTACGCAATTAGGCTTTTCTTTAGAACTCTATACAGCGTTTAAAAGTAATATTAAAGACTTCCTCAAAGAGGAGTACGCGGTATTAGTATTATAATTAAGCTATAGTAAGTATACCTTTTACCCTCTACCTTCGAAACTTAATTAATTAATTAGCGTATTATTTTAAATCTACGGTTTAATACTACCCTTAAATACAGCGTAATTAGAACTCTCGCCTCTATAACGGGTAGTATTACCGCTAGCGGTCCTAACGAGCAATAATTCGAATCGATTTATAGCGAAAGAGGGGGGTTTTTAACACTTTAGTATTATTATATAGATAAATCCCTTTATTAGGGGTTTCTAGCATTTTTAGCACCTTTAGTATTATTATATAAATAAATCCATTTATTACCGTTTTTAGGATTTTTAATACAAATCGTAATTTAATATATATAGACTCGCCTCTCCCTTTAATAACTACTTACCGCCGCTTAAATATATTACCCGTCTCTTTATATTCAACTAGCTTATTAGCGTATAATTTAACGTAATCTTTATTTATATTATCGACTCAATCCATCGCTAGCTTCGAATTCCTAAAATAGCCGCGGATCTACTATATTTTATACTTAACGTCCTATACTACCCGTTTAAGAAATGCGGCGAAGTCGTCGTTTAGTATGCTATTACTACTATTATTACAGTATACCCTCTTAAATTACCGCTTGAAATTACTAAAGTAAGTTTCAATAGGGTTGAATTCGGAAGAATACGGCGGCAAATACTATAAGAAAATCCCCCTCTAATTATATACATATTAGAATTCAATACGAGGGTACTAATTAGCGTTATTTATTACTAGAATACTATTACGTTTAGGAAAGGGATTTATCTTAAAGAATAAATATTTTACTATTTAGTCCTAGACCCTAGCTGAATCCGTTATTCCTCTAAATACTAATAGATCGAATAACTTATTAACGTTAATAGTTAAAAGGAGGTAATATCGCGTACTACGTATAAATTTGCTAGATATTATTGTAATAGTATTACGGGGTACTTATTTAATATAATAAGTACTATCCCTTCGGTCTATATTAGATTCGTTATAGAATACGAATATCTTAGTAATAAATAGAGAGATTTTCGATATTTATTACGATATTAGTATAGGGGATTGTTGTAATACCTTTATATAGAATTACTTTTTCTTCTATTACTCTTATCGAAAGTGCCGCCGCACAATGTCTTTCGAAACGTATACGTCGTATTTATCGGCTAGAAAAGTGCATATTTTATCGAAATATAAATCGGGTTTTAATACGAAGAGCTTTATAACTTCCTTTACAATATTAAATATAGTTAAATTAATATAGAATCGATATAGTATAATATACCTCTAGTACTTATATAAAAAGTTTCCTTCAATTCTAAAATGCTCGCGATAGTAGAAAAGCTTTGCCAATATCTTCGAAAGTACGCTTATATTTCCAAATATTCCTCACAAATATTCCAACGGTAGTAATAACGTCGTTAGGGTATTCGCTATTTACTAATATTATTATAATTAATACCTTTTGGCGGGGATTAGGGTAGCGTACTATATCGCTATAAATAATAGAACAATATAAATAACGGTATAAATACTAAAACAAACGATTATACGAACGAGCGCACGAGAATATCGACTTTTTATACTAGTTTTGGCTAGATTTCGATATCAAACGATGGATTTACGTTGTGTAAAGCGATATAAAATGGCCAGATGGCCAAAATGTGTTGTTGTGTGTGTGTGTGCCGCACCCCCTCCCGCCAAGACTGCACAGGCGAATGAGTTTGGGAATGAAACTAAAAGATGGGGAAATGCATGCAAGGCCCATGTCCTTGTCCTTGTCTTTAACCATTTTATTGTCGTTGTCCAGAATTCATGTCCATTCCATGTTTCCATTTTCCAGTGAGGCAGTCCATTATCATCGTAAGCTTCTTGTTTTTTCTTACGATTTGACGATTTCTCTTGAACGAAGGAGTTTACTTTCCATGTCGTCTGTATCTGACCAAGGACGCCGATGGGCCTGCAACACGTGGGAATATCTACCCATCCGTATCCAAGGTTGGGACTTTGAAGTCCATGGGCAAAGGGAGTGTGCGCAGCGCGTGGTTTATGGACGGCCTGCCGTTGGTTTGACATACTAGTAACTTTCATGCTAGGCTTCGGTGTAAGTCGCTCCTTGACGACCCCCTGTTTCACGTTGCGAACCTGTGCCTGATTTGGGTTGCGATTTGACCTTGGGGTTGGGAGGAGGGGGGTTGTTATCGCAACCCATCCTTTCTGTCCAAGAGGGACGCGCACGCATGGCAACGTGGAAATCAAACGGCTGGTTTTCTTGGAGTAGAAGTAGGTGTCGGATGTCGGCGACGAGCGATGGGCGATGAGTTGAAGGAGACATCTCTATCACTGATCAGATTATCTAGCACTGATCTAATCTGGGGTGGTGATTTACTATCGAGGTGTTGCTATCTTTGGCCTCATATCTCTTACATTCGGATCTAACTATATGTGTTCTAGTTCTTTGCTGTCCTGACAACTTCGTACCAATATCATCGCCCTCTTTCGATAGTAACGGCCTCTAGCTAAGCCAGTCGGGCACTTTCCAATCTCGGTCTGCACAAGACTTGACATAAGTATGCCCAGAGAAGCAAAACCGCCAAACAATATCCGACACCTTGCCTTATACCGGTGACCCTTCAAGAATCTCTTGGGTTGACCATGCGGCGATGCACCTGCTGAACCGCCAGGGTTCATACTTGATAATCGATAGTCGAACGATACGCCCGCCGACTTCACCTTCTTCAAGGCGCACGAGCACCTCAACCTCCATCCAAAGGCCGAAAGACAGATGACACATAGAAACCCTCCAACATCTTCCTATCAGAATGCTCAAATCTCCTCGAGGTCGGACGAGGGGGAATGCGATCTGGGTAACAAAAAACATCATCAATAATGGTCAGTACGCTTCAATTTGAAAGGATTGGAAAGGGATTTGGGGTTCTTGGATCGCTCACATCTAACACGCTGCTGTTCGTTAATATGAACCCCCTGGTGGTTACCAAACTTGTCGTTCTCGCTGGTGGCTGCTTCACCTCCAACTCTTTCCCGCCTCCTCCTCTCATTGACATCGTCGACAGGGAGAAAAATAGGTTCAGAGATATACCCCGTAGCCGGAGCCGAAACAACAACCGGCTTCTCTATCTCCGGCTTCCCTATCTCCAGAGGTAGGTAACTCGATTCATGTTCACTGACTTCGCCGGCAGACATCGACAAACACCGGGCCCCAGCCCACCTCAACTCAGAGGTATTCGAATCCCCATTCGCGTTTGTCTTCGAACTCCCACATCCTACTCCTTCCATTCTCATCCCAATGGGCACTACCTCGCTATCTCCAGCACCATCTTCCCCCTCTTCTTCTTCTTCTTCTTCCTCCTCTTCTTTTTCTTCAATCGCCCTCTTCAACAACATCACCCTCTCCATCAACATCCTCTCCTCCTCAATACACCCCGCACAAGTCTTTTCTAGGCCGTAGTCGATGACGGGTGGGAGGAAGAGCATGTCGACTATGCCGCATTTACAGTTGTTGTTGTTGTTGTTGTTGTTGTTGTTGTCCTTCTCCTCCGGGTACTCCTGCGATATGGAGTCTATATCGATGGTCCTGACTATTTCTGTCTTGTGAGTATCTCCCGGGCAGAAGACTCGTTGGCGGTAGGTTTTGCACATCTTTTTCGTCTTTTTCAAGGGCAGTGATGCTTCCTTCGGCTAGCGAAAGGCAAATGGGTACGTAAGTCGGTTGATTGGTTGGTTGGTGTGGTTGGGTTGTACGGGCTGGATGGATGATTTGAAGCTTCTCTCAACACTCAAATGGATGAACGATTGGAGAGGGTAGGTGCCAGGCACGTTCTGGATCCTACATGTACTGCCCGTCGTGAATGCCCTTTGTTGACCGGAGATGATGAGGGTCACGTTGCCTGGCGGGTTGGCTACCTACCTACTGACCAAGGAAGGGGAACAATGCAGTTTCTACCCTCCCCTCTTGATGGTACAAAGAGGCATGGGGGTCATTGTTGTTGCCCGTAACACCGGTCAAAGGAATGCAAAGTGCCTGTATCGAACAATGGCGCTTGATTGGGGACGGGCAACAGATTGTCACTCACAGCTCCCCAGAACCCTTTGATTCACGGAGAGCAAGGTGGAGAGTAAGTATATCCAATATCATTCTATTATAAATGTACAGTCTAATACTGGTTTGATTGTTAGCTCGAGACCTAGGGTCAACTTCTTTAGGCGTTTTCATACTGTGAATATGCCTTTTCCAAAATAAAATACACCGTATTGGATCTTGTTAATGCCTTTCGGATCCGTACTTAGCCATTCATTTAGTCCTTAAAAGGTTTAGGACAATTCGGAAGACATTTCGTCTAGTATATTAGGAGTAAGTACCAAGCTAATAAATAAACCAGTACTAGATTGTATGTCTAAAACCCCCTTATGAACTCCGTCAACCAAAGATGCATCATCGCCATCATCATCATAACGACCTCCCGAACCGTTTACCCTTTGGAAAAGGCAAAACCCAAACACCAAAATGAATCACAACCACTCCACCCCCTCAGCCCACGGCTTCGTAGCCTTCGAATAATCCATCCCCCTCCTATACCCCGTCAACAGCTCCTCCTCATCCACACCGCAATGAACCTGCCCATCCCGCCCCTGGAACCATCCCAACCCATACGTCTTGCCCACCTGATCCTTTAGCTTCCTGACCATTTCGGCATTACTCAGCTTATTCGTCCCCACAAAGTCGTACAGCATCTTGCTTTGGTGGATATACGCCAGAACACTAGCAATAGTATTCGGCTGCCGCGGCAAGAACACGCGGCGCCGGCGGATGAACACAATAGTCGCAATCACCCCCATGTACAGCAGCACGAAATCCGCTAAACACAGGGAAATCCAAAAAGAAAGCGGCGTTTCCTGCCCCGCGTTGATCGAGTTCGTATCGTTTTCGTCGTCCCCATCTCGCCTAACCTTATGCTGGAACTCCGACTTCCCATCAAGCAACAACGCCTCCTTCGTCGCATCGACAAACACCCTCCCCTCAACACTCGCCAGGCTCGTGACCAACACCGTCAAAAACTCCGCCATGACGCTGCCAAAGCCAACAAAGCTGACCAGCCAGTGTCCGTTCATGGCCCCCTTGAGCGCGACCCACCCGCCAAACGGCATGGACCTGTAGTCGAGCGTCAGCGTCTTGGGAGGGGCGTGCCGCTTCTTGGAGAGGATGTAGTACGGCTCCATCATGCGCACGTCCGTCTCCATGGCGCCCCAGCTGAGCTTGAGGCAGACGGCTAAGGCCGTGATCACCCAGGGCGCGCGGTCGGTCAGGACGTTGGCGGGCGTGAAGAGGACGCAGGGGATCAGGACGGAGAAGAGGGTGATGAAGGTGATGAAAGGGATGGCGCCTGCGGCGCGCAGGGAGAGCGGGTGAGGGTTCTCGTCTAGGTGGCTGCCTGTGTAGCGCTCGCGGTCTTGTTCCTTTTTGGAAAGAGGTTTGTTGTAGACTTCGTCGGCGGGCGCGAGGGCAGAGTTGCGCAAAACGTAGCGGTGGTTTTTGAGCTTGTTGTGGATGTCCTTGTGCGTGGCCACGTCCATGTCTTTAAAGTCCATGAGGATGTGGCTGACGGTGGCCATGGAGGCGAGGCCGGCGATGCCCTTGACGTCGGCGAGGAGGCCGGAGCGACGGCTTTGCAGTTGGTAGAAGAGGATGCAGCCGAATACGGCGATGATCACGAGCGTGAGGGTTAGGATGCGTGACCAGACGGCGTGGATGGAAATGCGTTTCTCGTCGTTTGGGTGCAGGAGGCGAGTGTCGCGGTCGGGCGAGAGGATGATGCAGGCGGAGCATAGAGTCGGGACCAACGCGTTGGCGAGAAGACTTGCTATAGTGGACACCGCTACCGCATAGTGTTTGTAATGGAGGGCGCGAATAGGTCGGAAGAGGTTGAAGAAGGTGAAGTAGTCCACGTTGATGGACTCTGCTGCGAGGGAACCTTCCTCCTTCGATAGCTGGTAGAAAGCTTCAAGGCGCATCACCTCGAAGTTGGTGATCTGCCAGAACACACCATACGTAACGGCGATGAGCGTCGGCAGGAACTTGACACAGAAATACACTGTAGGTGTTATATCGGTGGGCGACTTGAAGACGACCAACGGCTGCTTGGCGGATCTCTGGTACAGAACTTCCACGCCGCCGGCCGCAACGATGGAGATGATAATGAGAGATACCAGATATGGCCATCTCATGGAAAAGGGTTTCCAGTCTGGCGTAGGGTAGAACACCTGCTTTTCCGTCCTCTTCGTTGTAGGAAACGTCGTCTGCCGCATTTGCCCATAGGGACTCTTTGACCCTCCGTCTGGTCCAGCCATGACGCTCAAGTCAAATTTGCCCGAGTTGCTGATAACATCGTCGTCCATCACCACCTCAATCACTTCCCCTCTTTTATTTGCCTCTTGCTGCGCCAACTGCTTGACAGTGTCATGTCGGCTCAAACGTGCAGCGGCTCGTGTGAATGAGCGTCGCATGGAGGAGCCTCTGTCGGAGATGGGACTTGCAGCCAGCAAAGCAGACTCGGTCACGACGGCATCGGTTCGAATTCCAGCACCCAAGCCACCAGTGAGTTTGCCCTGGGCTTCCTGTTCCTGTAACGATCTGATAAACTTATCATCCGCGTCTGTAGATGGACCCAAGGCTGCGCTGACATCGAAGACAGGTTCCACGCATAGGTACGGGGCTGGAGCCGGAAGCTGGCTGCCGCCTAGGGGCGCGGCGGACTGGATGAGGCCGAGATCGATGCCATCTTCTTCCGGAATCGTATCATGTCGTCGGTTCAGATGGGCAGCGCGGGCGGCAAAGGAGCGGCCCTGACTATGTCTGTTGCGCTGGAATGGTGGAGGTTGATATTGATTTAGTGATAAGTTTTCCGAGAACTGCCCCTGCACTGGCTCGTAGCTGCTATTTCTAGCGCCTCCCCCTCCTAAACCTGGCAAGTTTGCTAGCGCAGACCAGCCAGTCTGGGCTCCCGTGTAGACATGTCCGCCCTCTCCTCCGACGTCATAACTTTGATGATTAGACCCAGCATTGTCATATTCCGACTGAAGGGAAACCAGCGAAGGACGTGGTTGTACATTGTCGAAATCTGTGAGATCCGAGACAGTCGATATTCGGCTGAAGGAGCCTGCAGAGTGGGCGGAGTGCAGAGGGGGTCGCGCCTGCGGATGCGGCGCATATTGGTAGTCCATCGGCGGCTAATTCTAGCGTCTGGTCCGCTATAGCATCGCGTCGTCAAGGGGAAGGATGTCGAGAGGGCTCAAAAAAATAAGGAGATTGAGGAATAAGTGAAGAGAAAGAAAATAGTTGTCGAAGCTGAGGGCCCTGAGGAAATGAGTGGACGGCGCCCAAGACAACGCTGGCCAACGAGCTGAGAAGCTGCAGTTGATCCCGGGCTGCAGCTGAAGATTGTTCGATGGGCTGTCGTTTCTCCGTGGCGGAAACAACAACTGAACTTCCGCTTGGTGTAATTGGCCGAGGAAACCAACTGCTTCTGCGCTCCCAAACTCCTGGGTCCGAAAAGGTATCGTGAACGGTAGGGGTAAACTGAAGGGAAAGAGGGGAAACTGAAGAAGGTCAGTCAGCCCAAAGAGAGAAACGAGAGGAAGAAGAAGGTTGAGGAAGGAGAGAGAGTCTGAGGAGACTTCCAGCCAGCCCCAACTTCCCGATGAGGGGGTAAGGCGCGAGGATGTAACGACCACCCGTTTGTTTGGAGCCGCGGGCCCAAGTGTCTGTCCAACATCACACCCTTCGGTTCCCATCGTGACGACCGAAGAGCCAGAGACGTGGAACGGAGGCCGCCCTCTATTGCAGCCTTGTCGGAGGGGTCTTTCACGATGAATAGGGGGGTTTGGGGTCATTTTTTGGGTAGGGCTGGCGCTTCATCCCCCTGTTCAGGCCCGCAAAAGATGCGCTTAGAAGGGCCCCAGACAGCTTGTTTCTGGGGACTGCGGGGGTGTTATCATCAGCGTCGCATCGCGAAGTATTTCTTGGCGGATGTGTGGGAGCTGAGGTGTCCTTGTTCAGCTTCAACCTTGCAGCTTGTGCCACCAATATTTGGAGATGCATCGCTGGCAATTCAGGTACAGACGGTATCGAGTGATATGACTGGATGGCTGAGACGGAGAAGTCTGGAGTACTGACCACGTCTTTCCCGTGTCTTCATGTTCTGGATTTGCATCGATGAGTGGATTGGGATGTCGTTTGTCTTACCACACTGTCAGCTTGCCAAGTTGCCTGCATTGCTCCCTAGGGTCACCCATGATCGATATCGTGATCTTTCCTATTTATAGGCGGCAGTTCACGCCAGCGATGTAAATGAGACAAAATAAAATCTGACTTCGGCCGTTTTGCTTTGTTTTACATAAAAATCGACTTTTTGTTTTATTTGACAGGTAGTTTTGGTTTGTTTTGTATGTTTTACACCGGATTACACATTTTTCCGGGCTCCGAAATATACGAAATTACACACTTCTATCAGCCGTATCGGCACCATTACACAACAAAAACGCAGAGTTAAATACATATAACAATAACAAGTAATAACAAGCAATACAATAGAAGGATTACAAATCCTCTTCCTTATTACCCCCTTCGAAACAACCCCATAATTTCAAGCTCAATAATCTATTAATCGATTTATAGTATAATTTGTACTTCTAAGACGTTAGGATTAAATTAATAATATTAAATACCCTCTCGCACTCATTAAATATAGAGGGGATCGAGAGATAATCAAATACTAGTAACGCTAAGCGAAGGTATTTACCCTTATTCTAAATCTACTAAACTAATAAATTACTAACCGGTTAAAAGTCCTCTTTCAAATAGGACTAAAGCTCATTATTAAAACAAAACTATAATACTAAGGTCTTATAGTAATCTAACAGTATTAATCTATATAGATCTTCGCATTCTAATATTTATACTAGCGGTATAAAATTTAGAGAAACTCTATTCGCACCGTTGGAAAACTCTATTCGCACCGTAGAAAAAAAAAGAAAGTCTAAGGTTTTTCTACGGGTAAAGAGGCTCTAATACGTAAATTAGCCTAGAATTTTTCTTATTTTCTTCTCTATTTTTAGAGCCCTATATCATTTATATACACTGTATATAAAGTACTAAATTCGAAAGTAGTTAAAAGTATTAAGATTTAAGATATTATAGGGTAGAGGTACAATTAAGGGTAGGGTAAGATATATATTATTATACGGAGGAAGGGAAAGGAGGTATACGTAGAGGGTTGGTTATATAGGCGAGAGCCTTAGAACTAGCCCGAGGTTATATATCTACGTACGTAACTGGACGGTATAATTCTAAGCTATACTAAAGTACTCTAATATATTATAATAGTAGTACTTAATGCTAAGTAGGTTATAAGTAGGTTAACCCTATAATACTATCCCCCCCCTCCGTTTATTTAGCGAAGAAAAATCTAATTATATACTATTCCCCTTTTTCTAAACGTTTAATAATTTCTTTAAAATTTATATTATTATATTTGTAAAGCCCTCTTCTTTGCGCCGGAATAGGGTAGTAGCGGCGGCGGTCTTAGGCGGTTACTATAAGTAGGATAAATAGCGCTAAAGAAGCTTAGGGGCGGGGCGGCGGTATAGTTTAGGGGTTAAATAGCGCTATAAGGGTTCGGGACTACCCGGGTCCGAATCTAAGTCCGAATCCGTTTCTAATTCGGTAAAGTCTATTTATAGCCGGTAATTAGGTTAAGAGTAGACTTCTAGGGGTACAGAGGTTTAGGGGTAATTATAATAGAATTCTAAAACCTTTTCCTTATAATCGATAATATAGTTCTTAAATTCTTATATAAAGGGGTAATTCCCTTTCTATTTAACTTAGTAATACTAATAGTAATTCTTACCGAATTAACCGCAATTAATTAGGCGTTTAAAATCTTATTCGACGACGTCTATATTATTATCTATTCGTATTATAATATAATTATTATTAATAATAATATTTAAAGAAATATTTTAACTAAAAAGGCTTCGGCCGATTTAATATTAGACTATAGAGACGTAGAAAACTAATAAATATTTTATATTAATCGGGAAATCGAAGTAGACCTAATAAGAATTAGCTTTAATAATATAAAAGGGGCCCTCCTAACGGGGGGAGAACTTTTAATAGGGGTAGCCGTTAATAAAATTAATAACGTTAAAGAGGATTAAATCGTCTACCTAATATTTATCTAAATCTACGTAATATTTATTAACGTTAATTTTGTACTATTCCTAAATATAGCGGGTTTATTAAGAGACGAAGTTCTAAATCTTCTAAAAATAATCGGCGAATTTAATAATTTTATAATATTCTTTTAATTAAGCAGAAGAGAAGTTAGGGGGCGGCGGGGAGCGAAGCTTAATATTTATATAAGGGTAATAATTATAATTAATAAAAAACGGAGAAATACCTATAGAAGAAGAGACAGCGTTATTACCCGAAAACTCTACGAATAGGAACTACTTTACCCAATCTATTTATACCTAATTAATATAGAAGTATAGGAACTATTCTATATTTACATTAATACGCTCAGTTTAGGTATTAATTTAAGGATAGAAAGCGGAATTAAATTTTCGTATAATAGAAAAGCAATTATAAAAGGTAATTTAAAAACGGGAAATAAATTAAGAGCTTCTATTAGACGTAATAGTATTAAATAGGCTATATAGGGAATAAATTTAATCGATAAAGCGATCGGCGAATTCCTCCGCTTCGAGGGTAATATAAGGGATATAGTATTATATTTTTATTAATCTATTTATAACAATAGCAATATAGTAAAAGGTCTACCCGAAGTATTCGCTAAGTAGTAGTAGGGTAATATAATTAATTGAAATATCCTTCTATAGGATTAGGGAGATAGCAGTAAGTTTAAAAAAACCCGTAGAACTACGTTTAAAAAACTTCGTCTTTACATACAGGAAATAACCTTTATAGAAGAAATAAACGTCGTAATATATACCCTCTTAGAAGAACTTACAAGCGAATAAGTCGTATATAATATTTCTATTTAAGTAATTTATATTAAGCAAATTGTACTACCGACCGATCAACTAGAATTAAAACTCTTTATTTTCGGGGTCGATAATAATATAATCGTACTACTTCGCTATTCTATTAGAGAAAATATAATATTTAAAAAAGGCGTAATTAAAGACTTTATAAATCGATAGCGGCCAACGGCGAAGGGATTTATTTAATAAATAAACCGTAAACTCCTATAGAAACGGGGAGGTCTTATAACTAATACGGATAAAATTATTGGTTAATTAATTATCGAAGTCTTTAAGGCCGAAGAGATAAAAGTTAAAAGTAGTTATAAAATTATTAATTTTAAAATAGCTTTCTTCGAATTAAAAAAGGTCGAAGAACTATTTCTAGCAGGCGGCGAAACGGTTGTCTTCTATACCTATAAGGCGGTCGTTAAACTTACAACTAAGAGCGTTTAAATAAAAGTTTTAGGGGTTAGGGGTATAGCGGATTAAGAAGTTAAACTATAAGAGGAATTAGGACTAGTATATATACTACTAAGTAAATTACTTATTCGTTATAAAAGTAATAAAATTCTTATAGTTATTAAGAATATTAAAGGGAATTTAAACGCCTTCGAATTCGGGGCGCTACTCCTCGAAGGCCTTAATAATAACGAGGAATTTTTTATTATAAATATTATAATTATACTCCTATACGCTATATTTAGTCGAGAAGTAGGCAATAGAATATAAAATACTTTTATCGTTATATTAAGAGAGCGTACCGCCTATAGCCTAATTTAAGGCATCCGTTTTTATTATAATCTTTTTAATCTAATTATAAATTTTAAAGATAGGGCTATTAGTAAAAATTTATTTAAGAGAGTTAAATATAGCCTAGTAATAATCGGTTTAAATCTACGGCGTATCTTTTATAATTAATTCGTAGAAGGGGGCTATAATTAAGGAGAAGGAGCGTATAAACCGTCGGTAAAAATTTATAAAGCTAAAAAAAGATTAAAAGGACTTCTTAGACTTTAGAACTTACTATTTAATAATAACTTTAACCTTCTCTAAATCTATTTCGATACTACCTAATATAATAATAAGCCCTAAATACTTAATACGTTTAATATAGAATTCGTATTTATTAATATTTATATTAAAACCCGCTTTTACTAACCGCTTAAAAATATTATTAATATAACATTCGTAGTCTTATTCGTTATCCGAATAAATAAAGACGTCGTCGAAATAAGCAATAATATAAATATTAAATACGTTATAAAGGATATCGTTAATATAGTTCTAAAAAGCGCTAAGGGCGCCCTAAAGGCCGAAGAGGACGACGAAATTCTCGAAGAGATTAAAATAAGTAATAAAAGTAATAAATTACTCGTAGCCTTCTTTTATACGAATACGGTTAAAAGTAGTAATAACGTCGAATTTAATAAAAATCTTAATACGGCAAATAACGTCGAACGTCTCCTTAATTAAAAGAAAGGGGTAGTAAAACTTAAGTATAACGTTATTAATATTATAATAATCGATATAAATATAGATTCCGCCTCCCGGTTTTTTAATAAGGAGAACCGGGGAGGAGGCTTAGGACTAAAAAGGCCGAATAAACTTCTTTTAGAAATTATCGTCGATCTATCGTTTAATAATATTAAATTCGTCCGGGTTGAAAGCGCAACCGTATACCGCGGACGCCTCTTCTCTAGGTTTAAATTCGATTTTAAAATTATAAGTACAGTTAGAGGGGAATATTTTAATTATAATTTAGCGGAAAGTATTTATATAATACTAGTATTAATTAGGGAATTTAGTCCAAATTTAGTCGTCGGTCTTATAGGGCTTATCCGCCTTCTTATAAAAAATATTAGTATTCTCGGAGGTAATTTTATTAAGGGTAATATTATTAATTATAAAATATTTATTAATAACCCTCTTATATTTAGTAAAATCCCTATTCGTACCGTTAAGGGGGATAGAATTTAAAATTTAAGTAGTATAAAGGGCTACCTCTATATTTTAGCCCGCGAAGGCATTAATTTATAAATAAAAATTAGAGTCGAAGAATTTTTTATATTACTAATTATAATTAAAGAAGATTTATTCGATAATTTAAACTATTAATTCATTACTAAGAGTAGAAGGCTCTAATTTACTAAAATTATCCTCCGCTTATTCTTCGTCGCATATACGTTTAATATCTTCTTCTATATTAATTTAGGTCGTTCGGATAACTTAAAATTTAAAGCGGTTAGCGAATTCGAAAAAACTAAGTATTAAAAGCTCTTTAATATTTTCGGAATCAATAGGGCTATAAAAAAAGGAGGGAAGGCGGGGGGGAGCGAAAGAAATTATTAAAAATATAAATACTTAATCCAAGTTTATAAAAGTATAGCCGATAGGCCTAGGGTTAAACCGGTTAACAATTTATTTAAAATAGTAGCAAAAGGTTTATTAAATTAAGGAGGTTAGGGAGGCGTAGTATAATACTATTAAGGCCGGGCCGGAATCCGTAATTAAAATTAGGGAAAGGTTTACATTTAAAGTTAAAGGAGCGGACTTTATAATTAAGAAGGCTCGAATAGCCTCCTCGGTTAGGAGGACTCAAATAATAACTTTAATTAGCGAAGGAGGGTAAGGATTACCTTCGTCTTTAATATTTTCAACTGTAGGAATACAGTATACTATTATACTAATTTTTATTACTTTTAAATTAAAGGGCTAGGAGGCTATTTATAGAAATAAGACGTAGCGTAAATCTTAATATAAACCGGCTAATAAATAATTATAAGCTTTATAAATAGAAGTAAAAGAGAGGGTATTAAAGGGCTACGAGATTATTAATAAATAATAGGCGAATTAAAGGTAATTAAAGATAACCGGATTATCGGAGGCGAAATTATAAATAAGGAGATCGATAATTTCGTAGTATAGGCCTATTTATATAATAAACCGGGAGAAGTAAATAATATTACCGCCTTTTACCTCCCCTCTATTAATAAAATAAAGGATTTTAAAAGTAATAAAGTAATAAATTAATAAGTAGTAATAATAAATAAAAGAACAGTTAATAAAATTAAAAGCGGTATAATTATTATTAATAAGAGTGGAATAATATAATTTATATAACCCGTCGGAAAGGTAAATAGAGAAGTTCAAAGTATTTAATTATTTATAATAATTATTTATAGAAGATTTATTTATCTTTATAATATTAAGCGGTATAAGGACGTTTCCTTTTCTTTTTATAGGCTCCGGCCTCTAAACGTAATTTAATAAAAAGGCTATATATTTCCCTAATCGATAACTCCTTATTTATTACTTAAGAAGGGGCTAATAAAACCTTATTAATACTAGGGAATTGACTGGGTACTATTAAGGACTATAGCGTTAACCTAATAAGATTATTAACTATATTTAAACTACTAATTATACCCGGACTAACCGGATTACTAATTATAATTATTATAAGAGCCGCTTTTACTTCTTCTACTATAATTATAGCCGCTACTACGGATAAAAGAAGGGAATTCCTTATAGAAATTTATTTTACTATAATAAGTAGAGGAGTAGTAGCCGGGGCGCTTATAACGGGTATAAACGCTAAACTTTATATAGAAGTTAAAGACGTTTTAAAGGATTATAATATAGATTATAATATTAATAGCGGATAATTTATCGAAATTTATAATATTATTATTATAATTAATTATAATATAAATAACTATAAAAGAAGAGGCCGCGTTAGAAGTAGGGCTATAAAGTTTGTAGAAGGGATTATTAATTTTAAAATAGTAGGCGTTATTTTCGAATTATTAAACGAAAATATAAATTAAAGTAAGTTATTTAAAGTAATCCGAACCCGAGGGCTAGGGAATTTATATAGTAAGAGTAGCGCGAATTTTATTATTAATTTTATTTCTAAGGAAATAGACCTTTATAGCGTCGTCGAAATTATAGCAATCGATAATCTAAGTCTACTAATCTTTAAAATCGGATTAATATATATTCTTATTTATAGCGAAGTCGTTTAGCTCGCAGCGGACGAAAGTAATTAGATTATTATTATTATATTTAATATTAAATTCCTCCTTAATAAAGGTATTAATAATCTTCTATTTCTATTTCTCCTTATCTAAATCGAAGTCGACGATATAGAATAGAACCGTTTTATAGGTAGAGAAGGGGGCGTCTTCGAAGGACTTAATAATAAATAAGAATTTCTTACGCTCGTTAAAGAAGAACGAGGGATTATCTAACTAAATAAGGATAATTCTTATACGCTAAATACAATATTTCTTAACTTTTTTTAAAGGGTTCTTACCCTCGCCGTTAAAAGGTTTAATATAAATACGAGAAGGGTAATTTATAAAACCGTTAATAATAAAAGTAAATATTATAACGTCTTTAAAAACGGAAACTACGGAATTAATACGCTTAAACTTCTTCTATAGGGATTTAGTAGTTTTAATAGCGGAATCGAAGGCCTATTAAAGGGCTTTATTATCCAATCCGAATTCGTTAGCGTACTAATTAGTATTAGCGTAAGTTTTCTTAAAGATAGAATACTTTTCTTTAAAGAAAACGCCGTTATTTAAGAGGCGAATATTTTTAGCCTTAAATTAAATATACATTTCGTAGAAAAATTAGAATTCTTCTTAAGTAGATTAGAATTAAACGAAGGTAATAATAGAATCGACGTTAAATAAGCGGCCGAAAGAAAGAGAGGTATTATAGAAAATAATATTAATAGAGAGATTAATAGCGTATTATTCCTCCTTTATAGAAGCGGGAAGGTTATTAAAAGTAGTAAAAGCCGTTTAAAAGGTCTTGTAAAAATCGGCATTATACGGGTCGGTAATTTAAAAGGAGCCGACGGCGGTAGCCGCGATAAGGTTATTTATAAAGGTAGTACTAAATACTAATACCTTTAGGAATTCGATATCGCCTATTAAATTAATCGACGGGAATTACGGGTATTATAAGCGGACTCCGTCTTTAAGCAGGCAAATTAAAATTTCTTTATAGTATTTATAAAGATATAGATTTTCGTTTAATTAAAAGAAGGATAAAGCCTATATTCGTACTTCGATAATAGGCCGAATCTTAAAATCCTATTTATACGTATAGCGTTAAAGAGGTATAACAAATTATTATAGGGTAGAAATATAATTAAAAGTAGAGTAAAATATATATTATTATACGGAGGAAGGGAAAGGAAATATATATAAAGGGCTAGCTATATAAGCGAGAGCTTTAGAGCTAGCCCGAAGTTATATATCTACGTACGTAACCGGACGGTATAGCTCTAAGCTATACCGAGGCACTCTAGTACATTGTAATAATAGTACTCAGCGCTAGGCAGGTTATAGATAGGCTAACCCTATAATATAAGACTAATAAAGTTAAATATAATAAACAACTCGTCGAGCTAGTAGTAATAAAAGGCCTAATATAGGTTGAAAAATCAATTGAAATTCAAGAAGCATTTTGGTACCACTTTTGTCTTTATACGCTTTATCTTCGCCGAGATAAACTTAGATTTCAAATTTTATCTACGGTCCGAATAGAATTTTCCTACAATACGAGTAGAATTTCTCAAAATTTAATAATACCATTACAATTGTATTAGCGGCAATCGATAGTATTTTACAGTTCTAATATTCCTAGCGGTAGACGGTCTTAAACTTAGAAATTATTCAATTAACCTCTAACTTCAAAACGTATAACTCAATCCACTTCTTCCTATAACTGGGGTATAAGACTATAGTAATCCAATACAACGACAATTTGCCTATAAACTCCTTATACTTCTCGAATTTAACGATCGCTTAGTTAAAACCTTCCCGTATAAATAAAAATCTAGAATTAATTAGATAGGGGAAAGGAGGGGGCTTAATTTAGCGGGCACCAATACGAATCTAACTACTAGTAATCTAATTACCAATAGTCTAATTACTAGTAATCTAATTACTAACGGTCTAATTACTAATAATATATTAAATACTAAATTAATTATTAACTGTATATCGAATACTAAATAGATTACTAGGAATTTAATTACTAATAAGAAAGGAGGAAACTGCTAATAAATAATTATTATGTCGTAGTAAATTAGGTCGTAGAATATTAAGTAAATCTACGTTAAATCTATTTAAGTAATGTAATAAATTTCTAATATAATAAGGTCGTAATTACTAATTCTAATTAGGAAGATCGAAGGCATCCTCCTCCTCCCCCTCCTCCTCCTTATTATTATTATAAAAATTCTCGTTTAATACCTCCTCCTTATCGTCGGCCGCGATCTTAGCGTCGTAAAAGTCTCGCTATTATTCGAAATCCTTCAATATCTAATACAAAGTAGCGTAGATTATAAGGAAGTACGGCTTATACTATTTAAAGATTTTAATTATCTTCTTAAAAGGTTCGAGGATATAAACGATATAAATAAATATATCCTAATCTTCTTTCGTCAAAATATCCTCTATTAGAATATATTTATTAGTATTAATTTAATAGTAATTCTAATAATAATAAACGTCGATTACTTCCTTTAAATCGAATGTACGTTAAATTATAAAGTAGATAGAATTTTATTTAATATTATTATTTATAACGAAAATATTCGATTTAATACCGGGCTCGAGAAAAATATCGCCGTACTTCTTCCTCTTTACTTCCGTTAACTTATTCTTTATAAAGTTAACGAACCTCTCCTTATATTAGGGAGAGCGGCGAATAAATATAATAATATTTCGAAATTTATTAATAGAACCCCACTTTTTCTACTCTTTTACTAAAGCGTCGTTCTCTTCCTAAATCTAACGTACTCCTAGATTAATATTTCGAACTATAATACGAATCTCGCTTTCAAGAAATACTTTCGCGGCGAAGTTAATAATATAATTAAAGTAATATAATTGTAAATAACTCTTAAATTTATCGAATTTAAAATCGTTAGTTAGGAAGTCGTTATTAAAGTAGAGCTTCTCTATTAGATAATTTATACAAATATCGTTAGATTTAATATTATCGCCCTAGAAATAACTAATTTAAGATTAGGTTTAAATTTAAGTATAATTAATCTCGGCTAACCCCTAGTAGTTTAGTATATTATATAATACTACCCCGACATTAGCACCGCCATACCCCCCGCTTATATAATATATTCCTAATAAGTAATTACGTAGAATCCGGTCTTTATTTAAATAATAAATACAAACCCCTAAAAGAGAGGACCTATTACTAGAGGTTTAAAGATCGAAAGAGATATACTTCTTATATAGACTCGCTAATATTATCTCCTTAATAAATATAAATTAAAGTAAATACCTATAGTTAATCCAACTTTTAATCGTCTAACCGGCATTAAGTAACAATTTAATTATTAAATCTACGTTGAGAAGGGATAAGAATTAGTAGAAATTCGGGTTAAGGATAGCGGCGAAGGGGATACTATAGTTAACGATTTATACGAATAACGAATCCTTAAAGGCATCCGCGAGTAGCTTCGTAATAAAAACGTAGCCAAATTTATAAACTTTAATAATCTATTTAAATATATTATATAAAACTATTTTAAATTGCTTAATTAGTAGACCTTCTACTTTATCGTTAATCTAATAGGTATTTTTAAAGTAATTGACGGTACCGCTAATAAAATTACCGGTATAAATAGTATTATAATAATTATAATACTATATTTAATTAACGGTTTTAATATAGTTATTACCGCTATTATTAATACTTTACTCGGTAAACCAAATACTATTACTATCCTTTCTAATAATAAATATACGGGGCTTATAGCGTTTAAATTAATTATCGAATATATATTTATATCCTTTATATTTAATACGGGGAAGTTTATTAATTTAAAGAAGTAATTAAAGAGAAGCTATAAATTAATATAAGTATTAGTATATTATTATAGCGGTTATTATTAGCGGGTATTATATACCTAATCTAAAGGTATACGAGCCAATTCTCTAATACAATTAAAGATTATATTAATAGGGTTCTTAAGAACGCTAAAGGTATTAGTAAGAGGGGGGGTAATAGGGGCGTTATTAATATCGTTAACGTTATTAAAAGTAGATTCGGCTATATTACTACGGGCGAGCTACTACAAAAGTAGGGGGAGAAGAAATAGGGGAAAGAAAGAAAGAAAAAAAGTAAAAATATCTCTATAAAGTATAGAAGGGGAGGGTGATTTGTA
Source organism: Neurospora sp. CHS-2018c (assembly GCA_009806235.1). Taxonomy (NCBI): domain Eukaryota; kingdom Fungi; phylum Ascomycota; class Sordariomycetes; order Sordariales; family Sordariaceae; genus Neurospora; species Neurospora sp. CHS-2018c. The sequence continues at coordinate 1,120,085 of RAPC01000052.1, read as the reverse complement.
TTATAGTATAGGGTGGCTTACAAATTCACAATACTATAGGGGGTAATTACCAACTAGTTTTTATACGAATCGAGGAAGTAGGAAGGCTAATACACGAAACCCCCTACAATACTAAAAAGATCCTAGTAACCGCTACAAACGCTATTAAACGGCCGTCGGGAATAGGCTTTTTATAGCGCGTTTAAATAGACTAAGACGAAGTCTCTATTATGCGATAGACTGGTTTAAACGGCTAGAATCTACCCCTTCTAATGTCGGGAACCTTGGGACCGCCTTTTTTGCGTATTTTGACAAAATCGGGCCGGCCGTTTTACCTATATCGATACCCGATTTGTTTTATTTTGTTTTATTTCATTTTGTTTTATTTTATATCTTTTGTCTCATTTACATCGCTGGTTCACGCTCTGCAGGTCCTTGACCACGACCTTCGATGGTAGTACAAGCTTCAATGACATATATTAACTGCGCAGGCCGGCACCATTACTTAGGTACCAATCGCCGTTGTTCATGCCTTGGACATGTTTTGAAAACAATTGTGGAAAAAAAAAAAATTTTGCGCCGAAAAGAACGAAGACGACTACCACGACAACAACGACATGCGATCAATGGAAGAAGGGCAGATGAGGAATCTCTACGACGTCAGCAAGCTTGACAAGGGACAAAAAGGGGTACAAAGGTCGAAAAATCAAAAAGCTCAGTCGCCCAGGCCAGTGTTCGAACTGACCAGCTGCAGACCTACGAAAACTGTACCACCAGTACCGCGCACTGAGCAATGTTTTCTGGCTCCCATACCGCTTGACCACGCAGAGGCGGGGAGGAGTTATTCGATTCACCAAACGCGGAGCCTATATACCCTAAGCTCCTGTGGCTTGGTGGGACAGACAGCAGTCACCGCATAGGTGGCAGCTCTGGGAATCTGTGATGATGAGTGTCTACAGATACCAACTGTTCGTATTACGAATGCATGATATGCATCTCGAACTTGGATTTCATGCCTTCGTTATTTCCTGTCGCCTACCTATCTGCTTGAAGAATAATTGCGGAGTGTCCACCAGAGTGTCTTGTCGTTTGATATTTCCCAGCACCAGCCACCTTCGTCCTTCGCCTCAAGAGGGGTTCAACCTCCAATGCAAGGCAAATGCAAGATATCAGTAGAATGATAGAATCTGTGAATTTCATTCTAAAGATGTCCAATAGGGGAAGCCAATTCTCTTGCTGCGCCTAAGTCTGAACACCACCCCCTCCCCGTTTAAAGTGGACACCACTGAATCCCACCAGGGGAGATCAACTGAGTCTGCAACAACAACGATAGTGTTTCGACGCAGCCCGAAGAGAAGAGTGAAGCAACAGTTTGCTCCATCGGTAAGTTTCCATCCGGAGTATACAAAGGGGCAAGTTGAAAACTGACTTCTTCCTCAGACAGACCACAAGGGTAATGCCAACTCCCAGCCTTGAACCATCGAGATGGGTCAATCTTGCCTTGAGGTTCCGGCCCATTATTGAGGGAATGACTACGCTTCTCGTAGAGTTGAACAATGAAGTAAGTCATCCATTTGCAAGCCTCTCTCTCAGCTGCAGCACTGGACTACCACTCACTCAAGGATCTTTAGCACTCACTCGTCAGGGCGACTTTGCGGTCACTCCACGATGATATTCAGGATCTCGCAGCTCTGCCAGAAGACGAGGTGTATTGGGTCGCCCAGGTGACAGAGCGTATACTAGAAGACGCCAGGGAAGTGGACGAGCACTTAGATGTTATCGAGGGGCAAATGGTAGCGGTGATCCGGGTGATCCAATTGATGGAACAATTGATGGCACAATTGGAACACTTTCCTGCTGCTACCTCTTGAGTTGGCCGAGGAAGGATACGAAGTGAGCTACGTATTCTTCGTGTTTATTCACAAAGCGTGGAGGACATTGCTCCGTGATATGTCAAGGAGCAGCTGCGAGTCAATTCAGAGTCGGAGAAACCGATCTGTCAAGAGAAGAATCTGATCATGTGCGCGGCTAGAAAGGGTACAGGAAACGATGGAACACCTCTCCGCGAATAGCCGCAACAGGAGTGAGTTCCTTCCACCCAGGAGAGGATATTGTAATCCGGAAGGTGGCTCCTTCCACCCATATAGCAATAGATGAACGCTGGACACCCGGCCATCTTGATGTGCTCCTTCCCAGCTCGTTCTCTGACTGATCCTCATTGACCATTCATCATCCAATGACCGCCCAAATTACGGATACCATGTGATAGAAAATGATCTGCGTGCTCTTCCCAGCTTCTTGTCCTTTCTGTCGTGAAAACTTTCTCCATCTACCAAGATAAGCAATGTCAGGCATGAGACGATCATTTGCGGTCATGTACCTACCTGCCCATATCCGCCTCCACCATCGACAAACTAAAATATTCCAGGTAGCCGGGTGACGTCGACCTCGGGCCATCCAAATCTACCAGATCGTGACAAACTGAGACGGCGCACAATCGAGACCGAGACCAACATCGAGCATACGAGATTGTGCCGCACCTACAAAAGTGGGTGATGTTGGCAGTTGCTGATGAACCTTGAAATATCATGGTGTAGAAACAACGAATTCCCGTGCGTTGAGTCGCCGACCGATCGAACAATATCTTTCTTCCTTTCCGATCTACAAAACCGCGTCGCCGGTATCGACAGCTCGAACACTCCGAAACCGCCTACTTTCTTAAGCTGGTTGAAATGCCGCAGGCATAGCATCGACGACGACGACGACGACGACGACGACGACGACGACGAGAACCAGCGGAGGCGTTGAGCAAACCGTCACCTTGATATGGACAAATAATTCCTTCAAGACGACCAGCTATACTGGAAATTTGGCGCAGAAATATCAGAAACCACCCAAAGTACTTCCTGGAGTACGTATGTGCCCAGAACTTTACCTTCACTCCGCCCTCAGATCGGATGGAAGGTCTTGAAACACGCCTTTTTCGCTTCTGCCAAAGAAGGGGCAGCCACAAACCCTTACCTTCGTTTCACTTTTTCGCAAACCTTCCCTTCTAACACCAACTGCCAATCCTTTTCCGGTCAACAAGAAAGATATTTCCCGTCCCGGTGCAAGATCATTCTCCCGGCGCGGCCCCCGCACCAGTCGATCGAGCACCACCGCTACTCGCGACAGCCGCCAAGATGGTGAACTCCCTCCTCGCCTGGACCGAGGATGAGCTCCAGTACCTCAAAGCCGTCCTGCGATGGAAAGATTCGCCCGCGGAAGAATACAAGCGACTCTCCGATGGTGGCGCAAATGATGCGCTGTCCAACCTCGATGCGCAGGGTTCGACATCGCCGCAAGAACCAAAACAAGAGGAAATCAAGATCCTCGTTCTCGGTGCAGAGGGAGTAGGAAAGACGGCTCTCGTCCAAAAGGTATGTAGGAATGCGCCGAACCCTCCCCGCCCTCGGTTCACTTTTCGTTCGCTTTCCGGCGAACACATTCGGGCACCGACATAGTTCAACGGGGACAACGATTATGAACACAAAATCATAACCTTCCCCATCTCTTGCGCAAGCGGCTTCTAACTCAAGGTTCTTCCAGTTCGCCAAAACCCACCGCCACCCCTCCACCTCGAAACCCAACCGCTACCTACTCACCCTCCACTCAGATTCCACCACATCTTCCGGCAGCAATAACTCGACCACCTACACCCTCCACACCCTCGAGCTCCCCCATCCCTGGTCCACCACCACGCGCACCACGCATCCCCACCTCTGGACGCGTACCCTCACCGAATACGACGGCGCCCTGATCCTCTACTCCGTCACCGACCTTTCCTCCCTACAACATGCCACATCCATCGCCTCAGCCATCCGCGAACACTTTGCTTCCCTCCCTCAGTTCAGCGAGGACTTGGTCCCCTTCAACAAGCCGATCGGCAGAGGATCCAAGGCGCACTATCTACATCTCAAAAAGACGACCAGGAACGTGGTCAGAGAGTTTGCCATGGTTTTGGTGGGAAATAAGAGCGATGTGGATATTCTGGGTGGCGCTGCTATTGCTGCTACTGCCGCTGCCGCTGCTGGTTCAGTGAGCGGATTTGGACTTGGACTCAGTGGAATTGGAGAGAGGAAGGTGTCGACAAAGGAGGGAAAGGAAGCTGCCAAGAAACTGGGACTGGCTGAGTCGTGGTTCGAGACGTCGGCGGGCGTGACGGGGGAGAATGTCGATGTGGTTTTTGAGCAGGTGGCTAGGGAGGCGGTTAGGAATAGGAGGGAGTATAGGGAGAAGAAGGGAGAGATTGAGAGGAGTGGGAGCGAGGCGTGGTTGAAGAGGGATTCGGAGGTGGATAGTACGGCGACGAAGAGTAAGGTGGGTGGATTGTGGAAGAGTCTTACGACGGGGTGGTTGCCGTTGTTTGGGAAGAAGAAAGGTTAGGGGAAAAGGAGTGAGGTTGATGATGGCATTGCCTTGGTTTCTCTGGAGGGAGTCTATGGTAGTTCCTGCTGGTAAGAGCTTCTAGTGAGGATGGAAATGCTCATCGTTGCATGGAAGAAATAATAAGGACAGAAAGGGAAGGGAAGGGGTTTGTGGTTGCTGTCAAGTGGCGATGTCCAGATGAAGGTTGCCCTGGTGGGGAGCCAGGTGAAACGGACAAAGGAGGTTTTATTGTGTTTTCAGCGAAGATACCCCGGGGATCCGTTGCATTCAGGTTCAGAAGCTCATTATCGCGAGTCTAATAATGAACCAAGCCATTCAGTCGGTGAGAAAATGAAGCAAAGAGGATGAAGAATGGCAGTATTTCCGTACGAACGAAATTGAGTAGAATGACACCTCTTACGGCTCATGATGTCTACCGTTGCGTCGTAGATATATAGGTACAAAAACCCCATGGTCTAACGTTACATCCAAATCGATTTAGGCTCCAAAGTGGTTAATGTCCAGTGACCCATGGTATTCCAAAATTTCCAAAACGCCTCGCTGTCTGCGACATCCCTGCCTCCTTACCTATGATACCCTTTTACCCTTGTTTGTGAAATCGTACCGGGATCCAGATGTGCCCCTGAAACGGGTCTAATATTGACGAATCTCTATGGTACCATTCAACAACGCCTGCCTGAATAGGTCGGCAAACGAGGCAGTAGTACGGCAATCGCTCCTCTCCCTCCTTTCCAGGGCTTCTGGCAACCACTCTTGGATCTTTTCGACTCTGTTCGAGTGCTGTGCAAGAACACCGTCAGTACCACAACTTTACAATATCAGACACAAGCGGGGTTCAAGTTCAAACTTACCGAAGGATGCGTACTCATCCACTCGGGCACTTTTTCCTGCGTTTTCCTATCCATCTTCTCCCAAAACGTCACCGCCTCGCGGGGATCATAGCACGCCTCCGCCATCATCATCAACCCGATATAATCCGCCTCGCTCTCCTGCTTGCGGCTCATCGGGTTCGAGATCGCCGTGTTGAGCGCCCACGCGCCCGCAAACTGGGCGATGATGGCCCCAAGTCCCAAAGCGCCACAGAGGACCACAAGACTATAAAGCAGGAGATTCATGCCCAAGGTCTGCGACATGCGTTCGCCTACATGATCGGCGACGTTGTGCGCGATCTCGTGGCCCAAAACCGTCGCCAGCTGCGAGTCCGTCCGCGCCAGGCTCAAAATCCCGCTGAAAACGAATACTTTCCCGCCGGGTAAGACAAAGGCGTTGACCTTGTGCGGATCGTCAATCACAAAGATCTCCCATTTTTCGTCTCTCATCCCGCTGAAGGGAATCAGCTTCGCCATCACCCGCTTCACGCGCTGCGTGCGCCAGTCCCAGTCGGGCAGGATGGTGACCCCTTCCCTGTCCAGATCGTAGAGTAAGCGGCGATAGGACAGGTCGCCGGCCTCAAGAATGCGCTTGCGCGAGTAGATGTTGAAGCGCGTGCGGCCGGACACGGGGACCGTCTCGAGGTTGATGAAGTAGAAGATGATGGTTCCCGCGACGCAGAAGACGGCGAGGTATTTGGTGTTTTGGTGGCGCGCGGCCCGTTTGAGGTCTTGGTCCGTGAAGAGCGGGTCGGCGTAGCGACGGTGGACGCCGTAGGGGTCGACGCGCTCGTTGAAGGAGCGGTTCCACCAGTCAGAGGCGAAACGGCGTTGTTGGTGTTGTTGTGGTCCTCCCCGTGCCCATGGAGGAGGGCCGGTGTTGATTGGGGGTATGCGAGCGGTTGTCGTCGTCGTCGGTCGCCATGGCGTTGGTTTGCTGGAATAGAGGCTGGGGCTGGTTACATGTCGTCGGTAGGCTCGGAGCTGCTGCTGCGAGGATGGGTTGTCGTGTAAGATGCTTCGGGAAGTTTGTGAGGTTTTTGCTGTCGTGGATAATGCTGTGCTGAGGCGTGCGCGTGTTCGGAAAGCTGCAGACGCATCAGCGACTGCTCGGGTGCCTACGACAGCTGCGAGGCCGGCCCGTTGCCCGATCACTGTAGAAGCGACGCCAAGCGATGGTCGGAGAATAGGAAGCATAGTATGGAAAATGGAACTGTCGCAAATCGAATATCTGTTTCCTTCTCGAACAAAGGATCAAAGAATACTAGGTACGGCACGTATGAAACGAACGAAACCGTTTAGGAAACGTGGATCGACACATGGTAGAAAGCAAGAGCTAAGGAGCTGAGGGTTTCAGCCACCAGAAGTGTATTATTCAGGATAAAGCTGTTTGTTTGCTGACTTCGCCGAATGCTGTGCACTGATGCGGTGGAATTTCGGCGAAGGTGGCAGACGAAAGCTCGGAATCTGACAAAGTGACAGGAGTCATGGCAGGTCGCAACTTCCGTCATCGAGCAGGGAGCAGAGCGACGGCAGGCAAGGATGGGCGGGAGAACTGAGGGCTTGGCACTTGGCGGCTATTGGTGGGAACAGGCGCGATAAGCGGAGATAACGAGTCAAGCGGGCAGAGCGGGGTCCGTGGCCTTCCCGTGCGGGCATGTCTTGGCAGGAGTCTTGGGTGCATCTGGAACTGTCTTTTTACAACGCCATCAACCTCCAACTGTTGAGAGTTGAGAGTTGACACGTCGGCTTCTCACTCCATCACCTCCACCATGCCGATCATATTCGAGAACAGCGCAATGCCTAAAATAACAACCAACACACACACTCTTTCTAGCGGGACACGGTACGAGCAGTCGAATCAAAGCGTGGACAAAAGGCCGCCAATGTTCAGCAACTTCAGCTGTGAGGTAATGATGCTTCTAGCCCTTTGAAAGGATTCCGAATACTGGTGCATATTGGTGCACATTGGTGCAGTGACCCGACTGCCTTGCCCATCATGGTCGGCCCGCAGTACAGCCTTAAGGCTCGGAGGATTACCGCATTGTCTCGGGCTATACGTTTTCAGGCTCCCTGGAAATCAGGCATAATCTGTAGGCATACTACTCGAATATATACATTTCATACCCGAGAAAAAGAGTAGGGGGGATAGCGTCAGAGCCCGGGGCACTATAAATTCGATTCTTCTAGTGCCTTATCTTTTCCTCCTATCTTTTTCTTTCTCCCCTATAACTATCCCCTACAACCAAACCCTAGTAATCTAGCTATAGTAAAGACGAAGCTAATCCTTAGCGATATCGATCTCGTGTATAAATAAACAAACCCTTAGTATTGAGATTGTTTCTCTAACTCCCTTACCCTATTTATAGACGTCATAGACGATTACTTAAACTCCTAGTAATTCGTTGAGCACGCTAACTACGTCGTCGTCCCGCGAATGTCCTTATCTCCCAACGTTTTAGAAGGTCTTACCCTTATAGATATAGCCTATAAACGAACCCACTTTGGCTAGGTTCGTAAGAGAAGCCGTAAAAAGATCGAGTTCGAAGTTAGACTTAAAGGTATTAGTGATATTTACTATTATATAACTAAATTGGGTAAATATTAGTATAATTGGGATAACCGGTTTAAGGTAGTACGCTAGTAGTAGGAAGCCAAGGGGGTTGCTTATATATACATTAATATCGTTGAGTAGGATAAAGGTAGTGATTTTGACGACGGCGAGGTTGGTAATATTTAAACCGCTGGCTATAACTACTGGTTACCTCTATTAATAATACATATTGCTAGTATAACTACTAGTAAATTAAATTGCTAGTGATATTTCTAGTTACTAGCTAATGTTACTGATAATAATATAAATTACTCACTAAACTACTCGTTGCTAGTAACTAGAAATCAAATTGCTAGTTAATGTACTAAGTAATGTAATTACTGGTTATTATTCGTTACTAGTATTATTATTAATATTCTAAATTGCTAATTAATAGTATTATTGGTCGTACTCTTCTAACTTCTTAATAAAGTCAACTCTATTCCCTAATACTCCCAGTTTATACTATAAGCACCAGTCTTTCAACTTTGCCTTCTTATATTAGCTATAACCAGATCTGGCTCTCTCCTCTGCCTATAACTCGAAGGTAATACTATCGTCTTCAAATAAGGGAATAATTTTAAAATCGTTAATACTAATAGTAATATCAACAGCGTTCTCCTAGTTACGCTAGTCGATAGTAGCTCTATCGATCTCTTTAATATTAATAAGGTGATTTTGATTCCCGTTTAGAAGAATGGATATACTATTATCTTTAAAAGACTTAATAACTATATCCTTTTTATCGGTTTGTAACGTTTTCTAGCACTTTAAAATAATATAAATTACTATAATCCTTCTATCAGAGACAGACTATGCCTTCCCCTAATTCTCTAACCTCTCGTCCTACTTCTTTTTAGCTAAAAAGGTCTCTTCTTTCAACAGCTTCTTGAATAATAAGTTGATAGCTATATCGAGTAGTTGCAATAAATTAGTAAAGCTACTAGGGATTATAGCTAGGATAACTTTATAAGGTATATTATTACTAAGCTTATCCCTAATTCGTTGGGTGTTATAAGATAAGCATATATTTATAATTAATAATAACTCTTACTTAATATCGTCCTTTATAATAGGGGCGAATTCGTTATCAAACCAATTAAGTAGAAGGTCCTCGTTCTAGTATACTACCTTATTGAATTTCACTTCTATATTTTGGGCGTAGAATTATTATTCTTCAACGACTTTAATACCCTAGCTATAAAAGATAATCGTCGGTTTAAGACGAGTAATTCCATTTGTAAAAATATATAGAATTAAAGTAGTTTACCGTTTACCCTAACTGCTACGGTTAGTCTTACCTGTTATAGACTTATTACCCTTTATTATATATAAATAACCTTCGAGATATTCGAAAGGGAGGAGGATCTCGTCGAAGTTCATAATAGTAGATAGAGGAAATCGTATAGTCGTACTAGGTAAAGTAGGTAAAATTGGCTAGGTATTGCGCTTAATAAACCTATAGGTCGAAATAGTTAGCCTCCGATAATTTCTAGGTCTTTTCCGAAATTCTCTAGGTCTTCGCCGATAATGTCTAGGTCTTCGCTAATAATTTATTCTATAGAGAAATCAGGAGGCAAAAGACATAGAAAAATGGGAATAGAAGGCAAGAGACGTATAATAATCTATAGATATATAATCTTACTTCAAAAATAAGTTTACTTTAGTAAATAGCTCTATTGGCAACTACTAGGCTTAATAGGTAATCCTTCTATACGTTATACAATAACGGTCTAAGAAATTTGTAAATCAACTACGAGAAAACAATTACTCGTAATACTCTACTTAATCCGGATAAACCGTACGAAATAGAGCAGTAGATTCTCAGCGGAATTATACTATTATTACTAGGGTATTCTCTTACCTAGTATACCAAAACTTTATAAAGAATTGGTATTCAAACTCTAGCTATACAGCTTTAAGTTTTCGAAATATACGGAGTAGTATTTTATCCCGCCTCTCCTACCAATCTTGTAGAATCGAAATTAGTATCTTAAAAAAGAGGGCAACCTCGTATACGTAAATATCGCAGTGCGTAGGGTCGACGGCTTTATTATATTAGCGGGCACTTCTACGGCGGCGGCGGCGTTATTATTGGAGAATCCTACCCTCGTCGATAATAATAAGCACTTTCGTTTGGATAAAGTACGTTAAGATCTATTTAAATTATTAATATACTACGCTTCGCCCTCCTAATCTCTGCCCCGCTATACTACGATATAACTTCACTAACCTAGATTTTAATCTCGTTAGAGTAGTCCCGGCGTACCTTAATAGTAGGCTTCGCCTTATACTTTTGCCTTACGATCCTCTCGATAAACGACTTCGGCTTAGGACTAGGGCGTTATTCAGCACGCTATTAATTCGATAGGAGAGGAAGAGGAGGAGGAGGAGGAGGAGGAGGGGGAGTTGGGGGTGCCCGGGCTCGTTATACTAATTGTACTGGCTGTACTAGCTGTACTAGGATTTCTAGTGCTGGGATTTCTAGTACTAGGCGTACTAGGCGTATTAGGCGTACTAGGCGTACTAGGGGTACTGCCTTAGGTACCCGCTCCTAGATCCTAGTATTTGCGTTGAGATAGAATGTCCTAACGCGTGGATCCATCGTTACGTTCAATACTAGAAATTATTACGATATCGGTAACAACGAGCTCTATAGAGGGTAAAGGAATGAGGAAGGTTATAGGGGAAGGTTATAGGGCAAAAGACAGGTCTCAAAAAGGCTACTGGAGGGTGGGGACATTCAGAATCACCGTCTTACATAGAAATTTTAGTGGGCATGAATGTTGTAGTATGCTTGCAGACCATGCCTGATTTCCAGGGAGCCTGAAAACGTATAGCCCGAGACAATGCGGTATCACGACATGTGCTCGCGGTTCATGCCGTCAGCTAAACCTCCGCGGAGGTGTGGTGGTACTAGCGCGGATTGTGCCTCATCAACTTCGTGTCTAGTGTTGATCAAAGGATGTTGGTGATGCCTCAACTCTCAACATTGATAATGATTTGGAATTATCATGGCTAGAGCCTTGTTTCCCAAGACTTGGTCTGCATGAATACCACTCATGTGTCTCAATTGTCGCATCTGTCACAGTGTTGCAAGTGCAATGATGGGTCGCAGAGCAGTTAAGTACTCTTGTCAAAGTTGGCTCTTGCCATACTGTGTCTCTTGCCCGTAACTATGCACTTTGTGTCGCTCCTGCCTTAGACCAAGGCTGTTGGTGATGGGTTGCAGAGTGCAGAGTTGCAGAGACAGAGTTTAGCTCCTTCCCGATATCAAAATATTGAAACTCGCAGTCGAGTGGCTTTCCCCGCGCTTTCCAGAGTGGATGAAGAGGCATGGAGGCAAGTTTTTCCATCACCAACGACAATCTCGGCCTCGTCCGGCTGCATATCGTCTGAAGTTTTAGTCAACTTTGGTTTGTTTGCTTTACCCAACCATTTTCCCCCTGCCTGATGCCCCAGTCCCCCCTCCCGGTCCGTCTCCCGGTATAAGTCCTGTCTCACCCCAAAGTCATTTCCGTCTACTACACAAACGTGGTGGTTGCGCGCCGCGATATACGATTCGTCCTTGGTTCGTTCTCGTTGAGCAGCCTTGCTTACTTACCTCTAACCTCTACTTTCCCCCTCACATGCGCCGTGCCACTATCTCACGGCATCTCGGCTTCTTTTGAGTTCTGACATCCCCCGAAAAGAACAAGGCTAGGGTGGCATTCTGGTCCCGTCAGCTTGGATCGAGGTGGGTTAGCCTGGGCCAACAATGGCTCATATGGCCCCCAATCCTACTGCTGTCGAACCCATGACCAACGAAATCGATACAACCATCCCCGACTCTTCCTCAGGTCTTCCTCAGACACCCCGCAACACCAAACCTTCGTGGGTCGCTGGCAAACGGAACAAACTCCTCAGGCGCATTCCTCTCTTCAAGCAGCCCAAGATGGAGGCGCCCATGATGGCTTCGACTTCATCTACGCCTACAGACAATCAACATGTCGGAACTGAGTATACCTCTACCCAAGATGAGGAAGCTGCTCGCTCTGTTTCTCCCGATTCAGCGTTAGTCGGCATGGGGCACGATGGACAACACGGAGAAGGATCTCAGTCGCCGCCGCCGCCGCTGCCGTCCAACTCGCAATATCAGTACCAGAGCGTTCCCTCGCCGCCATTGTACCCGGAGCAGCCGCAGTCTCCAAAGGAGGCGGACATGGGCATCTATCCTGCTTATCCTGCCACATTCCCCGGAGGATTCCATTCATACTCGCCGCCGCCCATGGCAATGTACGGAGGATCGCCCATGACACCTCAAGTGATTAATTTCCAGAATTGGGGACAGGCTTATGATGCCCAGAGCTTGATGAGTTCACGTATGTTGAGATGTTTGGTCCTCACATTCCACCTCTCCATCACTAACCTCTGTCTTTAGCTCAAACCCCCTTCACTCCATTTGGACAACCACCTTTTGGACAGCCAGTCTATGGACAAGGAGGATACGGACAGCCACCCTATGGACAGCCACCCTTCGAATGCCCTTCCCGGAGCGGCCCATATCGCGACAAGGTCAGCTGGCTTGGGACAACCCTGTGGTTCCTGTCCATTTTCTCAACCATCGGGAGCGGTCTCTGGTTAGGTGTCGCCTTTATCCAACCTAAATGGGGAAAGACAGTTTCCTCCGCTCAAGGAGCCCTTCCACCATCGACAGCTTCTTTGCTCACTGCTCTGATTGCCAAGTTGATCGAAACCTCCTTCGTTGCCGTGTTTGTTGCCTCTGTTGGTCAGATCCTTACAAAGAAGGCTTTTGATGTTGGCAACAGAGGTGTTACGTTGGGCGAGTTCGGCATGAAGAATTGGGTTGTTGTAAGTGTCTGACACGAGCTCTTTGCCAGTAAACTAACTAACTGTTCACAAGTCGCCAGGTTTGATGTTTACCAATATCAAAGCTTGGAAGAAAGTGGGATTTACCCCCTTAGGTGTTTTATGTATGGCCGCCACCCTCGTCGCAGTGCTATACACCACAGCCTCGGACGCCCTCGTTGCCCCAAAGTTGAAATGGGGCAAACCCGAAACGATCGTCATGAAGAATTACGCCATGGCTAGCTATGGGAACGTAGGATTCGTCAAACAAAGCTGTCATCTGCCGGATGGGCTGCTGGCCGATGACCAGAGCCAAGATAGTTGTCTTGCTGCGTCTCTTTCAGGTTTCTGTACGTCAAGGGCAATGCCATCTCTCAAGCGCAGGTCCGGGAAACACCCTTAGCTAACCGTCATTGTAGCATACCATAACTTTCAAGCCTTCCTGTAAGTCGTCTAGCATCAGGCATTTTATATATTCTGCATACTAACGGCCTTTAGGTCCGCATGGTCGGACTTTGGCCGGAACAACACAAAGCCAGAGGGACGTTACATGTCTAACAGGCCCCCAGTAACAGCAACGCTCTACGACAATGTCACTGTTACAGGGACTTGGATCAATACCGAACACAGTGACCCCATGACAAGCTACGAGAAGTACAAAAGAGTTGTCAACAATGTGACTCTAGCAGTTCCTCACCCTGGTAAGATCATTTTACAACCAGACAAGAAAATCCATGCCTAACCTTGTTTAGGGGTGTACGACGCAGCAACAGATCCCATAAACGGGATCCTCCAGCCTAGCGACCTTTCCGGAGTCGGAGAATACAGGTTAGCGGCAAGCGCGGTCAGCCCGGCGTTGAATGTCCTCTGCGTGGGGATGACCGAAAAGGAGCTTGCGCCTCTTGTATATACGACATGGCCCCATGCCAATTTAACGGACGCGGAAATCCCAGGCGAAAAGACAGGCGGGTTGAATTGGATAGACGATATCCCTCTTTACAGCGAAAGTGAATGGGTCAATGGGACCGTTCTCAATGCGACCGTTGTGGATGACATATTCAGATGGGGTAAAGGCTACCAACGACGGCCACCGATCTTTCAGAGGGTAAGCATCTTTCCAGCCAGCTCAATTGATCTCGCTAATCAAGTCTGAGTGGGCAGTTTCCGTCAGAGTACAACGTAATCATCAATGCGACAGTCACAAGCTCAAACAACTGGATCTACAAGTCAGGCTCTGTCTATACACTTGTCAACAACAATGCCACGGACGACTATACGTTGTGCGAGATTCGGTCGTGGCTCTCCATCAACTGTTCAACGCACCTCAACATCTCAGGGACGACCGGCGCTCATATGTCGGCAAACTGTGAAGATGAACATGATCCAGTCAGCTACCGCAAGTCAGTCCCAGACGCTGTGGAGTTGGATGAGTCTGACTGGAAGTGGTTGGCGCAATCATGGCAGCTAGCTATCTATATGAATTCCGGGTTGACGACTCTGAATGCGTCACGAGATCGCATACTGACTGCACTACCTTTGGAGGATCACCATCTCCCCAACAGAGTGCCATCCCTTGCTGAAGTCCTGGCGGCCCTTGTCAGCCCGACATTGATATCTGGCGCTATAAAGACACCTGTTGTTCACTACTGGCACCCAGAGACGACACCCGTTGTTTTGCCGGGATGGGAGAATAACTTCAACGCCTCGATCACGAAACAAGAGTACACATCGGGCTCTGCTATGGAGTGGCAACGCGCATTCCTATTAATCCTGATTATGGGGTTTTTGCTAAACTTGTTTTGCTTGGTTCACCTGTTCATTCAGCTTAGGGGACGGCCGCTTACTGACTTCACGGATCCTGCAAACTTGTTTGCTCTGGCCATCAATTCTCCTCCAAGTCAGGCGCTGAGCGGAACATGTGGAGGAGGACCCAAAGGTTATCAGTTGGATGTGCCATGGCGTATCGGCTACTCGGAACAATCAAACCACTACTTCTTTGAGGAAGCGACTGAAAAGAGGCAGAGGCTCAAGAGGAAGAAGGCAATTGACCGTCGGGATATGGTCACTTCGGAAATGGAGCTGGTAGACTTCAAGGATGGCGATACCAAGGCGAAGACGGATGATCCAAGACAGAGCTATATCAAGTTGAGCAACCATAAGAGCTGGTTGTAAGGGTATCTATCCGGAGGAAATAATGTTGCTGATTCGGGACGGACATAGCGCAGCATGGATATTTGCTGTCGGTAACACTAGGTAAAGTAATGACCCTTAATACATGATTTTACGCCTCTATTCACCCTTTCCCCCCCTTTTCTTGATTCTTTGTGGTCAATTGATGCCATCGGTACTTCACCGGTAACTGAAAGCGGATAACCTTTGCGTCTGGTCCCTCATGATTTCCGAGTTAGTAACAAGACAATGTGCCATGGATGTAGTACAAGCAGCCCGAAGGGTGCCATTGACAGCGGATGAGGCACAACTGATAGTACCTGCACAATCACCCAAGATTACCACTACGGATATAGTAGGAGAGTTCTGGCCGGAGGATAAATGGGTAATCAAAAGTCTGCTATCACGTCCAATAACTGATCCAAACTAACGACTGGGGATATCCGCGCGAACCATGTATGCAGGACCAGAAGCCCGGTTCATTTGGCACTGATGTAAATCACATATTTACGTTCCGCGCCGATGGTGTCGGTCCCTATAAGGAATTCGGAAGCTTGCGGACTTCTACAATCTAACGCTAGTTTGTTTGTTAGCCTGGTACTCCTAGTATACTAGACGAAGTCTATCCCGAATTGTCCCAAACCTCGTAAGGACAAAATGAATAGCTAGGTACGGTTTAGGAAGCTATTAATAAGATTCAATATGATATATTGATTTTTCGGAAATAGTATATTCAAGGTAAGATCACGCTTTAATCATAGAACGAAACGAATCAATTAAATATAAAAACGCCTAGGGAAGTTGACCCGAGGTCTCGAACTAACAAACAAACCAGTATTAGACTGTAGACCTCGGACTCCATGGGAAATGAAGTTGTATTTTCGGCCGCGTTGTCTACCAACATCCAGGGGCAACAAACTCTTGATTGTGGAAAATAGAACGTAGTGCCAGGTTGGCATGTTACTCTGTGCTCAACGTGCGTTGATGCTGCCTTTATATCCGTATCTAGGACTTCATGATAGCTATGTTGATCCCTTTGCGGGTGTGAATATGTGCGCCCTAACCTTACCAGGAGCGGCCGACGATAACACAATAACCAGTCCCATGGGGCTCAAAGATCATCACCTCCAGAAATAGCATATGTGCAGTTCTCAATGCGAAAACATTTCATATATCAGTGCCAAAGCCGCACTTCGCTTGTAGTTGAACAACTTGGGACTTTCAAGTCTCCTCGGAGTCACATCTCGTCAAAACAAAAATCCTCCAAGTGGCCATCTGATCGTTCTCTTAAAGCTTCACTACATTCAACCGCCTTTCAGTCGCTCATCCTGAATGTAGACACCACTCAGGCCGGATGTTAAACCTACTTCGTTAGTCTTTCGGCTCGGCCTTCGTATCTCGTCCACAATAACAAAACCTCTAACTTGAAAAGAACCAGTGGATTCCCATGAGAAGCTGCTCGCCTGCAGCAAAGATCATCGTCTTCCCAGGCCAGGCGGTCTCCGGCAAACTGCAAGAACGCTGCACCGCTGATCCACTCCTCCAAACCCCCAAAATACCCGTCATGAGGTCCCTGGGGCTTCTCTTCCTCCTGGCAGGCGCCACCCACCTCACTCTTTCCACCGCCAAACAAAACTGCCCCCTCTACGGCCCGCTCTTCCCCAAGCCCACTAACCTCCTCCAAAACGCCGCCATCCAAGCAGCCGCAAAATCCCTAGACGAGATCTTTCCCAAGTACATCGACCACGACAACACCACGGGCGCCGACCACTTCTCGTACTCGGTCGAGGTCTTCTCGGGGAGCGAAGACAAACCGCTATGGTCGCACTACTGGACCGCGCCGAACCTTGGGGGGTTCAACTCGACGGGCGTCAGCAAAGTTGATACCAACACGGTCTTTAGGATAGGCAGCATCACCAAGATTTTTACGGTTTTGGCTTTCCTTACGACGGTGGGCGATCGAGTGTGGAATGACCCCGTTACTAAGTACTTGCCGGAGCTAAAGCGGTTGGCGGAGAAGACGCCGGGCGGGTCGATGATGGTGCCGGATTGGGAGGAGGTTACGTTGGGGAGTTTGGCTAGTCAGACGAGTGGGTTGATACGGGATTGTAGGTCGTACATAACCTTCCTCTCCTTTTTGAGACGAGACTAAGAGCTGAGCTAACTGTTGTGACAGCAAAGATGCCCTCCTAGGAGAACTAGCCTACGAAGTCCCCCTCGAAGATCTCTACAAGATCGGCTTTCCGCCTCTCCCGCTCGAAGAATTTCCGCCATGCGGCACCAACCCCACCTGCAACAGAGACCAGCTATTTGCCGGGCTGGGGAAACTACCCCCTTCGTTTCCGACTTCGTCTACGCCGGCCTACTCGGACATTAGCTTTGCGCTCCTGAGCTATGTCGCCGAGCGTATCACCGGAAAGCCTTTCAAGACTCTCGTGCAGGATTCGGTGTTGATGCCATTGAATCTCACACATACGTTCACGTCAGCGCCGGATGACTCGCTGGGGATCATCCCGGGGAATCGGTACTCAACTTCTTGGGCGTTTGAGTTGGCCGAAGAAGCAGCGTGAGTCGCAGAGTTTCCATTAGTTACAAGATGCCGTGAGCTTACCATCATCTGCAGGACCGGAAACATGTACACCTCAGCCGGCGACATGTCCTCGCTCGGCCGCGCAATTATGCGCTCAACACTCCTCAAACCAGCTGTGACACGTCGGTGGCTGAAGCCATCGGTGTTCACATCGGACCCCAAGTCCCTTGTGGGTATGCCCTGGGGTATCCGGCAGCTTGATATAGGCTTTAGTATGTTTCTATCTGCCTCTTTATCCTCACCACTCCTAATCAATCCTTCTCTAGACCAATCCTTCCAAATAACCCACGCCTTCAACAAACTCGGCTCCCTAGGAGCCTACACCTCCCTCCTCGCCATCATCCCCGACCTCGACATCGGCTTCTCCATCCTCGCCGCGGGTGACCCGCCCGCCGGTCTCGCCATGGACATCGCCGATACTCTAACAACCACTTACCTCTCAACCATGACGTACGTCGCCCGCACCGAGGCCGACCGGATCTTCAGCGGTCAGTACCGCTACACGGGTAACATTACCGTCCCTGTCTCTGGTTCTTCTCCCCCTTCAAACAGCACCACCCCCCCGAAGTACACCAATGGTACACTCACAGAAAGAAAACGCCTCAACTCCTCCCTCACAATCTCCACCTCCGCCTCCACTCCCGGCCTCGTCCTCAAGAACTGGATCTCCAACTCAACCGACATGTCCTTCTACGCCATGGCCATCGGGTCCAACATCACGGATGGGGACAAAATCAAACCATCTGTACGATTATACCCCACCGGCTTTTCCGAGCCGTTATCAGATGGAAAAGGTAAGAAAGTAGCCTTCAAAGCCGTCTTCGAAGATCTGAGTCTCCCCGAGCGAAAACCGGGGATGCAAATGGGCACGGATTGTGCGACTTGGGTGGGCGTGACGGGGGTGGTTTATGCGAGTCGGCCGTTGGATTTGTTTGTTTTTGAGGTGGACGGGGAGGGGAAGGTAATGGGGGTGGAGAATGGGGCGTTGAGGATTCGGTTGGATAAAGTTGGGTGAGGTTGAACAAAAGGAGGAAATAATAAAGGGTTTGTGGAAGGAGAAAGTCGCAAATTGAGGGAAAGTAGCAAAGGAGAGCTTGAAGTGAGTTGGAGCGCAAGATGGGAAGGAGCAGGAGTCAGTCGATGTTTCCTGCACGCACGAATGAGTGATGGTCGCCTTGCTCACTTCAGTATCCAGGGGTTGTTCTTTTCCAAGATTGTGTTTATTACAATTTCTGCTATTCGCACATGCTTTGTACAATCCATTTCCTGGAAATTTTCTTCTCCTGTCTCTTCAGAGCAGCAGGTCTTCTTGTGGGTAGTGGTGTTGAAACCTGCACAGCTTGGGCGTTTTTTGTACCAGACTAACAAACAAACCAGGGCTGGATTGTACTTCATTATCTGCAAGAACTAGGTATTGATCCAGAGGCAAAGCCACAGCATCATTTCCTGGATGTTCCGGAAGACACGCAGGACAATGAACACACTCCACATACGTGTTTGAAGGTCTTCTTTTGGGTTCTGGATGAAGTCAGTCCCGGCTCAAATAGTAAAGAGCGATAGATATAAGAGTGACCAGATATCTGCCAACTCTTCCTCTTTCACCACTCTGCAGACTACCATCATTTAAGAACCCAAACCAACAGCCAAACGCGCCCCGCCTACACAACACAATTTACCAATCCCACCACCATCTAAGAGATGAAGCAGACAGCGAGACGTACTTTCCCTCCCAACATGTCTCCCAACATGAAAGCACCCGCCCCGCGCGGAAGCAGCTACAGCGACTCTTACTCCCATGAGAGCTGCCCCACATCCTCTTGCGACTCTTGCTTCGGTTACATTTACGACAATGGCTACGACTCTAACACTGAGGAGTTGAACAATGAGGACGATGAGGACGATGAGGATGGTCTGGCAGGGCTTGATGGTTGGGATCAGTCCTCCGCCTGTCAGTCGCAGATCACTGACCCGTTTTCCATGTCTTCCATGTCTTCTCTCTTCGGTTCTTCTTCTTCTTCTTCTTCTCAGGAACCTCAGAGTCTCTGGCGCGGCGTTGTTGCTTCCCCCGTACCCCCAAGTTCCAGGGGAAAGGGACCTCGAAGTGCTCAGCGGTGTTCGTGCCAGAAAACTTCCAAGGGGTTTTGCAACAGTTTTCCCGGTCCTCCTAGCGGTAATAACGGACAGAACCAGAACCAGAACACCGCCACCGAAACCCAACTCTCCGTCTTCAGCAACGGCAACGGACAGAACGGGCAGACCGGAACCAACAACCAGACCCAGACTCAGACTCAAACTGACAGTCAGGCTCTGGGACATTTGTTGGGCGGTGGTCTTAGTGGTGCCAATACAAAGGGCAAGAATGGCAACGGCAACGGCATGATCAAGAACTTGAATGTGTATAATCCGAATATTACTATTCAGGTGACGCCGGAGAACTTTATCAAGTTCAATAAGTTCTTTTCTCAGAAGTCAGGCAATGGCAATGGGAATAAGGGGGCACACTCCTAGTGTATGAAGACCGAGAGCCGTCAGTGTGCTTGATCGCTTGATCTTCATTATGGATGAGGTTTTGTGGGGGAATATCGAGTTCAAGTTGATGGGATTTGGATATTGATTTTGATCGCGGGAATAAGACTGAGCCGGGAAGGAGAGGAGGAATTTCTTTGGATACATGGTGATAGCTGCAATGAAATCTTTGGTTCAACTCGAAGCAAGAGTCTGCCGACTTTGATGTTTGTTAGTGTTTGGTTATGCTTGGTGGTTTGCGTGTGAGGAAGATGATGAGAGGAGTCAAACAAATGTAGTACAGATGTCTCGAAGGACTTCGTCATCCTTCCTCGTCAGGCAGACGGTGAGACCTGGATAAGATAAGGCAACCACGAGGTATCACGACAGATCCTGGGAAGGCCGTCAGTAAAGACCTCAATCAACAACACGGACTGAGACCTCAAGCGAGCACCCATGCCGGCCATGAAAGCTAAGTGAGGGGTAATGAGATGCTCTGATGCATGAGGAGGCTGGGATCAGGCAATGGCTATAGGAGAATGTGATAAGCCCTCTAGTGAAGGTATCCCAGGGAGAGATATTGAAGCTGAAGTTCTTGGTAATGGCGGGGAGATATCTTCATAGCCTGGGTCCTCGGTCATCTTTCGCTGCGAGGACGTTGCAACGGCGCAAAAGCGTTGTTTGCACCGCACCTTTTCCTCGACCACGGTTGGTTGCATCTTGTCGTCGGACATCCTGGGTTGGCAGACAGAATCGTGGTAGCTGTCAGATGTGACTGTGCAGAATTGATTGATTGAAGAGTGTGTGTAATTGACTCGCCTAGAAGGTGTAGGGGGTGCTAGGGTAACCCAGATATGCCTAGAAATCAGGTAATATTAGGAAGCTAGGCAACTAACCTACATAGAATATAGCTAGAAACCCAGAAATCCACCCTCTACTCTAATATACCCCCTCACTTGTAAACCTTCTAAATAAGGCAAAAGTAAAACTATTTACAATTTTCTCTCTTCTAGTATATTAATCTCTCCGGCTAAGTTCTAAATATCCTCTAAAACCTTATTAGGAATCTCCTTATCTATCCCTATCTCCTTACGAACCGGTATATTCGTTATTCCTATCAATTCCCAGAACTTCTCGTAATCTAATTATCTTAAAACCTTCGTCAATTTATTAATTGGCATCTTTTTCGTCTCGAAATATTCGATTTTAATCCTTCCCTCTATAATCTCCTACTTTAATTAATAACGATAGATATCGATATACTTTAATTTTATTATTAGCTTTATTACCTCAATAGTTAATATATAGATCGTTTATATATTATTACAACCGATTACGGGCACCTCCTAGTCGAGGGGAATATTAATTTCCTTATATAGACGTATAATAGCGATAGCTTTTTTAATAGCGTTTAAAATCGATAATAATTCTACTTCTATTATTAAAATTAATACCGTCTTTTACTTAGTAGTACCCCAATAAACTAGACCGCTAAAGAGTTTAATCGTAAACCTATATAAATTCTTTCGATTTAGTAAATTGTCTGCGTACGATACGTCTAAGGCTATTTCAAATTTTAATAATATCCTATAGTAAAGGGAGAGATTAAAGTAGAATTAAAGGTAATATAATACTTTATTAGCAGCCTTATAATATTAAAAACCGGGGTTGTAATTATAATAAGCCAAACGGCTAATAGTAAAAGCGATATTAGGTTGGGTAATAATAGCGGCGTATATTATAGACCTAATAACGACCTAATACTCCCGGATTTTATCGAAGGAGGCTACGCCGTCGTACAGTATAAATTCTTCGTTACTTATTAGAATAAAGGCGAAAGTATAGGGATTCTTAATTAATTTAGTAATTTTATAGATATACTCCTATTAGGACAATTAAATAAGGCCTACCTCTCGATTTCGAATAATCTTAATACCTAGAAACTACTAGAGGTTATCGCTACTAATAAACTTATATTTCTCCTCTAATTTCTTCGTAACCCGGGTAATTTTATTATATTATATTTTATCGAAAGTAAAAATAATATCGTTAATATAGTAGAAGATTAAAATACTATTACGTTTAAGGATATACGGGTCCTCAAATAACGGTTTAAACCCTAGATTTTTAAAAGTCCTATTAAATTCTTATTACCAAAGTAAAGGAGTACATCGGAGCCTATAAAGGGCTTTGAGAAGCTTAACGACCGTACCGTACTTATAGTACCCAAGGGGTATATATATATAGATTTCCTTATCGAAGTAGGTATTAACGAAGGTATTTACTATATTATATTAAATAAGCTCAAAATTGAATTTAGCAACGTACGCAATAATAAAGCGAAATAACCGACCCGCTAACGTAGAAGTATACATTTCTTTACTATAATTATACTATTAATTACCTCTAATAACGAAGCGAACTTTTACTTTTAATAAACAATTATACTTATCGAATTTATAGACGTATACCTATATATAATCGAAAATCTAAAAACTTTTAACACGAGGGATATCCTTATCGATCTCAACCTATAACCTCATTTCCTTATAACTATTAAAATATATTTCCTCTACTTACTTAAAGAAATTACTTAAATTATAATATTCTAAATTATAGTAAATCTTTAGGATTAAAGGAAGGTCTTAACGTTTAATAGAATCTAATTTACCGCTTTTAGTAATTAAGCGGTTAATTTCTACCTTCGTAATTATTTTGCCCTACCATTTCCTAATTAATTGAATAAATCTCCTAATATTAAATACAACTTCCTATAATTCGAATATCGGGAAGGAAATAGGTTCTAGCAAATCTATTATAAAACCGGTAGAGAGGGCAGCTAGTAATATACTTAGCGGGGTAGGATAACTAAATATAAAATCGATAAATATTTTACTTTAAATAGCGGACTTTAGTAATTTCAAAATAATTTCGTTATTATCCTTTTAAAATTCGTTATCGAGGAATAACGGTAGGAAATAATTAAGACTATTATCTTCTATATTTTAAATTGTATTAACGGATTCGAAGTATTACATAAGAAATTAAAGTAGGTAATCAATTCGGTTGAGTAAATCGGCGATTTTATCGCTAATTAACTTCAATCCTTATTTAAAATTATTAAAGTTCCCTAAATAAACTAAATCTTCGTCAAAGAATACATTACGGGTATAAATAATATAGTTAATCTATAGATTCTAAATTTAGTAAATAGAAGAGGTAAAATAGCTAACGAGGAAGCCGATTTAGGCTTTTAACTAAAATTTCTTACGTCGTTACTCTTTCTTCTATACAATATTCGTTATCGTATACACTTTACAATTATAAACACATAAATAACTAAAATTAAACTTACAAAACTTAATCTATACCCCCTTACAATAGGCTACAAAAGTATAAAACCTCTCGTATAATAATTTCTAATTATAAAAATACTTAGGCGATCGGTTAATAAAATAAACCGAAATTAAAACAATTTAAGGCCAGAGGTTATTAGGAAGGTAGGAATTATTTGCTATAATACGCACCTTTTCTTTAATTATACCCTTTAAACGTTCAATACCGCTATTTTAAATTTAAATATTAAATATTAAGAGCTCGAGAATAATAAGGCGTATAACAAACTTATCCCTAACATATTAATTATTAAACTCATTATCATACTCAATATATTTAACTTTAACGTTATACTAATAATTAATTATATCAATAACCGAAAGAAGTCTTTTAATAATAACTTTAATAATTCGGTTCGCTATATAAATATCCTAAATAAATCCAATCCATCGACAAATAATAAGTATAATATATTTAAATCCTCTTCTCCCTTATTCGTATTCGAGAAAATCGATAACAAATCGCTCTCCTAACCCAAATCCTCTATTACGTAATCTTCATTTAATTTATCGTTTAATCTTTAAAATACCGTACGCATCGTATTAATAAATAACAAAGCCTTTAAATCTAACGCCTTCAACGTTATAAAAGTATTCGAAGACTTGAAAATTATAATAACCGAATCGTTTATACCAAAATTTAAGAGGCATCTTATATACGCAACGGCCAATAAAGGAATTAAAGCGATTTCAACGGACAAAGAAGGCAATACAATTAAAAGAGAGGGGAAGGTATTCGAAAACCGTTTAATAATAGATTTCTTAAAGGAAATAAAAGAGTAAGCTATTTAATCGACGGAGGCAATTACTAAATAGTTTATAGTCCTAGTAAAAGCTTTACTTTCGAAGCAAGTATAATAATAC
Source organism: Neurospora sp. CHS-2018c (assembly GCA_009806235.1). NCBI lineage: Eukaryota > Fungi > Ascomycota > Sordariomycetes > Sordariales > Sordariaceae > Neurospora > Neurospora sp. CHS-2018c. The sequence continues at coordinate 1,095,845 of RAPC01000052.1, read as the reverse complement.
AAAATTTACAATAAAATTAAGGTAGAAAGCTACCTTTTTTAGCCGTAGCCTTAAAACTCCCTTCTCTCCCTATATTTTTATATTAATATTCCTAAAACCTTTAATAAGTATTTGAAAATCACTAGCCTAAACGCAATCCTTTAAGGACGTTACTCGAAATAAAGAACAACAACTAATTTCATTAAAAATATAAAAGGAAGCCCTAGAATCGAAAATTGTAGAATTCTTAAGCGGATAAATATTATCCTCTTTATTACTCGTATTAAAAACACCTTATTTAACGAGAAATACTATATTACAAATACTAATTTCTCGTCTCCTTCAACTCTTTAAAATAATAATCTACGCCGAGGCGATAAAGCGGTCCCACATCTAATTCTTAGCCTTTTTAACCTCTTTACCGATTTCGGGATATTTCTCGAAATTTTCGTTAATAAACTTCTAAATAGGGCTATTAGGCTTCTAAATAAAATTATCTCTAATCTTAAATATTAAATACTAATAGCGCTTTACTAAATAAAGGCTTCGTTTATAAATTTTATAAAGTAGCGTAATACTTCCTCTCTTTTTCGGCTATAAAAAATTTCTTACATTTTTATCCACACTACATTTCTTCCTTACATTTACCTTCCACTTCTTTTTATATTTAAAATTAAGAGCGTCCTCTTTATTAAATACGAACTCTTACAAACTAGAGCGGCTAATACCCTAAACGCTATAAACTACAACCTTTTTTAAATTAATTAATAATATAGTACGTTCTAATATACTAACCCTTTTAAAATTAGCGGATACGTTTTTATATTTCAAAAATATATCTTTAAATTCGTTATCGAATTTCTAAGCATTATTTACCTAAATAGGTTTATAATTACAAACTATATCAATAAAATCTATAAATTAGGAGGTAGGGGAATTCGCTTCGCTAATATTAAATCTCTTCCTATTAATAATAAGGATTTCCTAATTTAATAGCTACTTCTCGAAGTCCTTAGATTACTTCTTATTAATTTTCTTAATAAAGGCTTGGTATTCTCGCCGAATATTGGCGATTTAATCGATAGGGCGGTAATTAATTTAATTCTTAATTTCTCTAAGCTAATCGCAGGTAAATTTATCCTACTCGAATAAGGTATTAGTATAATAGGCGGCGATATAAATATTTATCTAATTCTTAATTTAAGTATTAACGTCGTCGAAATCTTTCTAATACTTATAACGAATATTATAAATATTATTAACTTAATCGTACATAGCTTTTCCAGCGGTAATTAGGTCGGTGGCGGGGTTTATAACTATATCCTCCCTAATATTTTACTCGGTATAGTATTTATTATCCTCCTCTTCCTCTTCTTTTTCCTCTTCTTTATTATTATTATTTTTATTAGCGCCGGCGGCGGTTTCGTTTTAGAATTAAGCAATAACAGCTATTTCAGTAGTAGTACTATTCGTAGCAGTACTAATAATAGTAATTATTACAAGTATAATTACGACTTTCTTAATTCGGATTCTTCTATTAAATTTAACGAATTCCTTCTTCACTACTTAAACACAGTCCTTTACTTACTTAATAAAGAAGAAGTCTTCCGACTTAAGCAGTAATACTCTCTAAATCATAAGTCCTCCCTTGAGTAGCCAATTACTAAAGTCCTAGTTATTACCAACGAATCTCTTAAGAGCTTTGTACTAATTGGGCTAGTCGGATAGGGTATTGAGGATAACTATAACGGCCTTATCGGTGGATTCCTTTAATAGAGATATAACTAACGTTATCGGTTTCGTAAGGATATTACTTATAATTATTTATCGTAACGTATTTGATCGTAAATACGCAAATTAGACTATTAATTATTAGATGTAACTATATAGAATTAATTGATTGAAGAGTGTGTGTAACTGACTCGCCCAGAAGGTGTGGGGGGTGCTGGGGTAACCCAGATATGCCCAGAAATCAAGTAATATCAGGAGGCTGGGCAGCTAACCCACATAGAGTATAGCCAGAAACCCAGAAATCCACCCTCTACTCTGACAGTAGCCAGCAGGCTAGCAGGGATCGTGACTGACAAGCCTTGTTCAACCTCGTCAAGGCAAAACACCGTCAATACACGTGATGGGCGTCGTGTAGACAGGCTCGACAGGCAAGCTCCTTTCCTATCTCCCGAAGGCACACATGAACACACACACGAACACACAAACGAGCTTGTCCTCCATTTGTGGTGTTGCCGAGTGAAGGTTTTTCTCTCATCTCCGGCTTCCCCCTCTCCTCGGTCAAAAAGATAGGTCGGACAGACCATGGCGAACATGGATACTATGGAGTAGCATGGCCCGTTGAGGCGGCCAGCCGGACAAAGCAGGTGAGAAAACTGTCGTCCTATCGACGATGCTAGATGGCTTGGTGCAGCGTGCTTGTGTGCTGCGAGCATGCGTGCATGCATGAAAGACTGCAGTGCAGGACGCAATACGGAGCAAGGAAGTAAGGTACACAGGCTAACAGAAAGAACATGGAGGGACCTACATTAGTTCATTAATGGCCGCAAATGCGCGCTTCATTCGTGATGACGAGATCATTCAAGGTTCGGAGGGATATATACCTGGCCCGTCTCCCTCTTCTACCTCAATCCTTCTGTTCACGATGCCAGTTCGTCCTTCCTGTTCCTGACAGATTGCATTGACGATATCGAGATGTGAGATTCAATGAGATGGCTGCTCTTTCCAATTGATGGCTGAACGGATAAGCATGAACGAGGCAAGAAGTGAGGTTGATTGGTGATAGCGGCTGCCGTCTGTGATGGGGATCGCGCGAAAACGCACAACAAGCGACCATTGGCCAATGGTGACAGGGATTTAGACGCCCATCTCATCCGCTAAACCCAGATTGGTCAGTGATCACTCAAGCGAGTCCCCACAGCGGACAGGAACACCGACCCACACCTGATGGAATGTGCGGGGCCTTGACCATCTGGTGCCTGGTTGGCTGCATCGAGAACTGCATCTTCTTCTTTGCAACTTCTTCTTTTTGGAATCAATCGTCAACACGCCTTGCAGGACCGTCAAGGACCGTCAACGCAATAATTCTCCGGTTCTGGTTGCTCACCTGCTTAACCGCCCATCATGCAGTCGCATTGGTCAGTAGCATTGGTGGACCCAGCTCTCAACGACTTTGAACGTGACAGGCACCATTGCCATGGACACACCCTCGAACACCCTTACCTCACAGCTTCGTGATATCGATTGATGCCCACATTACCTGGAAACATGTCCCTGGCCCGGCCTTGTTATTGGCCTCGCGTGGGAGACGGCCAGATGCGTGGTACTTGCGCGCCATCACTTGTGCTATTGCACCGACAGAGCCGACTGGCTTTGATCCGTCAGATAGCAACCCCTCTCTGCCGTCACTCTATCACCGACCAGCCATGGTCACCAACAAGGCGGCCATGGTCTCTTGTCGATGCATGCCGTTGTGGACCAGGGCCTATTCTTAGGTAACCACCCGTCTTTTCCCCCCTCTTGATGATATGTTGATATAAGGCTCAGTTTCCTCCCTCTCTTTCCATTTCTCTTTCTTCTTTTTTTTTTCTTCAGCAAGTTCTCAAACTTCCAAAAGCCAGTTGTGTTTTTTCCCCCTCCCCCCTTTCTTTCCCCTTTCCCATCGTAGAGCTGTGCTCTATCGATTAATTCACTTTCACTAATACACCAAAAAATCAAATCACGGTAGCTTGCTGGTCTCGCTATCCTCCAAATTCACACTCACATACCCCCTAAAGCACTAACTGGTTTTTGCTTGCTCGACTCGCCGTCTTACGCGCCAATTTACATTCTTCTCAAGATTCGTTTTTAGTTTTATTTTCAGCATTACCCCTTAATCAGTCAACATGTCCGCCATTCAGCTTTCGTTCTCTCTCCGTGTTTCTTCTGGCGTCAAGACCGTCCATCTTCTTGGTTCCTGGGACAACTACGCCGGCCAGCTCCCCCTTTCCAAGGACAAGACCTCCTCCAAGTCCGGCTCGTGGAAGGGCACCTTCCGCTTCCAGCCCGCTCTTGTCCAGCCCGGCCAGCGCTACTGGTACTACTACATCATCGATGGCTACCACGTCTCCCACAACCCCTCCGAGGAGTTCACCGTTGAGCCCACCACCGGCCGCTCCCTGAACATCCTCGACGTTCCCAAGTCTTCTTCCTCCTCCAAGAGCTCCTCCCGCCACTCCCGCGACTCCGTCAAGTCCTCCAAGCGCGAGTCCCTCTCCGTCGACATCCCCAAGGGTCGCCCTCTCTCCATCTCCCAGATCAAGGCTCCCAAGCCCATGTCTCCCCACGCCACCCGCCACATCCTCGATGCCGACTACAACATCGACGAGCTCTCCACCCGCTTTGCCTCCACCGGCATCTACGACGAGTACGACGAGGACGTCATCACCGACTTCGACATGCGCTCCTCCCCCGTCTCCTCCACCGGCTCTTCCGTCAGCTACCGCTCCGACAGCTCCAGCCCCAGCTCTTCCCTCTCCGGCTACTCCACCCCCGCTTCGGACTGCTCCAGCTGCATCTGCGAGCGCTACGGCATCACCCGCAAGGGCGAGAGAGTCCGTCTCGATTGTGGTGGCGCCAGGTGCGGCTACGAGGACTCCTGCTCCTCTGAGGATGAGGAGAACTACGTTGAGCGCAGCTCTCGCCGCAACGGCATCGTCGTCCGTGCTTAAGTGGCTTCACCCCTGCCTCGGGTGAGGAAATTTGAAGAAGACATCCTCCGACTTTTGGAAGGGAACTCAAGTTAGGAACGTTTTGTGTGTTGTGTGCAGCCCGGCCTTATTAGTGCCATTAATTTGCCACCACCCGTCCCATACTCCCAATCCGGTCAACCAAGAAGACATATCGACGTCCCAGTCTCGATTCCCAGCTTCAGATGTTTGCGCCTAGTTCGCCATCTCGTCGCGCGGAATTCGATGAGAGATTAATACGGTCCGATCACGCTCACTTTCAGTTGTTGAATAGCGACTGCAGCGAGAAAAAGTGTCAGGGCGACTTCTCCCAAGTGACTGAAGTTATGTTGAATTAGGTTTTTGTCCCCTTGCGCGCAAGCCCAACCGGCTGGTCCCTCGGGTTCGCGTCGAGGTACAGACCTCATTCATCATTATATCTTTTACTTGTCGCTTTACTCGACACTTTTTTTTTCTGCCCATCTGCTTTCCCACTATTGTGGTTAATGCTGCGGCCCCTCACTCCACTGCTCTGCCCTTTTGGGCAGGGTTCGTGTCCTGTGAAGTCGAAAAAGAAAACCTTTTCTTGAGATGTATTTTGCGTGTTTTACTCAACACCCAAACTTTTTTTGTCAAGCCTCGGAGTACTTGGCCCCACTGGTTGGTGGTCAAGTCCAGCTTCGGGATATAATATTTCACCTGTCAATGATGGCACTTCTCCTGGTTTCTTTGGAGGAGCAAAGCCTACATTTTTTTGTCAATCTTGTGGCACTTGGACCGGACTCTGGAAGGTTTGAAACTGGCTACTCAACTTCTTGTATGACTTATGAAGACCATGAAAACCCACAAAAAAGGAGGAAATGGAATTGGGAAATGTGGAGGAGGAAAAACTGGCAGATAATTCTTGAAACAGCATAAATTGCTGCAGAGGCCGCAGTAGGATAGATACGCTGCTTGAAATCTATGCCTTGGTTATTGATGATCACTGCTTGCTATTTCTCTCGTCTCTCGTGACTTGAATTTGTGACGCTGTGCTGATATGTTGCTCAACGGCCGCTCACACGTTCTACAACTCAGATCCATGCCTCTTCATGCAACGACAAAGCCGACCCTTATCATTCATGCCAACGCGCGCAGTGCATGCAATCATGTATACAGTGCACGATATCATCAGTGAATGACGGCTGATGTTTTATTCAGTTCATGGGACTAAAATATATCAGATAAGGCGAGTCCTTCTAGGCTCTTATCAAAGGCACATAGAAACGCTATCGCCACGGGTTTGCTATATCGGCGTCCATTACTAGTTTCATCCAGCGAGCAGAACATGGTTCTATCTCTTAGGTAGTGCTACGGATATCACATTGCATGCAGTCATTCCCATAACAGCTATGAAGAAACGAGAACTGGAGAGAGAGAACGTGAAGAGAGAAAGTGAAGAGAGAAGTGAAGAAAGAGCAAAGAAAACGAAGAGAGAAGCTGAGAATATGTAACAGGCCAGGGTACACATGCCCAGTCGGCCAAACCTATAAGATAGGACGATGTTCGCTTGCCAACGAACATCGGAAGTGCACACTATATAGGCAATGTCATGCTCTGACAGAAGAGAAATAAAAAATGGTGAAAAAGATAAGGAAGAGAGGAGCAAAATAAGTAAGCAAGAGCGGAACGAGTAAGTAAAAAGCAAGAAGACCTACGTAGTAACTGAAAGTTAGAACACGTAACTGAAATTTGGGAAAAATCAGTGAAAATACAAATGTGAGACAGTCGAGCAACTGGTACCGGACTTTACTACGCTTGTTGATTGCATTGTCCCATCGTTCACGTTGCTTTTGCAATTATTGTCTTTCCTTCTACGATATAGGAAAGCTCACCCATGTCATCCATCTTACAAAGCCATAATGTCTTTCCTGCTACGGCAGCCCCGGACATTGCAAATCAACTGAAATGCGTGAACTCGCGACTGTCGAGCCGTCAGTCAGAATTGCCAGATAATACTGACTCGGTCGTCTGGAATTCGGAACCCCCAACATCCGACAACGGCAGTCGGACCATTCATTCATTCATTCCCGGGTTATCGTCATCATCATACCGCAAAGTTCTTATTTCCGCTTGTCTCTCGGTAACCGGGCTCACCCGGTCGCTTAAATTTGGTGTCATTTCAATTCTGCTTGGTGAGGCCTCCATGACGGTGAGTTCTTGGCGTATAATACGCGAAGAAGCGAAATGGAAGAGCGAGCAGCGAGTGGGAACTGGACGGGATTGTTTACTTTTTTTTTTCTTCCATGAGAGAGAAACGTGAAGTGTAGTAATGTAGTACTTGGTAATTCTATTCACTAACTAAAATGCTTTGTTTGGCTTCCCTCGCGGTGTCATACAGGTTCGTGTTGTATGCATGTTGCGTAGGTACCATTCCCAGTCAGTCTATGTGGTAATTGTATGTCACATCCCCTCTTCCCTGAGAGGGCAAGTTCGTAAAGGGATATCCAAGAACTCCTGTGCATGCAAATGCTATGATGACCAGCCAGCCAGAGAAACCTGACCTGACCTGGCCTGTTGTATCCCGACCCACCGACGAATCGGTGTTGAGAAACGATGCCGTCCGTGTAAAAAGCAGACCTTCAATCCCTCCAACGCCATGCAATGAAAAGCAAAATCAAAAACTCAATCCATCCATTCCCTTCCTCTTCTTAACCGACCCTGCGGGCGAACTCATCCACTCCGAGCTCTAACCAGCGTGGATGATCCTCCCATCGGGCTTGATCAGCCTCCTCCCGCTCTTCAGATCCCGCTTGCTCGCACAGCAGCATCCCATGCCGCTGTGCACCGCGAAACTCCACATGGTGAAGCCCGTGGCGATCCACATGAAGACGAACATGTACGTGCCGACCTCGGCGTGGATGTTGAGGTCCGACTGCGCTTCGGCCGCGTACTTGAAGGCGAAGCTGATGACAGTGCCGATGATCGAGGCGGCGAGGACCAGGATCATGGAGGCGAACGAGAAGATGGAGAGCGGGAGGGACCACCACCGCGACTTGACGGGCAGGATGGGCGAGACGAAGATGAGGACGAAGTTGAGCACGCAGGCGGTCAGGAAGAAGCCGAACATGATCTGCGAGGTGATGCGCAGGACCGAGAGGATGGTGATGATGGCGGTGGGGATCGCGACGGTGGCGCCGGAGAGAAGCTCGCTCATAATGACCTCGACCGGGTTGAACCAGTAGAGCGTTTCGGGCTTGGAGCAGTAGGTTATTCCTCTGTGATGTGTTAGTATGACAAGTCCGTGGATAGGAGGGGGAAAGGTTGACTAACTCGGATTGATATCCCTCGCAAAAGTTCCACAGACCAACTTGGTAAAAGTCATGCAGTCCTATACTTTGAGCGATACTGTTGATCAACTGCGCATTTGGGACCGATGCCGGGATGATGTCGGCCAGGTTGAGCTTGTAGAAGTAAACATTGCGAAGCACGGCCTTGTCGGATGTGTTGCCAACGAGAATCTGTACTACTGGTCAGCTACATGGAACATGAATGGATAGTTATCTCTAGTCAACATACCAGTATCAGGAACACCCAAGACACCAGGTACCCAAAGGATGCGCTATAGGCGAAGAATCGCCGTAGCCTCGTTGCTCGCTTGATCTGTTCATCACTGGGACTCCCTTCCTCTCCTTGAAGTGTCTGTTCGGAGCTTGCTGGTCGTGTTGGTGGCTGGGATGTGTATCGTTCCTTTGTGTCGTCGTCCGAGCTGTTCCTCTTTCGGAGGTTCAGTAGTGATTTTAGGGCCATTGTTCTGTACGGGTGTTGTTTCGGATCCCAAGGATTTGTTAAGGAGAAGAGGCCGGCCCTTTTCAGAGAGTGTTGTCCCAAGTTTATCTGGAGTGATGGTGCTGATGGTGCTGGTGGTGGAGGTTGTGGTTTAGGGGACTTTAGAGTGATGACGACGGGGTACCCTTTGCTCCGGTCAACGGCGGGAATTGCAAAACCAAGTCGACAAGCCTGAAGATCGGTCTTTGCAGGAAAAAGAACGATAGCAGCGGCCAAAGACGGATCGCGGCAAGAGAAAGAGGGCAGAATTTGATAATAGCAGGCTGGGGATCGACCGGCTGGTAGATTGATGAGGTGATGTCGTTATCAAAAAGCAGGCTTGTTCAGGTTGCGATCGCTACAGCCACCGACTGCTTGGCAGATTGGTTTATTGGGACCTCGTCTGATGGATGATGGAGCAGCGCAATCAACGCTTGGGCAGGGAATGGGCAGTGAATGGTTGGGTGGTTGGGGGTCTGTGCTGTTGATCAATCAACAAACGTGGACGACAATCAGGATGTCGTTGTCTTGCGATTCTGGGCAATCGTCAAGGAAGAAGGAGCGAGAGACAGAAGATCTATCATCAGTCAGCATCCAGAAAGGGGAGTGTGTTTGGGATCTCGGCCAGTTTCTGTGCACCCGGCGCTGCAATTGGCTCGCGTGCCTTTTTTTACCGTCGTCGGCGGTCAGGAAGGAGTGGAAGGGCTCAGCGGGAATCTTTGAGCGGCAATCCACAGCCCATTGTCCAAAAGTGGACAGAGAATCCACCAAAGCACTCCTGACCGTCGGGGAGTTTTCTCTGTGAAACCCCGGCGTTGAAGAGTTTCATTCGGCTGTGGTTTGGGCTTGCCAATTTTATTCAAGTTCTCCATTTGCAGTGCCTGTTCCTATTCGCGGCTAATAGGCGCCTTCATCCTAACTAGACCCTAGTGTCTCTTAGACGCCAACAACCGCCTTGCAAGGCCTGGACACACAATAGGAACTCTTCCCATTCAACCCAGTCAACAATTGCAGGCTTCGAGCAGAGCTTCCACCGCATCCATCGTATTGTTCAAAGACTATTGATGTTTCAAACAGGTCAGTTCTAGAGCATTGCCCCTGTGGAGATGGTACCCTTCATTCAGGAGTCCGAGGGCCCCCCTGAGGGGCTGAGAGGGGCTCTTAGTTGCTGCCCAAGATGGGAAAGCGGCGATCGTATTTTTTCTTGGCAGCGATGTCGTTGTCACCAAGAGGTACAGTGAAGGACTTGTGCATGTGCGACGTCATACCAGAAGAAGAAAAAAATGCAAGCTGCACCACCAAGGCATCCATCCTTAGCTGTCAAGACTGCATCGAGCTCAGATGCTATCTTTCAAAACACCATTGTCGACATCGTGAGTTTCCAATTGGCAACCCAAGCTCGATCCAAGCTCGAGCCAAGGTCTTGATTTCGAGTTGAGAAAGAACCCTGATGATGGCCAAGCCTCTGATGCCAGGGTCGTAGCTGCTGAGAACAAGCCCCGCCAGTCGGTTCCAGGGCGCGGATGGAGTGATGCGGCAGTGCTTCTTGGCACACCGGCTCCGGCTTCAGCGGCTCCACGTGTGGATCGTGCCAAGCTTGCCTCTTCTTCCAGACGGGGGTCGTAGGGGGTCGGAACTTCCATGAAGCGCCCTTCACTGCGAAAGCATCCAGACGCGCCGTCCTGTCACTTTCACTTGGCTCCCAGTTAATCCAGTTGGCAGAAGTCTCTGGCCAATGATCAATCCAAGCTTCAAGGTTGGAGGTGATGAACTTGTTGTTTGATTCTAGTCGTCATCTGTTTTTATCCTCTCGTTAACCCCAACCAAACCTTAACCCATCTCTCCGTCTCCCTGTCCGGCATTTGATGTTCTCCTAGGACGGGATACCCGGTTCCCTTTTCCCCCCTCCTACAACTTGTGCTAGTATTTGGATATTTACCCTACCTAGAGCACTTCAGGCCAGCTTGCTTGGGTGGACACACAATTCACCATGACTTCCCTTACAAGGCGTCTGGGCTGCCTGCTCGGAGTGCTTTCCTTGGGCACTAGCCTTGCCCATGGCCAGTCCATAACCACAATCAACGGCGAAGAGGTGACCATGTTGACGGGCACAAAGGCACAACAAACGACATCATCGATACCAACAAACCTATATCAAACATATACCACGCGCATCACGCTTGGAACGACTACGGACACAGCATCAACCATCATCGCTTCGGTTTCAGGAAACGGCACCGATGTCGCCCTCACTTCATCATCAGCTTCCGAGACTTCCAGCGCAACGCTGAGCTACCTGACGGGCACCAACTCGCACTCGACATCGACCTCCAACGCGACTGCGTCGAGCACAGAATCTCCGAAGCCCGTACCTACGAACACACGGCCGTGCAATAACTATCCCGAATTTTGCGACCGCAAGTACAGCAACATTACCGAGGTCGGTTGCCACAACAGCCCCTTCGTCAGGGCGAAGTCCGCTGCCGCGAACCAACAGCTCGGCGTCGTCGATCAGCTCAATGATGGCGTCCGTTTCCTCCAAGCCCAGATTCAGTGGACTGCCAACGATTCAGTGCCGCACTTCTGTCACACCACCTGCGATCTCTTCGATGCCGGTCCCATCACCGACTGGCTCACCACCGTTAAGGACTGGGTCGTGGCCCACCCCTATGACGTCGTAACCATTTTGCTTGGCAACGGCAACTACTCAACGCCCGACTTCTACGTCCCCCATATCGAGAAGACGGGCATTCTCCGCTATGTCTTCACCCCGCCTGTTATTCCCATGGCACTCGACGACTGGCCGACCCTGTCGCACATGATCCTGACTGGTCAGCGCGTCATCATGTTCATGGACTACATGGCCAACCAGACAGCCTATCCGTGGCTTCTGGACGAGTTCAGCCAGATGTGGGAGACCCCGTTCGATCCGGTCGACCAAAACTTCCCGTGTGTCGTCCAGCGACCGCCCGACCTGCCGCCCGACCAGGCCAAGAACAGGCTGTATCTGATGAACCACAACCTGAACGGGGAGGCTAACCTGCTCGGAAACGTCCTCAGCGTGCCAGACCTGAGTCGGATCAACGTGACGAACAGCGCGGAAGGCTTTGGAAGTCTGGGATTGGCGGCAAATAACTGTCGATCGGATTGGGGCCGCGCGCCCAAGGTGCTCAACGTGGATTACTACAATATGGGAGATCCTCCCGGAAGCGTGTTCGAGGCGGCGGCGAGAGTCAACAATGTGACGTACAACAGGAAGTGCTGTGGCGAGGAGGCCAGCTCGGCTCAGAGAATCGAGGCCATGTTGAAGGTGCCTTTGACTCTGGGCTTGATGTGGGCTGCTTTCTGGATACTGGTTTAAGCATCACGTTCTGACCGTATACATCGGTGGCTGGTTATCTTTCTGTTTTCATGTTCACATCTGGCTCGTACCGGATGTGTATAGCATTTGCATGGCGTTTTGGTTCTGGTCAGGGGAAGACGGACAGAAGTCTGGAAATAGAATTAGTTCTTATGAAGATATTGTTAATCAAACTCTTCCCCCAAAACACCTCTTTCGATATTTCGGTCCCTTCTTTGCCGATGCCGGTCGACGGTCGACGATTCTAGAGTCTAGACCTTCAACTCATCGCGGAGTCGGAATGACGTCTGCGGGGAAACCATCACACAAAACCAACCTCAAACCACAAAAAGTACCAGCCGAACCCCTGCCGCGTGCATCCCGTTTCAGTTTAGCGGCGACATCGGGCGATGTGAGCCGAACCGAGGTACAATCGGCTTCCGAGTTCCTACCTCACCTCACACATGCCCTCGACCTCGGTTATCAATCGGAGCGCCAAGAGGGCGCCAAGACACGCCAAGACAGACCTCGGTCATCAATCGGAGCATTATAACGTATGTAAAAATAAGGATTTATACTGTGTTCGCTTACCAGTAGTTAAGTTAATTAGCATAATAATTAATACTTAATTAAGTTTAGCTTACATTTGTATAATAGATCATAAATGGATTGCTAATCTATTCGGAATCTATTCAGTATATTTATTTTCATTTTACTTTTTAGTTTGCTTTTTTTCTTTCAACTTTTTAATATTTATATATATATATATATATATTCTACGCCTCTTTTTCCTAAATGTATTCTAAACCCTTTTTAAATAGATTGCAGCTGTATTTTTACAATATTTATTTATTAATTTAATAGTACGTATAAAGGATATTAATTTTTAAATTACTTTTAATATCGTTTATTTATTTTTTTATATATTATATTTATTGATTAATTTATAAATATATTTCTAATAGATTCCCCTCTACTTTATTATATTTCTTTAAATAGAATCTGAATATATTACCAATTTATTCCAAACCTAATTATTATATATATTTAATTATTTATTGATTTTATAATAAATATAACGAATAATAATTTGAAGTCGATTTTAGGATATATTATTTTACTCTTACGTTTAATATCTCTTTTATATTTTTTATTATAAAGGTTTAAACGTAGAGAATATTTCTAAATATATTTTAAATATATTGTTATATTATTTTTAAAGTTTCGATTAATAAATTCCTAATTTTCATTAAATTATAAATATTATATATTTCCTTCCAAATAGAATTTAACTAATTAAAATTAATATAATAATATTTACACTTAATTTATTTAATAGTTCTTTTTATTTTGATTTTAATTATAAATTTATAATAAGTTTCGCCTTTTAAAATTACCTTTAATACCTTTTTATATTTTCTATGAAATTTTTAATATATAATAAATATTTTTTTAAATAAATAATACTTTATTATTTATTATATTATAAAGAAATTATATAATATTGAATATAATATATATAAATAATATAATAGATGAATTATATAACTATTATATTTATTAGTAGTTAAAATGCAAAATTATAATTAATTTCTTATATTAAATCTATTTAATTTGGAATAATAGTCTATTTTCAATATCTGTAGATTAATCCCAAATTATTAAGTCATTAATTTTATAGGAAATAACCATCTTATAATTATTTGTAAAATATTTCTCATTTTCTAATTATATAATACTCTTTTATTCGTAATCTCCTACTTGTAATCTGCTATTCGTTACCGCCTACATATAATTGGTTATATGATCTAGAAGTAAATTTTCGACTATAAAATCCCCCCCTTGAATTTTATTTCTAATTTCAAACCTTCCCCTCTATTGTTCTTTGACCAATTTTGATTTGATCTAATACATATAATATTTTTCTCAGAATTCTTTCAGGTTTAATTTAGATTTTTTTTACTTTACTTTGAGGTTGCTAATCTTTTATAGTATTAGTCTAATATTAGTCGAAAATCGATTTAAAATAGTTTAGAGCTATTCAAAATCTAAATTATATAAATACTATATTTAATTATCGAAGTACCCTAAGGGTATACCGCCTTTTATATTTAATAATATAAGTATATTCTTTTATTAATTACTAATTAATTTACAACTAATTCTTAATTAATTTTAAGACGGATATATTCGTATTATTACGGGTAAGGTTTTTTACCGCTTCGCTAAGCCGGGTAGCCCTATATATAGCGACGATATAAATTTATATTAAATTATTATTAATCTATAACTAATTCTCAATCGTTCCGGGATTAATCCGTCTTTTTTTTCTTAGTATAATTGGGGTTTAACGTCTAATTTGCGCAAATATGTCTTTCTTTATTACATAGCGGAGAATATTAAAGTTGTAATTAAGAAGAATAATTCGGGTAGTCCGACCTTAGAGGAGAACAATTCCTTAAAGCGTAAATTATTAATTGTAAATTAGTTTTTAACCGATTTAAAATTAATTTAAATTAAATTATTACGATAACCTTATAGCGGCTATCGATTAATTTTAGAATAAGTTTAAAATCGATCCGATTATTATTTCGGCGTTAGCCCCGCCCTCCCGCCTTCTTAAAAGTAGAGTTTTACTAAAGCGCGCTATTAATAATAATAACGAGGAGGAGGAGGATATAGAGGTTGGTCCTTCGCCGAAGAAGAAGATTAAAGCGGCTCCAAAGCCGACTTTTAAGAAGGTTGAATTTATTTTGCCTTTTAATAAGGACGGTATAGTAAATTTTATAATTTATTTAGTATTAGTTTTAAATTGATTTAAAATCTAATTTTAATAGTTCTCCTACTTTAAAATGTATTAGTTGTATATCCGCAATATTCTCGGTAAGAAGAATAATACTGAGATGAAGGCTTGGAATTGCGAGGGCTATATTTAGTTTAACGTTAAGTGTAAGATTCCTAATTAATCCTAAACTAATTTGAAATTAATTTAGGATTAATTTAGGCCCCCGTTTTAAGCGTCCCGTCGAGGATAAGGTCTAGTACGAGATTTAAGATAAGTTCCCTTTTAATATAAAGCGCGAGGATAACTTTATTGAAGCGCTTATTCCTTTATTTATATTAAAGGTTCTGTTAGGAAGGAATAAGTGATTCTTTTATATTGGGCTAGAATGCAATTAATTGCGGAGCCGGAGTCTCCACTCCCTCCCCAATTAGGAAATTACCAGGACACAGTGTTAATAGCAACTCCAAAAAGCCACGAAATATCTTGCAATCGATACCACTCCTCAACCATTGCGTGCATCGGGGCGCAACTAGGTGCAAAATGTTCGCCTTCTTTTTCTCATCATTTTGATACCTTGTATAGGTTATTACGAGGTCTGGTTGTTGAGAAAAATCGAAAAGAAGAGGTTTTTATTAAAATACTACTATTGCAAATAATACCGTCCTTAAAATGCATTCTATTCAAAAACCGATTGTAATCCCGATTTCTCCTTTATTATCACGTGCATTTAAATGCAACTAGTTGCAAAATGACAGCCTTCTCTTTCTCATCATTTTGGTACTACTTGTACGTTATACCGATAAAGGGTTATCGAAAGAAATAGAAAAAGGCTAATTAGGAACGAAAATTTCTATTTATATAAGTAGAAAAAACGAACTTTATTAATATAAATTAATTAGGTTAGTGGTTTAATGGTTCTAGTAATTACTTCTTTTCTTGAGGTTGTTCGTTCGATTCCAATTAAAGTCAAATTTTTATTTGAGAATAATATAAATATAAATGTAAATGTAAATATAAATATAAATATAAATGTAAATAAAAATAAAAATAAATGTAAATATTAATGATGAATTAAGAATTCCCAAAAAAAAAAAAAAAAAATTGTAAATATTAATAATGAATTAARAATTCCAAAAAAAAAAAGMTAAAAAAATGTAAATATTAATAATGAATTAARAATTCCAAAAAAAAAAAAAAAAAATTGRAAAAAAAAAAAAATTTTTTRAAAMAAAAATTTRAAAATTTTAAAAARAAACTAARAAAAARAGTTAAAAAAAAAAAAAAAACCTTCCAATTTTAAAAATTGAAAAAATTAAACTTAAAAATTAAAGAAAATATAAAAAAGAGTTTTTTTTTTAAAAAAAAAAAAATTCATAAGCGCTTCACTGTCTCCCTCGGGCACAACCCAGCTCCGCCTAAGGGAAGACTATTTTTACTATTCTAGTTGGTGAGGGTTAGGTAGATGTTTAAGAGTATAATATAATACTCTTTGAAGTTAAATTGGTTAAGGATTAAATTAGGAATGGTTAAGGATTAAAGTCGGAACGGTTTTAAATTAGTCTTTATAGTTTAATTCCTAGGTATTACCGATTTAAATTTTTATTTATAAAGTTTCTTATAATATTTCGTCCTATTATATTATAAAACTAAGTTAAATGCGAGGAAATAGTATTATTTGATTCTATTTCTTTTTATATTTACTTTTTATTAATTCTTTAATTATATATTTGATTCTTAATATATATATTCGTTTTAATCTTCTATTTAACCTTTAAAACTATAAAATTCTAAATCTTCTTATATATATAAATAATATATAATATATATTATTTAGGTCTTTATATATATTTATATATTTAGATTAAAATATTATATTAATTGAAATAATAAATTAAATATAATATAATCTTAAGATTATAAATTAATTAAAGAATAATATAAGGAATAATAATAATATAATATAATATTTAATTAATAATATAAAACGAGACGCTATTAATTACTTTTAAATATATTAGTAGAAGATTTATAAAATAGTTTTAAAGAATTATATATATATATCGATTTTATAAGCCTTTAATATTAGTATTAAGATTATAATTAACTACTTATTCAATTTATAATATTATTATTTAATTATAGAAAAGAATATTTATAAGATATAGAATCCTTTAATATTAATATATATTTTATTGTTTGTCTTATATATATTTATAATTTGAATCTATTACGAATACATTTAGATTCTATTAAAAATTCTTTTTACAAGTATATTCATAATAAATATCTTTTATATTTAAAACCTTTTAATATTAAAATAATGCTTTATAATAAATTATAAATCTATTTATATTATATATTAATTTTAAAAAAATTAAAAAGGAGTTTATAATTTATTTCGAAAATACTATTAATTATATACTTAAATATTATATATAAGTCCTATTATAATAAAAAATGTAAGTTTTAGTTAAATATTGAATTATAAAAGCTGTAAATCAATTTTTAATATATTAAATATAAATTTAGTCCGCTTTATAAAAGTAAAGATTAGTAAATAGATTCGTAATCTATTAAAAACAGGTTTGCTTTCCACTTTAAGAATATTATTTATAATAATTATATTAGAAGTTGGAATTTGCAATTAATAATAGATATATATAGAGCAGATATTTATTTAGAATAGATTCTAAATGTATTCCCGGCCTAAATCGAATGTATTATTTATAATAAAAATATATAAATTTTATAATATTAATATAGGGTCTATAATAAATTCTAAATTTATTTATATTATAAAAGGACTTTTACTATATTAAAAGTAAGTTTAATACTAATTTATAAAGGATTTTTAATAATAGCCTTATATATATTTTAATTAAATTTTCAATATATTATAAATAGAATACTAACGTATTTTATTAATATTATAGGGTTTTTAAATATTAATATATAATTTATATTTAAATTTATTAATATATTATAGACTTATATATAAAATAAATTAATTGTTAATACATTCGATATATATTTCTAGCGTCGTTTATAACTATTATATATAAAAAGGACATTTTAAACATAAATAAGGAATACAAAATTATATTTTTATTTATATTATATATCGATTCCCAATCTATTAAAAATAGATCTGGGTTTAGTTTTAAATTATTAATTTACTTAAAAATAATAATCATTATTATTTTTATTTCCAATTAAATCCAAATTTATTTATATTATAATTAAATTTCTAATAGATTGGAAATATATTTAAAATAAATATTCTTATATTATAAGTAATAATATATATATAATATAAAAGAGAATCTAATATTAATATATAATTTATAATTTCTTATTAATAAAATCATAATAGTTTACTTATAATGTTCTAATATATTCGAAATTGATTTAGAATGTAAATTGATTTATAATTAATAATAGATTTGTTATTAAGACGCTTAATACGTTCAGAATAGCTTTGGAATCTATTAATGTAATATAATCCTATATATATATAAGATTATAATATATTCAATATTCCTAAACCTATTTGGGCGTAGTTCCGAACCTATTCCGAATCTATTCAATAATATATATATATTCTAAATTTAAAATATTTTATATATAAAAAAGATTTAGTAGTTACGTGGAATTTTAAGCGTGTATAAAATTATTTACTTATAGAATAGTAAATAAGCTATTTGTAATATATTATATATCTATTTGTAATTTAAAACGGTTTAAAATAAGTCCGGAACTCATTTATAATATATTTAAAACGTATTAATAATAATATATATTTTCTTATATAAATATATTATTTATAAAATCAATCGATATAAAAGAATCTATTTATAATTAATTAGCAACCTATTTATAGTTCAAAGGACGTTAAATTTATTAAAGATCTATTTAAAATATAGTTAGAATATATTTTTTTTAAGAAATATATTATTTATATAATAATTTATTTATATATAATGTATTTAATAATTTAATTATAATAAATTATATTTTATGCCGAATATATTCCGAATATATTGCGAATCTAATATTAATAATATATTGGATTTTTAACATTAATAAATATATCCCGAATTGATTATAATTTATTAATAACCTATTTATATACTAAAAGGGCTTTAAATATATTAAGAGTCTATTTAGAATCCAATTGATATATATTATATTTAAGAAGTATATTATTTATATCTAATATATATTTATTTAATATTAAGGAATATACTTATTATAAATTAGGAATAGATTCCAAATCTATTATTAATAATATAATATATAATTATTTTTGTATAATATTTAATTGTTTATATATAATATATTTATTTATATAATATTAAAGAATATATTTATAAGATATTAGAAGTAGGTTCCAAATCTATTATTAATTATATATAAAATTATATATAATTAATAATTATATATATTATTAATATATTTATAATACGTTAAGAGCCTATTCGTAATATATTTTTAATTGTTTACAAATATATTAATCTTATATATAAAGTTGCTTAATTAATAAAAGTATTCGTAATCGATTATAAATCTATTTGTAATAGTAAGAAAATTAAAGAAATAAAGGAAATAAATTAATTCTGCTTTAATTGTAAGATTTCAACCTCTGCTTTAGCCTTTTTAGTTTGAGCTTTGAGTATTCTAGTATTAGTTTCCTTCTTCTTCGCTTCTAATTCGAGAATTTTAAGCCGCCGTTCCTCTCGAATATTACTATCCTCTTGTAATAATTTAGAGATTAGTTGCTTCCATTTCCTAATTGGTTATTAATTAATTGATAAAAGATTATAAATTAGTTTTATACTTACTTCGAAACAATTTTAGAAGATAATGCCGAAGTTATTGAAAATTGTCCTTCTAATTTACTCTACGTTGGCGAGGAATTAAGGCCGTAGGAAGGGGTTGAATATAAAGGGGATTTTTAAAAGAAATTATTATTCGAGGAGGAGAATTTCGATAGAGTAGGGGTTTATAGTAAATCCCCTATTAAGTTGTACGTTGGAATAGTTAAGTTAATAACCGAGGCCTGTTACTTCCCTATTGTAAATAGATTTAGAATAGATTTTTAAACGATTTGGAATTAAATAATTTATTATTCTTATTATTTTGCCGTTAGAACCCTCTAGTAAAACGCTCGCTCTTAAATTGAGTTTTATAGTTGAAGTTTATACTAAACTTCGTTTTAATTTTAGTGTATTATAGAATTTGGGTATTTAGCCGTATATTATTAAAAGAATTAATAAAAGATTAGTTTAAATCTATTTAGAATAGATTTTAGAATTAATATATTATTTGTCTATATACGGTATAAGGTTAATAAAGCGAGTATTTTAATTATAAGATTATTAGTATAGAATTTTAATAGTATTAGTATTAGAATTTATTATTTTCTAATATTCTAATAGTATTTTTGAACACGCTAGGTTAAGGCTAATTCGGATAATTGGAATTAATTTATACTATACCCAATCTTGAACCTGAGTTCTCTCGTTCTTTATTAGAGAATAGATTATTAATAAATTTATAAGAGGATTTAAATAGATTCCGAATTAATTGAAGATCGGTCGAATATTTATTTTAAAGCTAATTGTATACAATAATATAATCGTTTAATAAACGATAATCTAAGAGATTTATTATCTGTCGCTTTAATACTTTATTATTTCGAATTAGTTTTTTAATATTACGTTTAAAATGTATATAGTATAAACGAATATTACGTTTAGCGTAGTATAATTAGTTGTGGTTATATTTATTAAGATTAGAAAGGTAGTTGTTAAAAGCTAAAATAGATTAAGTATTAGTATATAATAGATTGAGAATAGATTTGGAATTGGATTAAATTTAATAAAAAATATTACTAGTTATTACTTTATAATTTTAGTTAATAGTAATACTATAGAGTCCTTCTCTGTAGAGATTAGTCTATTTAATTTTGTAGTTATATTGCTTTTAAAAAATCTCAAAAACAATTTCGAAAGTATATCGATATATTACTGGAGTATCCGAATTCGTTATAATTCGTATTAGAGGAACCGCTATATTTTAATTCAAATTAAATTAGAATTAATTATATAGGTATTTTAAATAGATTAGAAATTAATTTAGAAATATACTTCGTTGGATCGATTTAATATACATCGCCTAAATTACTTCGCGGTTATCCTTCTTAGAAAGATATTTATAATTTATATCTAATTAAAAGGATTTGAATAAACCTTTTTTAAAGAATTCGACTTGCTTTCGATAAAAGTAAATAATAACGAAGTTCTTTCCGTCGTTGAAGAAATATTGAATATACTATAAATAGATTAGAAATTGATTTATAATTGTTTTAAAATAGATTTTAAATCTATTTAATAACGATTTAAAATTTATTCGATTAGGGTTATTCTTATAGCGAATTTGCTATTAATAAGCGATTATAATATTCGAAGAACTGAATAGTTAATAAATTGCTCGATACTTCTTAATAAGAAGTTCGATCTGTTTAATATTATTATAATTAATATAAAATTAATTAAGAGTAATTTTATTCTATTCGGCGAAATATTCTTAAAAGAATGGATTGCGAATTAGCTTAATTATACAAAACAAAATTAATTATTAATTGATTTCGAATTAATAGGGAACGGATTGCGAATAGATTGAGAATAGATTTTAAATTTATTCTATGTAATGGTCGGATTATTAATACGATTAAAAAGATAGGAAATTTCCTTACGAATCGTCTCGAAGACTTTAAATAGTAGAAGGTAAGGGTAGTAATAAAGTCCGTAGGAAGTAAGGATAATATAAAGTATAATAGTTTAATTAATTAGAATATAATAATTCTAAGAGACTTTATACTTATTAAAATATATTATTTTCCCTTAACTTTAAGGATAATCGGTACTTAATATAGTAATTAATTTCAAATCTATTTGGAATAGATTTTTAATTAATCGGGAAATAGTATTTAATACTTATTATATTACTTTTAGTATTATTTATTAGAAGACTATTCGCTATAATTTTCCTTTTCGATTATTTACTATTAATTATTTATTCTATCGAAAATAGGCTTTATTAATACCTACAAAGAATAGAACTTCGTAGGAATATAATGATTTTAATAACTTTAATTACTACTTTTCTAATTTGCGTACTTTAAACAATAGATTAATTAACTATTTTACCGCCCTTATAAAGAAATTAATACGAAATAGGTTCTATATCAATTTAGAATAGATTTAAGAATTATTACTTATAATAAAATTATACCAAACTAAATAGTAATTATTAATTCGTATAAGACATCCTTTTTTATATTAGTCTTTAATTGTAATTAAGGCAAAACTAGAGAGAAGGTATACGTTAATAAATAAATATAAGGACTATTTCGAATCGGTTTCGAATAGGTTTCAAAAGTATTAGGAATTAATTAAGAATATTTTACGAAATTGTATAATTACCAATCGGACTATTATTCCGAACTATTCGAATTTGAGATCCTATTTTAATTACTCTCTTATCGACTTTATAACTATTACCCTCTTTATATAAATCCCAAATTCGTTTATCGAAATATTAGTAATATAAAAGTCCTATATAGGTTAAAGTAAAGCGAATATAGGGAACGCCTATTAGAAAGACGGAGCTAGTTGTCTTTTTACTCTTAATTTGCCGGTAGTAATATTAAAACTATTTCTATTAAATTCGGAATCGATTTGTAATAAGTTTAGAATTAATAGAAAATAAATTAAATTTATATTTTTAAATGGTTTTTTAATTAAGATAGGTATTAGAGTCTCCGTATTAATTATATACCTAATTCTACTAATAGAAGTCTTTAGGTATTCGGAAAGGGATGAAGTATAAATTAAGTAGTCTATTTTAACCGCTTATTTGGAGTTTTTCCCGTCGGATGAGATCCGATATAGTCTAATATCGTTAATCTATTTTGAGTTTAATTAGTACCGCTTTCGGATTAATATTGAATTAATTTAGAATTTATTAAGAATCTATTCCTTATAATTTAATTATATAAATATTACTTACGGGACTATCGATAGTAGGGATTATATATAGTATATTATTTTTAATAATTATATTAAATTTATTAGATTCTACTGTAATAGATTCGAGAAGGGGTTTATCTTTAATAAGATTATCCCTATTACAATTCTATTTACCAATAGGTTGGAATCCAATAATAAGTTGGAATTCTATATCGATTTTAAATCTATTATTCTTAATAGAAATAAAAGAAGTACGTAGGTCGAAGGTAGAAGACATTATAAAAATAGATTAAAAATGGTTTCTTAATAGATTTGAGTTGGATTTTGCGTAGGAGAGTTCGGTCTATATCTTATTAAAAATTTAGCAAAATTTTTTAAAGGAAAGAAATTAAAAAAATAAAATTTCGAAATAAAATTATTTTAAAGTAAAAAAATATTATATGACTTTTTATTAGTAATTATTAACCTACTATTTTATATTAAGATTTATATTTAGAATTAATAGGTCTTTAATCTATTTAGAATCTTTTTACTAATATTTAATTTCAAATTTATTTATAATATAAAATTATTTAAAGATTTAAAAATATTATATAATTCTTTATTAATAATAATTTTCTTACCTTTTTAGTTTAAAATTAGTATTTTTAATTAATATATTTCAAATATATTTAAATTCCTTTTCTTTATATTTTATCCTTAATCTATTTATATTTGGATATATAACTAGTAGAATCTATTCTAAATCTATTTAATATCTATAATAACATTACAACTCTCAACTTATTTAAAATCGAATTTAAATTTAGTTTAAAAAGGCTTATCAATAATTATGAATTAATATACAATTACTAAACAAATATTTATATTTTAAATTCGCATATTAATTATTCACGTATTTATATTTGATTCTAAATCTATTTTAAATCGTTTGCTAAATCAATTCAATATTATAAACTATAAATAAATAAAAAGGTTTCTCTATTATAAAACTATTAATAAATCAATTTTATTAACCTTTAAATAATATTACTATAATAAATATATAAGTTTATTTTAATATTATTATTAATATTAGGAAAATTTAATACTCTATTCTCTAGTCAATTATTTATTTATTCTATAATAATATAATCATTATAATATATTGAAATAAATAACTATTAATCTCTTCCAGATCCGAGATCTATTCTAAATCGTTTGCAAATCTATTTGAGTAACAATCTTTTCAATATTTGAATTAAAATAAACCTCTTTAAAAGTATCTATATTTTAAAACCACCTTCTAAAAGGGATTTGGAATCAGTTTAAAATGTATTTTAAGTCTTATTACTATAAAAGAATTAATTCTCTTATATTATAATTTTAAAAGTAATTTAGGGTCCGTTTTAAATCTATTTATTAATAATTGTATTATTTTATATTTATTACTTAAAATATTTATTAATTTATTTGTATATTATTAATAATATTCCTTTATTAAAGAATTAAATTAATTTTTTAATAAGTTTAAAGTGAATTCGGAATTTATTTGAAATTTATATTAAATTCTTTTAATTTTAAAAAATTAATTCCTAAAATTATTTATTAATTTTCTTTTTAAATATAATACTATTATTTTTGTAAAATGTATTTTAAATCGTTTTATATTTAAATAAAGATTTAAATTCAATATCAATAAAGGTTTAACATTTATTTAAAATACATTTAGAATATATTTAGGTATATATTATTAATAATCTTCGTTTTTTAAAGGATTAACTATATTATTTTATAATTTTAAAAGGAATTGGAATTCAATTTGGAAACTATTCCAAATCTATTCAGATTTAACATATTAATTCTATTATATTGAAATTTTAAGAAGGATTGGAAGTCTTTTTAGAATAGGTTCTAAACCTATTTAATAATAATTATATTATATTATATTTCCAATTTAAATAATTTCTAGATTTATTTATATATAATTTATAATATTTCTTTTTTAAAGAATTAATCACATTATATTATTATTATTTAATCTATTATATATCTATTTAGTAGCTATTCTAAACCTATTTATATAATTCTTAAATTTATTTATATATTATTAATAATATTTCTTTTTTAAAGAATTAATTATATTATATTATAACTTTCCAATCTATTATATAGCCATTTGGGGTTTATTCCAAATCTATTTACCGTTAAAAAATTAATATAATACAATATTATAATTCGAAAAGAGATTGAGAATTAGTCTAGAATAGATTGCGAATCTATTTAGTAATAATTATATTGTATTATATTTCCTTTTCTATTCTAATAATACTAATAATTGACTAATAATACGGATTATTAATTTTAAATTTATTAATAGAGTTAATTTAATTTAGCTTAATTATATAAATTTAGTTAATAATGACCAATCTTAGAATTTAAACCAATTTTGGATTAATATATAGCATTCGTTTAAAAGACGTTATATTATATCGTATCCCTATTTAAATCGGCAAAAAGGACTTCGTAAGCAATACTTTTTATAGATTAGTTGAAGAATATAGGTTATTGAAAGACTAATTGTAACAAAAACGGTTATTAAACCAATACTTAACCGAAACTAATCCCCGATCGATCGGAGATTAATTTGCTATCGGTGTATAACCAACTATAGGAGCTAAAATATAATTATTAATACTACTTATAAATAACAACGGTAATAAATAATAATTTTTATATTTAAGTGATTTCAAAAGACCAATTGTAATAAAAATAATTATTAAATTAGTATTTAACCGAAACCAATCCCTAATCGATTGTATATTAATTTGTTGTCGGTATATAACTAATTATAGGAGTTGAACGTAATTATTAATACTACTTGTAAATAACGACGGTAATAAATAATAATTTTTATATTTAAGTGATTTGGAAAGACTAATTGTAATAAAAATAGTTATTAAATTAGTATTTAACCGAAACTAATCTTTAATCGATTGTATATTAATTCGCTATCGGTGTATAACTAACTATAGGAATTAAAATGTAATTATTAACAATTACTTATAAATAATAACGGTAATGAATAATAACTTTTATATTTAAATGACTTTTATAATATAGTAAAACTATATATAAATATTTAATTTCTTTTAAACTAATTCTAATTATATTTCCAATTTATTAATATTTAAATTCTTTATTTTCTGCTATATTATCTTTTACCTTTATACTTATACCCCATTTATCTATCTTTCTTCTACTATAGCCTTATTGTATACAAATTCTAATACTTATATATATTATTACGAAAGTAATAATAGTTATAGATTAATAAGTCTTCCTCTATTTAATAAAGACTAAATAAATACTAATTTATATTTATTGAGTAATTAAATTAAAATTGATCGCTAATTTAATTCTTAGAATAGGAATTTGGTTGTAAATTATAGTAAAATGTATTGCCGAGTTCTAATTGCCGGCGAAATACTTTGCGGATATATAATAAATATTTTCTAATCGGTTCCGAATAGGTTTGTAACCTTTTGCTAATAAATTTAGTATTAATTCTCCGGCTATAATAATCTTATCGCTTATATTCGACGATATTATAATAAGAAGGGAAATTACTACTATATAATTAATAGTAAAGATTTAATAGTATAATAATAAAAGGCTGGTCGTCCGAATGTTAATTAGATATTTCTTAGTAAAAGTTTGTATCCAATTCTCATTTAATCTAAAATTAATTTGATATTAATTAAGTATAGCTTTTTATATTCGACTTATCGAATATTATAAGGATTTTCTTATTAGTAAAATAATATTTTCTACTTCTAAGGAAAGAAAGGACCGAGGAGAGAAGGGGAAGAATAAGGTAAAAGAATGGGGAGAAAAGAGGAAGAGGGAGGTAAAAGAGGGGGAAAGAAAAATATTAATAAAGAAGTTATTTATTGTAAAAGAAATAAAAAAAGAGAAGGAAAGTAGAAGGAATTGGTAATTAAGAGGGTAGAATTTAAGGAAAAACGGGAGCGGAAAGAATAATAAAGGGCTTTAAGAATAAGGGTAGAAATGGGAAGTAAAAAGGTAAAAGATAATTATAAATTACCTTTAAGCGTTTAAAAACCGGTTAAAGATTTTTTTTAAATTATAATCGAATTAATATTAAATAAGATGTATTTAGGTACTTCTATTATATAAGCCGAAGAATATTTTCCCCCTATTCTTCCCTAAGACGTTAGAAAGGTTATAGGTTAATAGTAAATAGATTTGAAATTGATTTTTATTAATTTATTATTAATTTTATTTTAGGGTCCGAATATTTATATTTAGAATAGGAAAAGATATTGGGCGATATTTATTATAAATAATTATAAATCGATATTAATATTTCCAAACTTTTTACTATATAAGAAGAAGTTATATCAATTTACAATTATTTATAGATCGATATTAATATTTCCGATCCTCTTATTATTTAGGAGGAGGCTGTATTAATTTACGAATAATTATAGATCGATATTAATACTCCCGACAACTTTTCTCTCCCTAGTGAAATTCGCTATAAATAATTATAAATCGATGCTAACGCTTCCAAGCCTCCTACCGTATAAGAAGAGGCTATATCGATCTACGACTATTTATAGATTAATACTAATATTTCTAATCCTCTTACTACTTAAGAGGAGGCTATATTAATTTGTTAATAATTATAAATCGATATTAACGCTCCCGACGACCTTTTTCTCCTTAGTGAAATTCGCTATAAATAATTATAAATCGATATTAATATTTCCGATCCTCCTACTACTTAGGAAGAGGCCGTATTAATTCGCGAATAGTTATAGATTAATATTGACTTTCCTATAAATACTTTACCGGTTGAATATTTATTTGGAGAAGGTAATAAAACTCTAATAATATTTAAAGTAATCTATTTTAAAAGCGGTCCAAGGAAGAATTAAATAAATTATTTATATTTATATTTATTTAATATTTATTGTAAATTCATTTTATATTAATATTTAATAATTTAATTTTAATACTATAAAGAAATAAGTTATTAAATTCTATAGTAAGGAAATTACTGGTATATTTTCGTTGCGATACAATATTTATTAGCGTGAAGATCGGAGTTATAAGTAAAAAATCAATTTCGAATTAGGATAAAACTAATTTAGGATTATTTTAGGTTCTACTTTAATATATTCTATCCAACCTTCCTACTTAATGTAGTATTACTTCTAAATTAGCCCTAGTGAATTAATAACGTTAATTTAAGTATAGGATAAAGAGGATATAAGGATCGAATTAAATGAAGTTTTAAATCGATTGGGTATTAATCCTTTGGTTAATAAAATATCGAAGTTAAATATTTTATAAGATAATAACCAAGCTTAGGCCTAAATAGGCCCTACCTATATTTTAATTCGTAAAAGGAAGTTGAGAGTAAGAAAATAGTAGAAGGTTTTTCTGTTTTTCTTTTTAGAAGTTAATTTGTATTTAATTTAAAATTAAAATTAGTTTATAGTTTATCGGATATAAATCAATTTGGAAAGTATTTTGAATAGATTATTAATCTCTATTAAAAAGTCTATTAATAATACTATAAAAATTCTTTATTATATATAATATAATATAGTTTAATAGTTTTTGAATCTATTTACTATTTTCTATAAATTGATTATAATTTAAAATACTTTAATAGGTTGGGAATCTATTGCCAATAGATTTGTAATATATTTATTCGTTATAATAGATTTGGATTTTACATTATAAATAAATTGAAAATTAATTTATAATTAAGGTTCAAAGGTAGGAATAAAATAAAGTAGAAGAAAATTATTTTAATATTTATTTATATTAAAAATCTGAATTTCTTTAAAATAAAAATTGAAATATAATATCGTATAATAAGCCTAAATAGGTTCCCAACCTATTCCAAACCGATTGGCGATTATTTTACCCGTTATAATAAACCTAAGCTTTATTTTGAATTAAGAATCGTTAACGGTCATTTAATTTATTAGGGTTTAAATAGATTGCTAATAGATTAGTAGTAAATATATAATTAAAGTTTAAAAGAATCGATAAAATTGAAAAGAAATCTTTTTATTATTTACTTACTTTTAGGTTTAAGTTTTAGACTTTTGTAAAATAAAAAGTAAAGTATAATATAATATAATATAATTAAATAGGTTTCTGAAAGGTTCCAAACAGGTTTCGAATTAATATATTTATTTTAATTAACTTATACTTCCCTATATTAAATTAATAGTATTTAAAGTTTTATAACTATAATTAAAATTGAAAGGTAATTTATAATAATAGTTTAAATATAGGAATAATACTAAATATATATTTTAATCTCGAAAAGTATTTAAATATATTATTTATATAAAAGTATTACTTTATATATATTTCTAAGTAAATAAATTATTTCTTTAATATTAATAAATTAATTAATTAAAAATTTATTATCATTATTAAAGATCTTCATTATAAGTCAGTTCTTTTTAAAATATATAATTAAAGACGTTAAATTTACTTATAATTAATAAGTAGTATTTATTATAATGAATAATCTTATATACTTATATTAATTTGGAATAGATCTCAAATCTATTTAGGTTTATTTAAGTATTTAAAATATAAAAACAAAATATTTATAGATTCAGTGTATAATATTAATATATAACCTAATCCTAATTAATATAAGTAATATAGCGTTCTTATATAGAAGTTCTATTAAATATTTTTAATTTAATATTTATTTGTATAATAATAATAACTTTATATTAATTATATTAGAATATATTTATTTCAATTTATATATTTTAATTCATAACTAGGAAAAAAATAGCAAATTCGCTTACTATATATTTTAAATATCTTTATTAATAATTCTTAATATAAAATAATAAATCTACTATTAAATCATTTTAATAATATACATTTAAGTTTTAAAACGAATAAAGTTAATAAATTAAGAGTGTAATAGTTATTAACTTATAAAGAATTAATTTTCAATTGCTTTATAAAATTTAAATTTTTAATTTAGTTTATTCTTATAAAATATTTATATTAGTATTCTTAAACAATTTTTAATTCTTAGTAATTTATATCTTTTAGTATATATAATTTTATAAAATATAATTTTCAATAAAAGACTTATACAAATAGATTATAAACCTATTCGGAATGGATTTAATATATAAAATTATATTATACTTATTAAACTACTTTATAAAAATATATTATAATTAATAAATATAACGTACAATAACCACTTATCTTATTACGCTTAGTCTTTTATAAGATTAATAATTTTATAAAATAAAAATTTAAAATTTTAGTTTATTATTTAAAAAGTACTTTCTCTTTATCATAAATATTATTATACAAATATATATAAATTGTATATAGCATATTAATTTCTAATTTCAACTAAATTAATATATAAAATATTTAGGCTTAAATATAGAAATTTTATACTTTATTATACCTTTAAATATCTTATTAAATTTAATAATAAGGAAATAAGTCCTGATAATTGTTATTTTTATACTAAATACCTAATCTTTTTATAAAATAATAAGTATTTTAAATATAATAATTAACAAGAATAAGTTTAAAAAGCCTTTTTATATATATTTAATATTTTTATACTTATATAAATAATTTATAAACTTATAAAAATATATATTATATTACTTTTATATATTAAAACTTAAAATTATAAAACAATTTAAGTATACTATTTAAAACCTTTAGTATTTTATAATATATTAAGTATAATACTTAGTTTTATATATTAAATAAATGATTATATATTTAATTATATTAATAATTACTATTTTCTTTATAGTACATCTTCTTTTATTAATATATTAAAATAATATTAATTATAAATCTATTCCGAATAGATTTCGATTTATTATATCTTTAAAAGTGTTTTGATAAGAAAAACTTATATAAATAACTTATATTCAATTCTATTTATTGTTAATTACTTCCGAACCTATTTAAAATAGATTTCAAGAATTATATAATATACGCTTATTATATATACTAAAAATAACTACAAAGGAAATTTATTAAATGGTATAAAATAATAAAATTAATTGTTAAAGCATCCGACTTCGGTTGAGTTTTTTTTACAGTGTGGGGCGGCACCCTTGTTGTGGCCTTGGCGCTCCGATTGATGACCGAGGTCGAGGGCATGTGTGAGGTGAGCTGGGTACTCATCGGCTTCCCCACGTCCACGCGACACTTGCGACGACTCGGCACCACTCGGCGTCTGTCAATTAACAATCATCAACTTCCCCCGCAACTTGTTCTCTCCACAACTTCTTCTTTGACACCTCTACCCGACCCGTCGTCTACCGCGCTTACATATACGCGACTACTCCTCATCCCATCTTTCACTTCTTCGTTGTCGTAAATCCCCAATCACCAAGGATCTACCCTTACACAAACCAAACCACATATCAAGATGTCTCAGACCTTCACCAAGAGCCAGGTGGCCGAGCACAAGGACGATAAGTCCATGTATATCATCATTGATGATGGTGTTTACGATATCACCAGTATGTGTTCTTCCTCTTCTCTTCCTCTTACCTTCGCCATCCCCTCGCTCTCTCCTGTCTCCTCCCTCTACTCCTCCCTCCATTCCTCCCTTGCGTTCCCCTCCCGGCGCAATCATCCATAGCAACCCAATCCAACCCAACCCACTATGCAAACCAACAAGTATGACAAAGGAAGAGCATAACTAACCTTACTCAAAAAAATAGACTTCCTCGACGACCACCCCGGCGGCGCCAAGATCCTCAAGCGCATGGCCGGCAAGGACGCCACCAAGTCCTTCTGGAAGTACCACGGCAAGAACGTGCTGGAGAAGTACGGCACCAAGCTCAAGGTTGGCACCCTTGCTGAGGCTGCTAAGCTATAAGCGTGTCTTTTGAGCTAGGGATGTGTTGATTGGAGAAGTAAGGGTGTGAAGCGGTGACCTTATGGTGAATGGGGATGGGGATGGAATTCGGGAATTCGACTCGGAATCGTGAATCGCAAATCGACAACGATCGACACCAAAAACGAGGCAGAGGAAGCAAAAGCAGCGCGCAAGCTTCCTACCTACTTCCCGCTTCGATTGACTAGGTCGCGATGTCAACCAACGACCGTCACCCCATCGCATCCCATCGCAGGAAGACTGATGATGAAGGCAACTCATACTTCAAGGTCCTCGCCTTTCCCTGAGTTCCTTTGCTTTCTTTTTCGAGTCAGGCGAATCTTCATAGAGGTAGAAGTGGTCCTTGAAGTATGAGTTGCCTTCATCATCAGTCTTATCCCATTCCCTTCGACCTGGTCGGGCGGAGTTCATGGGGTTCCTCGGGTTCCTCCGCGTGAAGCTTGGTCGTTTGGATATGGTGGTGGTTAGGAATGGGGTTTCGCCAGTCGCCACAGACAAACGGGACGTGAACGAACGATACGAACGAAGGAAGGAATTCCGGATATAGGAAAACAGGCCTAGAGAGTAGAGAGGGAGGCCCGACAGCTTGAGCGGCGAAGCGGGCATTATATACCCAGAATCTTGTATAGCGAATGGGATTTTTTGAACAACTTAACCCTTACTCAACCCTAACTCGGAAGGGGTGTTGTCTGATGTTGTTTGGTGAATGGTAACCGGGACCGAAACATGTCGCATGTGAACATGTAATGTAGGTTGACGATCATTTCCCGGATTTTCCTTGCATAGTTTGTAGAGTTGGCGTAGACATTGCTGTTGCATGTGTTGCAAGTGCTGCACTCATTACATACGCGAAATACGCTACATCTACATCTGCATTTGTCTACATCTACATCTGTATCTATCTCTATCTGTATATGTATCTGTATCTGCCCTGCGTACAGCCTCTCTCTGTCAATCGGTCAACCGTACAGCCATGTCTATTTGATGGAACGTCAGATCGCTTTTGTATACGACCGGTCTTGTAATCTCCAACCACTTTCGTTATGATGTTTTCAATCTTGAGTGGTGCCTCATTCCCGATCTTTGTGGTTTCCTCAAGCGCTTCCAGGTTAGGAAAGGGCGTTCTTCTGCTGTGCAAAGCCAAGAAGGAAGGCACGAAGGAGGTGAGTGTCTGTGGCAGTCGGCACCTAACACTACCAATTTCCTGTACTTTAAGCTAGGTCCAGCGAGGCATCCCCTTGTCCACTCTTCAACCTCCAATCTATCCGAAATACCACTCATTGGTTAGTTTTACTTGTCTTTGTTTTTAGTGTCTTGATGTAAATACCTGGTTTAAGTAAACAGACGGCAGTCGAGCGTGAAAACTTCAGGTTCTTTTGTGTATCACGTTGTCGCCTATCTTCGGTCTGTGATGATACCGTAGAAACTCGAGAAATTCGCCATAGCCCATCTCCTCTTTGAGCGCCGGGCAGGGCAGAGCGCGGTGCTCCCTAAGCACGCATACGCCAGCAGATGTGTCTGTCCAGTTAGTAAAAAAATCGAGAACATTGCCCACCACTCTAACTTGCATGCGTTTCAATGTACAGGCTCGGGCTTGCCCTGCACAGATCTGCCCCCTGCCCGGCGCTCAAAGAGGAGATGGGCTATGGCGGATTTCTCGAGTTTCTACGGTAGTGCTCCAGGTCTTTGAAGTATATAGTGTGGCTTCGCGAACGTATCTCTGTATCGCCGATGCACCACTGTTTGGCAGGGAGAATATAATCTCACTTCTCAAACGCAATATTAATGCGGATTGTGAATGTTTAAATGAACACATCATACGGCCGAGTCTTTTGTGAGGTTGTATATCTTTTCAGGCGCAGAAATCCTACGATACAGGTAAGGAGTAGCAGGTTCGTGTGAATTTCACCACTTCTCTTCCAGCAAGTTGATCCTTTTTAGGAATTGTTTCTATTCACGTCCCTAAGGCATTGCCGTCGAGAACTTAGTAACGTTACCTTACCACGCAAACCCACATTATTTCCCCCTCTGCACATGTTTCCCACATTACGAAGGGAAGTCAAGGTCAACTTCTAGGTCAAGGCCCCCCTGTTACCTGTTCGGTTGACCATACATGCGCGGCTGTTGTTGCTTGTCCTCCCCAACGTCTACGTTTATTTCACAGTCTAGCAAGGATCCCGGTGAGTGTTCCCCGACAAGTGTTCCCCGACAAGTGTTCCCCGACAGGTGTCCCCCGGCCAGTGTCCCCAGGTGTGTCTTTCCCAGCACCGGTGAGTTTCACCTAGTGAAAAATAAAAGGTGAAACAACCTCCAGTGCGGCCAAACTTAGTATGGGCTTGCCTGTCTGCCAGGTTCGGCTGGTTGTTTGAAAACCGATGACCGAAGCGGAACAAACCGAACCGCAAATGTTTTGGAATGCTGTTGACTAGAGCGTTTATAGTGTTGTTCGATTGTTTGTTCGCCTTCGATCTGAGACTTATCCCTCCTTCCGCGGGGAGCTGTTCCGGACATTGATATTGGATTGGAGCTTTGCGCTGGCCGGATGATATACCTAGCACCAGCCGCACCAGCCGCACCGTACCGCACCGCATCGCGCCAAAGTGAGAGGTCAAGGGCACAAAGACGCGGAAATGAGAGGAACAGCGGTTACGCGCGTTTGTGAAGGACTTACTTCTACTTGTAGTGATAGCTAGGGATAAGCAAATCGTTTTCTCGCGCTGGCCCGTAAGTTATTAGTAACCACCCGCGCTGGCGGGAGGATGGCTATCATGGCCCATGGGCTTACGGGTTCGGCGCACGCGGGGAAGATTTTGCGTGACGGTGATATACGAATGGAACGTGTGACAAGAAAGGGCGTACGAGTATATGAGTTTGGATGGTTCCTCGGTTGGTGAAGTGTCTTGTCTTGGCCGTTATTCCTTCTCCGATGAGCTGGGAGTGAGTCATGATTGCTTGAGCAAGGCTGACATGAGTGTACCGAACTGGAGATGTTGTATGTTTGGTGTCCAAGAAAAGATCCAATGAGATGGACTTTGGACAAAGGTATAACTGTTTGCCGTCAAGTTCCCTGTAAAATTTCTGCTTCCGTCAAACTTTCCGAAGATGAAGTGTACCTGGAGTGAATAATGAGTGTAATTTTGGGTAAAATGTTGATGTACACAGGCCTGAGAAGCATGTCATGGATAGTCATAATACTTGGCAACTATAAGAGACAGCCGGTAGTTCGACGCCTAGCTGACGTTTGGCCGGCAAAGATCGAGATCTCGTTTTCTGTCGAGTACCTGATCATCTTCAGATCTCCGTCGATTACGTAGGATGTGGTGTGTGCAAGAGACTCCTCTGCACACCGCAAGTTGAAACTGACATCGGATCTTGAGCGCAAACAGGCACGGCGGCAAGGCAGGCTGATCTGACAAGATGATTGTCGGGGCATTATTTGCTTGCCCTGTCAACCTGGAAGAGTACTTGGCCGCCGGTCCCGTCAACACGTGTAGTCCAGGGTTTGATATGACGTCTCCTTGCGCAAGACATCAGATCCGGGCACCTAGCATAGTGTAGAAATAAAATAACCTCGTTTCGACATGCTCTCAAATTGCTTGGCGTCCATCCCAAGTCGGCGGAAAATCCGGGGTAATATGAGGAAAGGGGGAAAATGAACGGTAGGGTGCCGGAAAGGAGCCCCCGACAGCCGAACTGGTGCTAGCATGGGGGTTACAGTGGGTCGTTAGGCGTAACGGCTGCAGGAGCCCTTCGGTGGAAAGGTCGCAATGGCTTCCAGGGGAAAAGATACCTTGAGGGGTGGTTTGATGGCACTGATGAGGTTACCTTGACACCACTATAGGCGAAGATCCGAGTTCCAGAAGGTTTCTTGAAACGGAATCAGCCACGGGTCAGAGCTAACACCGGTGACGGTAATGGTGGGTAAAGGGAGAAGGTGGTGTTGAGGCATGAAGCACTCTGACAGCCACTTGGCTATACGGAAGGGATTGTACTTGACCCGTCCGTCGTCGCAAACATTTGGAGAGCCAAGCAGCGGAAGACAATCCTGAATTGGACGGCCACCTTGTTGGACGGCAATACGGAATAGTGCCCATACAGTCTCCCAGGGCGTATAGACACTGCGAGACTGGCAGCGACAGCACAGACATGGAAGCATCCAGCATTGCCCTGGCGGTGTGGGAAGGATTGTTAACAATGCGATAAAGGCATGGTGGACTAATGGCTGCGACCATGGTTGGCATGCTCTGGCTGTTTTGCAGCCCTGGCAAGAAGTAACCGATGCTTATACAGCGCCACTCGTGCCAAACTCGGGGCCAAAATTCCTATCATTGGCATTGATCGGGACTGTTCCCGGTAATGTTGTTGGAAACTGCCGTGATAGGGAGCCAGAGGTGGACGGCGCCGTGACACCAAATCTCTCATGGAAAACTGGGTTCCGAAGGCAGCCATGCGACGTGAGACTGGTCTCTGAAGGACGGATCCAATGGCAGATTGATGACTGTGCGACCTTGGAATTTGGGCGTATTGAGCCGTGTGAGGGCACAAGTGTAGAGTCTTGTGTGTCGTTGAGGTGAAGTTGTTGCAGTGTTCAGGTTAGAGTTGGCTGCACCCCACAAAAGAGTTCCAGGTGAGCCACTGTGTAGTGTACGTACCTGCCTAACAGCGGGCCAGGCCCCCTAAAATGATGCACGAAAAGTGGAAACGTGGGAGCCCCACGGGGGACCCCCAACTTCGGACAACAGTCTAGCCCCAACCCCAACCCCGGCCCGTCCTGTCGCGCTGAATGCCCGCTGCTGTCACTGCCCAGATGCACGACTGACTGCGACTGGAAGCGAAAGAGAGTCGCACGCCACTGCCCAGTCCACACTTCATCCTGTTTATCTTTCTGGTCATTCATGTCATTCAAATCCAGACTGATGCGTCTTGCGCGACTCCAACCATCAACCAATGCCAACCAGGTCCCGCCGTGTTCCCCCAGCTGTGGTGCCAACTGTCCGATTCAGATTGCTGTCTCGTCTTTTTTGCGCCTCTGATGGTCAGTGAGCAAGTGTTTCTACCGAAGCTTCCGTTACGCACAGCTGTTCTGGTGAGTCTGGGTCTGCCCCGGGACCGGGACCGTGCTGTCAGGATTCAAGATGAATCAAATCCATGATGAGCTCAACCAGGGATGTTGGTTCGACATCCCTTTCCCGATGCCGCAATGTCGCAGGTACCGTACATTGTACATTTCCTTGCCATAAGCATTCCTTTCAGCCTGCCACTGAGCTCGCCATCGATCTCATCGCCCATCGGTCAAGCACCATGTATTCACCTTGTGCATGCCACCCATCACAAGGTGAGTGTATATGCTGGTGCCATTCGAGGGCATTGTTCCGCATGCTCAAAGTGCCGGAAAAGGCCCGTATCAAGGTGGACGAGCATGGTTTGCTTTTTCCCCATGTCAACTCCCGTGCTTCGTCCATTTGCCGTTGAAGAACCTTTTTTTATTGCGGCCATTCATGCCGCCCCAGCTAATAAGAGATAAGACACATTTCGGATGTCATGAGTGCCAAATTGTTTGTGGTGACTTACAAGTACCTTTGACCCTCCCGTCCTTCCCCAGATTTGCTTTCCCCCAGACCCCAGTCCCCAGTCCAGTCCCCACTACCCTACCTGACCGTTCCCGTCTCTCCTTCCCTCCATCAAACCTGCCATTAAACATCTCTTTCCCTAACGGCAAGTTCCACACCCTTCTCTGGCCGGACCCGAACTGGACCATAAAAGAATTTGTTGGTCTCAACTTTCTCCCTTCCAACTTCCCCCCTCTCCCTATTCACGGCACCGACCACTTGGAAAGAGCACATCGTTTGCTTGTCGGACTCTCCGTACTACACTCATCATAAAACAAGCCACGAATCTCGCCCAACTCGACAATCTCGGACCAGACTACCGCCATCAAACACAGGCCACACTAGACTCGTCTCGACTTTTCGTCTATCCTCGACTTGTTCAGTTATTAAAACCCGGCTTGGGCTCCATCACCTCCCCGTTCTTGAGACATATCTTCCCAGACACCGTCTACATATTCAAGACTTCTACAAAACTTGAGCGTAGCGTAAGCTTCACCTTGACTGCTTCCCTCACACAGATCACTTGGCTAACTCCGGTCAGACTTCTTTCACAATGCCTTCCCAAATCGCACAGCCTACCCCCATCTCGGTTCCTCGCCCGAACCTCGGCGTCATGACCTCGCAAGACCTCTTCGCCAGTGTCAACGCTTCCTTCAGCAAGAACAGCCAGCCGTCAACACCACGTCACACCATCCAAGAGCATGACTACTCGGTGCCAGCTCCTCCTCCTCCAAGCCCCGTCAGCTTCCGGGATCACCATTGGCCATCAACCGTTCGCCGTTAAGTCAGCTCCGGCTGATCTTTTCTTGGTTCGCGGGTCGAGCACCAGAGCTTGTCTCATTTCTAGGGAGGCTGCATAGGCCGTAATCAGGAGGCTCTTGTACACATACACTGTATCACTTCATCACCGTCTTCGTCGCACCAGCAAGCAAGCATTCTTATTTCGTCAAGGTCGAAAGATTCTCAGCGAGAAAACCTTTGTTGTCTTTTTCTTTTTTCCACGGTACATGGGCAACACAAAAATCACTCGGAGTCACGGCGGGGATGTAATGGAGTAATGGGAATGGGCGCGCACAAAAATGGTTGGGGAAAGGCCTTCGTCGTCTTTGGTTCTTCGGTTACGAAACATCCTTATTACATCACACACAAAAACTCTCGCGAGGATAATGGTCCTTCATGGCGGACAAATACAAGCTGTGCTTTAGTCTAATACTACAAACGTACCTCAGTTCGATTCTTCAGCCCCAGGCGACTTACTGATGTGACCTGATGTTTTAGTTTCCCCGGCAACAAAGGTTAACCCGTCACTCTCAGATATGACGCCAGAACTATAGGTGATCGTCTTTTCTGCCCTCTGCCGTCCCCAACAAAAAGCTCTGCAATACTGCATCAGAACTGACTGATCGTTTCCACCAGGTGTCGTCACTAACAATATTATTGGACAACCAAGACCAACTACATCGGCATGCCCCCAATGACATCCCAAAGACCTCATGTCTGGGTTCTCAGTCGTCTAGACCAAAGACCCTTTATCACAAAACCAATATCTCAGCCTTTGACGATTGGTCTTATGTTATCAGCACTAACACTACTAACCATACATCTTCATCACTCCGTCTCGCTTTGTTTTTGGGTTGCAAAACACAAGGGTCCACCACTGTCATCATCACAAATATGACGTCCAAAAATGATTGGTCTATTGCTATAAACACTAAGAACACTACCACAAAACTTCATGTTAGTTTCCCCCACCGACTAAACAACAAGCAGAAACATCCAGACTGCCTGACAAAGCTAAAACAGCCTCACTTCCGCTCCACCGAGCAGATCGATTCGCGATTCGCGTAGTATACGCAATCTTGCTCGCTTGCTCATAATACGAACTCTCCCTTCGTCGATCCAGTGGACTGTGGACCTGCTCTCGGAGAAATCAGGAAGTCTCGAAACAAGCAGATCGGTTCGAGAACTTGTCGTTACTTGCACTCGCCTAGATCACCGTATTTCCAAATTTAGAAGGCCCGATATCTTTACAGTAGTAGGTATGGATCCCCGAACGGTCCGCTCGGTAGGTGAGTGGCAAACAAATCCGGGGATGGTCGTCGACAACCCCCACAAAGCGCCGAGGCGCCCTAAAACTGAAGGGACCCGGTGGTCCCCTAAAAATCCACTTTCTGCAGCTGTCACTGAGTCCCGTCCCTGCCCCTGGTGCTATCGCTGTATGCACTCCACGTCCATGTCATGCACTGCAACCCCCTGAGCCGGCCTGGGCGGTGCACTAACACTACTCTACTTACTCCACTATTTTCCCCAGGGATCGTTCCGTCCGAAATCCGGGTTCCGTGGGTCAACCAGTTCGGATGTCCGATGTACGGACGGATGGGCCCCGAAAGGTTACGGAAGGACTGCTGTGCGGTGATGCTGACTGAAGAAAACGGGAGAATATGGGTATGGACACCGAGATAAGATACCGCAGGACAGATCGGACGGACGGGACGGACGGGGCCCCGCGCGGACCGTGGAAGGATGGTGGATGATGGAGGGAGTGAGACTGAGGTTGTTTAGAGACAACCCAACACATCACACCTCAGTTTATGGAGAGAACTCCATGCTAATGGGGTATAGAACGGGGAAATCATACTCCTTAGCCGGCGTTAATAGGATACCCACATGTTAGTCTAGTCCGCACTTCATCGTTCATGACCCAATCGGCACTGCTGACATATGTCTAACATAGGCTTCCAGTTTGTTGAATTAAAAGTCAAGTCGAACGTTCC
This sequence comes from Neurospora sp. CHS-2018c, assembly GCA_009806235.1. NCBI lineage: Eukaryota > Fungi > Ascomycota > Sordariomycetes > Sordariales > Sordariaceae > Neurospora > Neurospora sp. CHS-2018c. Next base: position 1,055,856 of record RAPC01000052.1, on the reverse strand, counting down.
ACGATACCTAAGAAAAAGACACTACTAGCTCGACTATATTTGAGATAACTCCGGATCATAGACATAGGAAGCAAAACATCCGGACAAGATACCCTCGAATCACTTACATCCCGTGAAACAAAAGAAGCCACATCAATGTCCATGAAACTTCCAGAAGCCTGCCAGTTCACCTCCACATCAGAAAAGAGAAAGGTATCATGCAACTCTAGCTCGATCGGTCTTCACAACACCAAGCAGTGCTCGGAATAAGGCAAATAACAAATAACAAATAATAATCTGAGGCAATCAAATGAGGCAAATCGAATCGCGATATAAACAATCGAATCGACCTCGCTTTGTTTGATTGCCTCATTTCGACTAGATTTCTACGTACTATGGCTCGTAACATTTAAGGGGTAGATTTTGGCTAGGAATCCAACTCTTTACCATATCTAGCGCCTAATACCGTATCCGTTCCCCTTCCCGTAAAAAGTCTACTCCCGTTAATTATTCGTTTAAAAGCGTTAAGGGCTGTAGAGGGGGCGTTAGGGATTGCGTACTAACCTTATTAACTTAATTAATTCGCTTAAGAGTAGTAATATCGATATAATATTAAAAGGGGATTAAACTACCTCTATATCTCTCCAACTATACATATTAGGTCCCCTTATTTCTCGTTGTCCTTTTTATTATCCTTTTTTATTATTCTCTACTATTATTATAATTAATAGTACTTCTACCCCCAACTCCTCACTAGTAGGAGTAACTAGCTCCCTTACTAGTATATTTACTAATTCTACCGCTAATACTATTAATGCCTTTACTATTCTATAGAAGACTATTATTTAAATTAGTATTTTTTAGCATATTAAAGAGCTAATTACTAAATTAAAGGACTAAGTACGTTACCCCCCTAAGTCCTTATCGTATTAGGTTGTATCGAAATTAATTATTATTATTTTACTATATAAATACTATTATAAATAAGCAAATTCCCCCGTATTAAATATAAGGGGAAGGACTTCGTATTCAATAACTAATTAGACCGTATACGCCCTCGCACCTCGCCTATTAGATTTTATAGCATTTAACTTACTAAGATTAAAGAGGAGGTAAAAAATAGCGGAGTCGTCGTTAAAACCGTCGGGCAAGCCTAATCTTACAATAAATATAATTAAATCTATATTAATACTGCTACAAACTCTACTATCGGTTACTTCAAATAGGTCTATTAAATCGACGGTCTTAACGAAATAAAATAATTTATTAAACGCTAGAAGACTACCTACAATATACTCTAATAAATCGTCGAAACCTACAAATTAAGGCGAATCTCTATACTAAAGCCTATTACTAATACCTTTAAAGAATTATTACTCAATTAAATCGTCGATTATAATATACTTTTTAATAGCATTACCAACCCGAAGTTCCGCCAATTATTATTATTCCTTAATTTAAAATTAACGACTACTTTATTACCCAAAGACGGAAAGACAATTAAATTTTAAATCAATTACAATTATTTAAAAAAATCCCACTATATTAAAGAATTTATATTGGCGAACCTATTCCGGAAATACGTCTCCTTCAATCTTTAGACTTCTAATAACGGCTACTCTTTAATAGGACTCTATGTTTATTTTATTAATAATAATAAGGTCTTACGCAACCTTCCTATAGGGTTTAAACGTATAAAGGGGGGGCACGGCAATATTAATATCAATACGGTAAATATCGAAATTTTCGATAAATAAAGTCTAATAAAGGATATCGGAAAGGATTAACTTAACTACTTTTAATACAATAATATAAATTCAAATAATATTTATATTATTTATATAGTCGATAAAATCTACTCTAATAAATACTTCCCTATCTCTAAATACCGCTTTAAAGAGTATTAAAATCGATTCCACCTTTATTACTTTAATTATATTATTAATTCGTAGTAAAAGCCTTCTTAAAAGGGGATTCTCGTAACTTCCTTAAATCTATACTCGATAGCAATAATAACAACGAGGAATAAGAGTAGCAAAAACGGGGTCCTATTAACAAATTACGTAATATTATTAACTATATACAACGCTCCCCCTAACGGAGAAATAGGTTCGCTAAATTCGCAAAGGGGAACTTAATTACCTAAGAGAGGGAAAATTATAATAAAATATTCATCGATCCTAATCTTTATACTACTAATTTTATTAAGGATAATAATACTCGTTAGAACTCTATCTTCTTTATAATCGAAAAGGCATTTAAATTAAAAGATACAGTCAATACTTTTTACATTTAGAATCGCCGTTAATATATTAATACTAATAAAAGAATACTACTCGAGGATATTCTAACCAATAAAAATTAGGATATACTTAACGCTATATTCTAATTACTCAAATTATTTAAAAAGACTATTAAAACCTTTGAGTAGAAGAAACTATACTTCCCTATAATACTAATTATTATTTATTATATAGTAATTAATCTTAAAGCGCTACAGGACCGTTATAATAATAAAATTGCGTCTAATTATATTAAGAAATTTAATACTATCGATATATATAATAAAAACGACGACGAGGAAGAAAAGGAGGAAAATAAAATCGCTAGCCAGCCGTTATAAGAAGTTATTAATAATATATAGGATCGACCCCGCTGTACTAATAATCTACTATAGTATTTCGATAAATTTGAATTAAATTTGCCCAATACTTAATAATATAATTATTAATTAGCAATCTCCTCCCCTCTTACTAACAACTAAATTCGCCGTAGTAATCCCTCTCGCGGTAATCCCTCTTATAATAGTAATCCCTCTCGTACTAATACTAATTAACCTCCCCACACTAATTAAACTTCCTCCTCTTAATAATAATAATAATAATCTACTAACGGCTAACGCAATCGACCTCCTCTTCTCCCTATATTAACTAACGCTAATTATTTATTTATTTAATAAAATATCGATAAAGTAATTATTAAATTTGAGAAATACGTAGAATTTATAAGCAAATCCTCATCGTATAGGATTACTTTAGTCCTCTATCCCGGGTATAGGAAGAAATATATTAAATAGTAAATATTAAAGGACAAGGCTAACGAAATTATCCGCTAGTTTAAAGCGGTTTATTATAATTATTATTAGAAGAAGGACTAGAAGTAAGAGAAAAAATAGGAGCGAACTAATAATAACGTTCTTAATAGTAATAGAATTAATTATTCTATAATATTATCTTCCTCTACGAACGACTTTATATACAATTGGTTAATACCGCTAGAATATTACAATATTATACTATTGCCGCCGTTATTTAAAGAAGAACTCGCAATCTATTTAAAAGAGAAGCCTATTACAGGGCTAGCCTATATTGCACGTATTCGCTCACGTGCCTTGTACCAGCGCACAGCAGCTTCTAAGACTACTATTGCTATTAGACGACTAGCTAATAGCGGCCCGCTAAGGACCTATATCGGGTCTACTATTGGCCGCCCTTATAAGGCTAGTCTTCTAAGCACTCGTCTGCACTCTTTCCCTTTCTCCTTCGTATAATTACGTATAATTATATCTATTATCTACCTTTTGCCCGTAATAATTAATTATACCTTTTAACTATTATGTTTATAACGCAAACCTCTCTTTTTATCGCGCTATTAATTTATTAATCGCGCGTACGTATAGGAATCGCCTCGTTAGTCGAATCGCTAAGTCTAATACCCCTAAATATCGATAATTGTAAATTGTAATAGTCCTAATCCCGCTTCCCTTTATTTAGTAAATAAGGGTAAGTATTTTTTATCTAAAGGATAAGAGCTTCGCCTTTACGCGACTACTCCCTTCCGCTCTTATATCTTATAATAAGAGTAATAACCCTATTACCTTCTCGCCTGCTAATAGTACCGGCGGCGATCCCCCTAGCGATAGCGTTCCCCCCCTAATTACGTCTTTTAATTTAAACGACGTCCGTAAGGTATTCGATGAATTCGTTAATATATATAATATAATTGTCTATCGTACTATATTTTTCGAATTTCCTACCTCTACTGCCGTTAACGACTTTATTACTAATATCGATAATAATAAAGAGAAGAAAGCCGTTCCTTGTAGATACCTTATAACTACTGCTATTATCGTTAGTAATCCTACTTTCCGCTCGATTATTGCCCTATTCGGTCGCTTTTATTATATTTAATTTATATTCTACGACGACGTTACTAATAACTTCGAGTATAACGAAGAGGAATTAAAAACCGCTTGTACTATAAGTAATGAAACCTAAAACAATTTTAATTAGAAGAACTTCGATTATATTAACCTTGCGATTGTATATATTAACTTTTAGAAGTAATACGGCGACTTTTTCGTAGATTATAATACCGTTAAAATTTATAACATTAATATTCGGATTCTATATAATAATTTCGTTAAAGTAAATAAAGATAAGATATTATCCTTTAAGTAAATAATAGAGAATTTACTTATTTTTACTAGTAAGGAGAATATTAGCGCCGCCTGTAAATATAAAATCTTTAAAGCCTAACGTTTTTATATTTAATCTTAATAAAAATATAACCCTTTACTTTACGTTAATAAGGACGTTAAGATTATTTGTATTACTATACTATTAGGTTTAGAAATTCTCTTTAATATTTAGAACAATTTCAATATTATTTAAAATAATAGTAATAAGGATATTTAGCGTTAGAAGATTAGTACCGAATTTATAGAATATTTCGTTACTCGTTTCTAAAACGTTAATTTAAAAATAGACGCTAATTGCCGCTTAAAGGAATTCTTTATAAAGAATACGTCCTTTATTAAATTCGAATTCGAGTTTACTAATTTTATAAACTTATACGGCCTTTCTAATATTATAAAAATCTATTATTTATATAATAAGATTAATAAATAGCTTTACGATTTGTTTGCCTACTATAATTTTCCCGAGGCCGATAACTTTAAAAAGTAATTTACGATTTATTATACTATTACTAATAACCTTAAAGACGCCGACTATTATTATAAAATAAACTCCTATATTCTAAGTACTAATGCTACTAACCCTAGTTCTAATTCTAGTAATAGCTCTAATAATAGTTCTAATAGTAATTTTAATTCCTATACCGCCGACGATCTCCTTATTAACTAAAGTAGTAATAAAATAGATTTCAACGCTATCGATTTCGCCGTCTTTATTTATAAAGACGTTTTCGACTAATATTCTCACAATAGTCTTTACTACTATTATACCAAATTTAATTATATCGCCTACGAATATACTACTTCTATTAATTATAGTTCTTAAGGCTTTTAATACGAGAAGGGTAAGAAGAATAAAGGTAAAGGTAAAGGTAAAAACCGTTATAGCTGTAATAATTAAGAGGAAATCTATATTGCTAATATTATACCCGCCGCTACTATTATAACCGCTACTACCGAGCCCACTATTAATAGCGAATACTATAACGATCTGGAAAACGAATAATTTTTATACTTAATCGCGTATAAAGGCCTTATCGGTTATTTTTATTTTAGAGACGAATTTTAAGCTCTTCTAAATTAGAAGTTTTAGAGGAGGTTAGGATTTAATTTTTAAATAGTTCTACTTCGCCAAATTTAATATTCTTATTTTTTTATATTATAATTAATTCGTATAAAGATTATTATATTTCTCTTATTAATATTAATTATTCCGCTTTCGCCTTTATTGATCGTTCGTTTATTGTCAAATACAATTTCCCTCGCTTTCGCTTCTTTCGGTTAAAAAAATTAATTCTCGTTAATAGAGTAGTTAAAAGTATTAGTTTTAAAGGGGTAATAACTAAACTCCGTATTAGTTATTATAATAAAACCCTTACCTTTTTAATTTATAATATTTCTAAGAATTATTTAATTATTTTAGGCTTCTTATAAATATAATACTATAAGCCCGAAATTGATTATAAATATTATAGGGTATATTTTAGCAACCCTATTTATTACGGCCGCTATTTACTTCTAAATCTCTTTAAAGAGTAGACTGCGGCCCCTAGAACTCTTATTAATAGAATTTCTACGGCTTCTATTCGAAAAAAGGCTACCCCCTAATTAGCGTTTACTTTAAAGCCCTTTCCCGTCCTTAAGACCGAATCTGCTCTAAAGCCCGCCGAATCCGTTTTAGAGCCCGTTATTGCCGAGCTTACTCTAAAGCCTTCGGTTGTAGAATTATTTCTAATTATAATTAAAATCGACTCTAAGACTAATTACCGAACCGTTTCTACCCTTATTAAAGCGTTAATAATTAAGAGAGCCGAATTAAAGATTAATATTATTAGTACGGCTATTCTCTTTATTAAAATTAAAAACCTTATACTTTACGAATTTTACGTTTGCCTTAATAGCCGGCGCATTTCTATAAATATAAAGCGCCCTTATACCCGCTATTACTATAATTCTAATTACGATTTTAACCCTAGTAATATCTGCGAATTTAATACGGTTATTTTTAATTTTGTATACGAATTGTAATAATTGTAGTTATATATTACGAATTACGTTTAAATTGAGAAATTAGTAGTTGTAGCGGGAATTTAGGATATAGAATTAACTGAGGAGATAATTAATAATATTATAAAGGAGAATAATTAATAGTATAAGGAAAGTCTTCCTTCCGTCCTTTATAATTTTATTAACGAAATAATTAATATTTATATATTAGAGGAGTTTTATAAGGCCGCGATTTTAACTAAGGCTATTTATTTTACTAGAAACTTCGAAGAAAACGTATTACTATATAAAGAGACGATCCGACGAGTATATTTAATTAAAATCTCTAAGGAAAACGTAAAGAAATTTTTCGATAAAGCCGATCGCCTTTTAAAGACTAAAAATAAAATTTTCGTAATTTTAAGGAAGTTAGAAGGCCGCCGCTATATCGACGAAATAGTAGCCTTTTTCCCCTCTTTAGTAAATAAAGTTCTTCTATACCGTTTATATAATTATAAAATCGAATTTAAGCCGGGTGAGACGCCCCCTAATGTATAATTATAATGAATATTATTTATCGAAGCCGTTGTAATTAAGAAGTAGATCGACGATAATTTGAAGAAGAATTTTATCCGCCTATTATAATTTGTAGCCGCTTTACTTATTCTATTAATTAAAAAGCCGGGTAGTAATATTTATATTTATGTAAACTATTATAATATTAATAATATAACGATAAAAATTCAATACCCGTTGCCGTTAATTAAGGAAACCTTCGACGCTATTTATAAAGTTAAGATCTTTATTAAATTCGATATTATTATAATATTTAATAGGATATGTATTAAAGAAGACTACGAATAATTAATAGCTTTTATTACCCGCTTTAGTCTTTATAAGTCTATTATATACCCGTTCGATTTATAAAGTGCGCCGGGAATTTTTTAGAACTATATTAACGACGTATTATATAATATTTTCGATATTTATACTACTATATACTTCGATAACGTTTTAATTTATTCGGATAACGAAGAGGAGTACGAAAAGTACGTTAAGGAAGTCTTATAGCGGATAATTAGGGCAAGTCTCTAAATCGATATTAATAAATACGAATTCTATATTACCTATATAAAGTATTTAGGTCTTATTATTACCTTGGGAGGTTTCGAAATAGATCCCGAAAAAGTCTTTATAATTACGATTTAGGAAGTTCTAAATTCTAAGAAGGCGCTATAATATTTCTTAAACTTTGTTAATTTCTATTATCGTTTTATTAAATATTTTTCAATTATTACCGGCCCGCTATACGAATTAATTAAAAAGATAATTGTAGATTAGTATTAAATTAAATAATACTAAAAGTTTTTTAAAGCCTTTAAGAAGACTTTTAGTAATAGCCTTGTACTTCGTATTTACAATTAGTTTAAATAGACTATTATTGAAATAAATACTTCTAATTAGGCTTATAGTAGTACTTTATCGTAATACGATAAGGAAAATATCCTTCGCCTTATTATTTACTTTAATTAATAATATTCTTTAGCCGAGTATAATTACGATATTTATAATAAAAAGTTGTTCGCTATTATTAAAGCCCTAGAGGAGTGGCGCCCCGAATTAAAAGGAGTATAAAAACCCTTCGAAATCCTTATAGATTATAAAAGTCTAAAGACTTTTACTATTAATAAATAATTTACCCTTTATTATATATAATAGTCCTAATTCCTCTCCTAATTTAATTTTATAATTAAATATCGATTGGGTTCGCTATAAGTACGCCCCGACGCCCTAAGTAAGAAGCCGGAGGACCTACTTAAAAATATAGTTAATAAACGGCTATTAATTAGGAATAAGGTTTTATTCGATTATAATATCTTTATTAACGGAGTATTCGTTTTAAAGGATAGAGGAGAGGAAGTCGACGTTAATACCGAATATATTTACGAATTAGAGGTTATAAACGAAAAGTCTACTAATAATTTAATTGCGGAGAATTACGAAAAATTAGTCTTTTTATAAGACGTTATAGCTTATTTATTAAACCCTAACTATAAAATATAATTTAAAGAAATTAAAGACTATATAAAAAAAGTGTCCTTTGTCGAATATAAAGCGATTTAAAGACGGATATTGCAAGGGCACAATATAGTTGAGTCGAAGGCAAAACTAAGATTCCATCTATAACAGAAGATTTTAGGTAAGGAGAAGAAAAGGAAGAGAACTAGATACATACGTTGCGAACCCGAATAAATACCCTAGTGCGCAAGCAATAGCGGGACCTACATATAGGTCGCTAATAGCCAATCCCTTCACTCGTATCGCCCTTTACCTATATAATAAATAAGAGTAAATACCTTTAATAGGCTTAGCGCCCGTCTAAGCCAACCTTAGCGCGAACCTTCTATATTATTCGTTCTTCCAACCTTTATAATACCTTATAATACTTTATAATACTAGTCCTCCTATAGGGGTATAGCGGGTATAGCGGTATAGCCGGACTAGCGCCGTTATATTACCCTCCCCTATACAAAAGACTTATTTGTAAATTTTATTAAATTAAAACCTACTTTAACTATAATAATCCCTTACTTATATAAAATCCTTTATAAATACTTTAATTCCAATAACTTTAATAATTCATTATCCTTATACTCCTCCTAATCCTCGTTTAACTAATTTATTAAACGTTTAGGCGGGCCCGGGGCTTCTGGGTTAATTTTGTAGAACTCTTAAAATAGCTTCGGGGCGTATTTAAAATCGGAAGTGGGTTAATACTCTAAATTAAAGTCCTAACCTCTCTAATCCGTATTATAGAAAAACTTGCCGTTAATTACTTTAGAAATATTAATTTTCTTAACCTCCTATTCGGGGTCCTTATCCTCCTCCGTAATTAGGCCGGAGTATTCAACCAATTAGCCGGGCAACGGATTATTATTATACTTATATAAACGGTTAATATAGAAGAGGTCGGAGCCTTTTTAACTATTGGGGAGCTCTAACTAATAAGAGTAATTTACTTTCTCGATAATTTTATAATAGTTACGAGTATTTGGAAAATCGAATTTATCACTAAATCTAATAGTAATTAATTAAAAGCGTTTAATAATAACAACTCTATTTCCTATACTAAAATCGGAATCTCTTTTCTTCTTATTAGCTTAACGAATCTACTCCTCTTAAACTTTTAATATTATCTCCCTCGTATATTCCGTATAATTGTAAATATATTAAGCGAATTTTTAAATCTATTCCTTAATTAACTATTCTACCCTAAATACGGCATTAAGGATATAGGATTCCTAATCGAATAATATATATATTAAGCAGCCGAATATAACCTTATAAAGGGAGAGGCCAGTATTATTTTAAAGGAGGCTATTTTATACAACGTCTAATATTAAAATCGCTTCTAATTAGTCGTCCTAATAATAATTAACGAAAAGGCAAAATCGCTAATCGAAATAGGCATTTATAATTTCTATTTACCCTACTATCTAATTATAACCTATAGTAGCTAATTTCTATTTCGTACTAATTAATTTAAATATTTCGTTAGTAAAAACTAATACAAATTAAGGATTACAATTAAAAATAACCTCTTTTAATATACCGTAAACCTTAAAAGGCCCCTTATAATACATCCGGACGGCGTTCTAAGTAATAGCTTTCTTTATATAGGGTATAACCTATAACAACTTTATTAAGCGGTCTACTATAACCAAAGTATTATCGTAATTATATTTATCCTTAAGTATTTTTTTAAAGTCGATTACAATTAAAGTCTACTTCCTATTAAGCGGTAGAATAAAGTATAATTTACCGGGAGTTTTATCTCTAAGCATTTTACTAACCTTATAAATTATATAATTCTTAACGAACTAATTAATATTTTTTGCTATACCGGGCTACTAATATCATTTAATTAGAATAATTCGAATTTTATTCCGGCCGGGGTAAGCTATTATTAGAATAGAATAAACTTTATCGATAATTCGTATCCGTAAATTATTTTTATCGGAAATGGCAAGACAACCTTAATATATTAGTAGTCCGTTTACTATTATTATAAACTTGGAATTAGAGCTATAAACGTATAAGTAATACTCCTCCAAAGACTCCTCCTTATAATTAGCTTTTATAATCGCATCGACTAATTCGTAGCCTTCGGATTCGACCGGGTATAACTCTAAATTATTAATATCTAATATAAAGATCGGCACCGATTCTTCTAAAAAACTATTCAATATAACGATAGAAACTAGGGTAATAATTTCAATTCCGTCGTCGGCTATTAAGGGCTTAAATATTTAAAAGGTATAATACGCCTCCTTTTTTTCCTTTTAGGTTTTAAAATCCTCTAATTTCCGGAACAAGGCATTAGCGGCTATATTCTTAGTACTAAGACGGTAAATAATTTCGAAATAGTATTGAAATAAGAATTCGGCTTATTTAACCTACTGTAAATTAAATAATCGCTTTATACCAAAATATTTTAAAGTTTAATAATTAGTAATAATTGTAAAGGGTTTCGACTATTTTAAACCGATTAACTCGGGTCGCTAAGTTTAGAGAACCTTAATAATTATAAGTAATTCTTTATTATAAATTGGATAATTGTATTCGGCTTACTATATAATCTCTAAAAAGTAAATAATAAAGTACTACTCCTTTATATCCTTTTAATATTAAGAAAGAACTTCTACAAAGACTTTATCGCTAATATTTATTTCGACTTATATTTTTATATTATACCGGAAATATTTTAATAAGGGGGCGTTTATTAATAATTACTTTAAATTATTAAACGCCGCCTAATACTTATCGGTCTATACGAATATTTCGCCCTTTTTAATTAGGTTAGTAAGGGGGCGAACTATTCAATTGTAGTTTTTAATAAACTTTTAATAGAAATTATAAAATCTTAGGAAAAATTGTATTCCTTATAAATTAAAGGGTATAGCCTATTCTTTAATAATTTTTACCTTCTCTAAATCGACGGAAATACCGTCGCGTCCTATAATAAATCCTAAGAACTTTATCTTTATAACTTAGAATTCATACTTCTTTAAATCGGCTTATAGCCCTATATCCTTTAACTTAATTAAAACCTTATAAATATAATCCTTATACTCTTCGAAAATATCGGAGTAAATAAAGATATCGTCGATATACGTAATATAGAAATCCCCTAGGTATAGCCTTAAAAGGGAATTAATAAAGGCTTAAAAGCTAATTAGACCGTTAATTAAGCCAAATAGTAATACTTTATATTTAAAAATTCTTATATTAGTACGAAAAGTAGTAAACTCCTCGTCTTTTAGCTTTATACAAATATAATAGAAGGCCTATCGGATATCGATTTTGGTAAATTATTAAGCCTTAATAATTTTGGCCAATATTTCTTCGATTAATAATAATAAGTATTAATCTTTCTTCGTAATAGCGTTAAACTTTTAGTAATTTACGTAGAATTGTAAATTACCGTTAGCTTTTTTAACGAATAGGACGGATATTGCCTAAGGGGACGAATTCGCTTTAATAAACCCCTTAGAAAGGTTTTCTATAATATACTTCCTTACGGCCTCTAATTTATTTAATAATATTTTGTAGAAAGGGTTATAATTTAATTCTTCGGGGTAATAGCCTTCCTCGAATTCGATTTTATAATCGTATAATTAATAATCGGGTAGAATATTCGAATCGAACTTACTAAAGACGTTAATATAATTATAATAATATTCTAGTACTATCTTTAAAACTTCTTCGTATAGTTCTTTCTTATCGTAGAGGAGAGGTTCCTAAATAAAGTCTTCTATTACGTACTTTTATTAAATAAATCGGTCGATTTCGAAAATATTTATCGAATATATTGTTTTATCGGCTTTAATAGCGGACTTTATAAATAAATTGCTTTTAAAGACGTATATTTATACTGGTCGTTCTTTATACTATTTAATCGAATCTCTTTTAAACCTATATATACCTTAGCTATTAGAGCCCTATTTACTATCTCGAAATTCAATCGGTTTAATTCGAACGAACTATACAGGTTTTAAAAATAATATTATAAAGTAAGTAAGATTAGCTAAATTCCTCTCTATTTTATTTAATAAATTAATCCGTTTAAGAATTAAATTAGGGTTTTAGAGTAAAATATAAGGATAGGCGTAACTTAATTCGCTAATATTTTTATCTCGGGTATATTTGAAATTTATTAGAATAATAAGGACTATTTTTTTAAATTACGGCTAAAAAGCTTCGAGTTTATAAATACGCTTTTTAATTTATTATTAATATTATCGTACTTCTCTTCGATATTAATTATTAGCTTTTTAATCGAATTCTTTTTTACAATAGTTAGGAAAGGTTAATCTATTAAAATAGGTATTAAAGTAGCTATATAATTATTTATAAATTTAAGCGCCGTATAACTATTATTTTTACTATTAATTTATCGCTTATCTTCTCGTTCTATAAATACGTTGCAATAGACTACTTCCTTCTAGTAATTAGAATTAATTATGCCGGAGCCTCCCGGACGGATTTCGAAATTAAAATTCCTTATCTATTTAAGGTTAGACTTCTAATCGGGGGGGAAGATTAATTAGCGGTTCTTACAATTTACTTAAATATCGTAAAGGTCAAACTATTTACGGCCGATAATAATATCGTAATTTATATTAACGACTATAAAGTAATCGGGAGGTATTATTCGGTTTCGGACCCTTAGGGCGGCTTTAACGACCTCTCTAATACTTTAACTAATTTTTTTTTAATAATTATTAATATTTCGAACGGGAAAATCGCTTATTACTTCTACTAGTAAACATTCTTTCAACTTATTAGTAAATATTATACTAATAAATAGGTGGCCGTTCGCTCCTATATTAATTAAAGTATTAAATATAAATAAAGATATTCTATTATTAATTATAATATATTAAATAAATATAGGATCCCCTCCTAAATAGGGTATTAAATTAAATCTATTCTTTCTTTATCTTTATTTATCCTTTATTTATTCTATAACCGACACCTCCCCTAGGAAAGAATTTAATTTATTTAGGGTATTTAATTTCCCTAATTATTAATAGCGGGGGCGGTAGTAATTAAAATAATTAGAACCGTAGGTTAAGTACTTCTAGTACCGCCGTTTTTATTAATTAAATAGCGTTCTATAATAATAATAATGTAATTGTAGCGTTTTTAATTATATTAGTCCTTTTAAGGACAATTGCGTTTAATATAGCCGTATTCCTTATAAAGGAAATAGCAATCCTTATTAAATAGGCGAGTAATCTCTTTAATATAATTTATAGTAGAATAGTTATTACTATTACTACTAGCGGGTTTTAGGGCCGAGGAATTAGAATTACTAGAACTACTAAATCCCTTATTACTATTACTTCCTTTATTATAAGAAGAAGAAGAAAAAGTAGCTTTAGCTTTATTAGTAATAGTTTTAAATATTTAATTAAAACTGGAATAGTCGATATAATAAATTTCGAAAGAAATAGAAGAATTGTAATATTTAACGCCTATTTACTTTTTATACTCTATAAGAAAGCGTTAGAATAATTCGTACTTCTATTCGGATTTAAAGTGTTAATATTCGCTAATTATACGAATAAATTTATTCTTAAAATAGTCGAAATTATTAGTATCCTTTATCTTAAACTTCGTAAAGTTAATAAAAACCTTTTCATTTTAATTAGGGTCGCTATATTCGTATTATAAATAGATTATTAAATTAAATTAGGTTGTAAATTAATCGGGGTAAATTTCGCGGAGATATAGCATTAGATTTTTAAAAGTAAATCCGGCTAAATAACTTTTAATATAAAGGAATTTATTATAATCGGTTAAATAATAATTAATATTAATTTCAAACTTATCTTAAATTAAATTATATTAAACCTCGAAGGGTACGTCGTCCTCCTTATTTTAATTATAAAACTTCGGAAGGTCGGCCTACTTAATTAAAAGGCGGGCGTAATAGAGGGGAATAAGTATAGTCTTATCGTTGTTGTTGTTGTTAATAAGCGGAATTGTAGCGAACCGGGTAGTCGAATAGCGAAAGGGAACTACGGTAAAATCCTTCTCAATATTAGGAAGGACTATATTTTTAATTATAATCTTTACTTTATTAATTAATTTACAAATATTTTTAAAAACGCTTAAATTAGTAATAATTTCTTTTAAGGTTTGAATTTTATTTTCTTTATCTACTAAATAATTTTTAAAGGACTAAACTATTTTAAAATCGACGGTAAAAGTCGTTTTAGGGTCGTCGGATATAGTATCCGCTAATTTAGGTACCTAATTATAAACAATATAAAACTTAATATTTAAAAACGAAGTAATCTAGTATAATTTAAATACTTATTTTCTCGAAACTATAACTATTATAATTTAGAATTTAAATTCGTAGAATATATCGGCTAGGTAATTAGTATATAATTCGGTAAATTTAACTTCGTTTAAATAATTATTAAACGGAAACTCTAAAGTAAATAATAAAACGCAATAGGGGATATAAAGGACGGCGTTATAAATAAAGAATTTAATAAACTCCTCTATTTTATCCCTTAAGTCCTTAACGAAGTCCTTTAAATTAAAAGTAGTATTATATTTATTAATCTCTCCGCTAATATATTAGTCGAATAAATCGAATAATAATTTAAATTCCTTTTCGTCGTCTTTACTCTTAATTAATATATTGGCTAATATTTTAGAAGGGGATTTAAATTAATTATATAAGTAAAGTAAAGTCTTTTTACGAAAAAAGGTAAATTTATTATAAAATCTCTCTTCGAAAGGGCAAAGACCGTTGAAATACTCTTTATTAAAGCGTATAAAGGCTTTTACATTCTCCTTAATAATAAAGTCGATATACTAAGGCTTTTTCTTATTTTTAGCGACCTTCTTATTAACACTAGGCTTAATAATAGCCTTATCCTTCTCTTTCGACGACTTAAAATTATTTTCGTCGCTAACGTCTCTTTCGTTAAAGGTTTTATCGCCTCTATTATTATTAAATTTAAAATTCGAATTCTTATTATCGTCGCCTCCTTCTTCGAAGAAGTTAATACAATTATTTTTATAATAATTATCGTTTAGGCCTTTAATTCTAGCGTTAGTACTATTGCGAATTAAATATAGGGGTACTATAATTTCTATTAATATTATAAATTTTAGTTCTTTAAACTATAACGGTCGGTTCAATTATCTATATCGGTTTTTAATCGTTAGGATTTAACCTTCCTAAGTATTATTATTAAAGTAATTTAAAATAATATAAGAGTATAATATAATTGAATCGAAGGTAAAGTTAAAATTCTATTTATAATAGAAGATTTTAGGTAAGGAGAAGAAAAGGAAGAAAATTAGATATATACGTTGCGAATCCGAATAAATATTTTAATATATAAGCAATAGCGGGACCTATATACGGGTCGCTAATAACTAATCCCTTTACTCGTATTACCCTTCACCTATATAATAAATAAGAATAAATACCTTTAATAGGCTTAGCGCCCATCTAGGCCAGCCTTAGCGCGAACCTTCCATATTACTCGTTCTTCCAACCTTCGTAGTACCTCATAGCACTTTACAACACCAGTCCTCCCATAAAGGTATGGCGGGTATAGCGGCATAGCCGGACCGGCGCCGTCACAGATATACCGTTGTAGTATTATTCTCGTCGACCCTACGGATACTGAATTTTATTTCTAATTTCTTCGCCGTATTTATAATACGCCCTTGGTTAGGTACCTAAGCTATAAAAAGACTTACTTATTATTCTCGTAATCTTTCTTTTAATTAGGGATATACGCTATTATTAGGGTATATTATAGGGCTTATTTAATATATACAAAATTTAAATTATTATAGTACGCCCCCTATAGTTTTTTAAAGCCTTTGGTAATATTGTTCGCGAATTGGAAGGATATTTTAATCGACTATATTATACCGCTAATACCCTATATTTATCGAGGTTAGGAATTTAAATATATTACTGTAGTAGTTAATCGATTAATTAAGATACGGTATTTTATTCCTATTATTAGTTTTATAGTCGAAGAGCTAGTAGACCGCTTTATCGAAAGGGTTTATAGTATTTATAAATTTCCGGACTCCGTCGTTTCTAATTGTAATTCCCAATTTATTTCCTAATTTTAAAGAGCCCTATCGTTCCGCTTAGAAATTGCTCTTAAGCCCTCCTCTACGTTCTATTTAATTATTAACGGTTAGATCGAGCGTATTAATATGGAAATAGAGAAGTATTTACGTTTTTATATTAATTAGGTATAAGACGATTAAGTAAATTGGCTATTTATTGCGGAGTTCGTTAATAATAATTTAATTTTTAAGATTACTAGTATTTCCCCTTTCTTCGCTAATTATAGTTTCTACCTTCGAATAGGTATCGAATTAGTTAAACTCTACCCTTTAAATATATTTATGTAATAGTAAATAAAGTATTTTAAAGTTAATAAAATCGCTAATCGCTTTAAAGAAGTTTTAAATTATATTACGGCCTAAATAAAGCGTATTTAATAATAGTATAAGGATAACGCTAATATTCGCCGGTCGGATACCTTGAAGTATAAAACGGGAGATAAAGTCCTATTTAATATAGAGAATTTCGAAACCGGTCGCTTATACGCTAAATTTACGCCCCTATTTAAAAGTCCTTTCGAAATCCTTAAAGCGGACAATTATAGAATTATATTCAAATTCCTAATTAATATAAAGTATAATTTAACCTTCTATATTAATAAAGTAAAACTATAGGACGAAGTTAATATCCTGGGATAAATAGCTGTAAAGGAATAAAATATTCGTATAAATTATAATTGGGTTATAAAGAGGATTAATTATCACAGGGCTAGCCTATAATATAGTTGCACTACACTAACCGCATATATATTATACTAGTACTTCGTACTATAGCCCAAAGCTATACACTCGTACTAATTATATACTTCGTCACGTATAATCTTACGTACGCGCGTACGGACTAGCCCGTTTAAGCTTTCGCCTATATAGCTAATCTTCTACGCACACTTCCCTTTCTCCTCCTTCGTACAATAACGTATATTTTACCCTACCCCCAACAGTACCCTCTCGCCCCGTAATAATTTGTTATACCTTACTATTACACTACGCGCGCTTATTATTTAGTAAAAGAAGATTAATCGTATTTAAATCGTATTAATTAATTAATTAAGACTTGCCCCTATACAATTAAGACCTTTATTACAATCCCAACCGCCGAACCAAATAACTACTAAACCGAATATCGCTATTAAACAATTCGTACTCTCTCTTTCCCTTATACCTATTTAACGTATTAATTTAGCGATTAATATCTAATAACGCTCTCTTACGCCCTCCTCCAGTAACCGATAACTTTATTACGATTATTATAATTAATGCCCTTATAGCCCTCGACTTAAAGTATTAAAAATAGTTTAAAATTTTAATTTAAATATTTAAAGGCCTTAATAACCAAATAGTTAAACTACTTATTATTATCCTCTTCGAATACGTTTTCAACTTCGCTAATCTCTTAATCTTCTAAATCTTTTTCACAACTATTTATCGTCTCCTTCGTAATAATATCGTCGTAGCCAAATCCTAAATTCGAAAATTTAAAGAAGAGCTCGAATTAGTACAATACAAATTTATTCGTCGTAATAATAATATTACTACCCTTTAAGTACAAACTACCTTCAAAGTATAAAAATATAATAATTAACTCTTTATACTCTAAACTTCTTATAATAATAAAATAGAAGCTATTTAGAACTTTTACCGCAATTAGATCGGTACTCTATAAATTTCGTACATTAACGAAGTCTAAGTAATTCGTATTTCTTACTAAAACCAAATCGATTCCTTTAATAACAATATTATTAAACTTATAAAGGAATTTAAGGATTTCCGCGCTAATTTAAGAAAAGCTTATAAAAGGCAAAAAGAGAAGTACTAAAAGGCTTTTACCGACCTCCGTAAATGCTTCGCTATCCCTTTATCCTTAATAATTCTTCCTACTCCCCTTAGCTTTAATAAACCTCCTAACGAACCTCTTAATAATCTTCCTAATAACCCCCCCGGTAATAATAAGCCTAGTAATAACAAGCCTAATAACGACGAACCTAATACTATAACGATTACGGACGATAGTAATAACTATAAATCGGTATTATATATTACTATATCGCCCGTATTTAATAGTAAAAGTACTACTATCGAACGTACTACTAAGTATTATACCTAACGCCTTCGCATTTAATTTACCTAATTTAACAACCCCTAATTTTTCAATTCTAAATATAAAAAATTCTTATTTATTACCCGTTTTATCGAGGGCACTCCTTTCGAAACTATTAAAATAGAATTTACTAAAATCCTAAGCGACCTACCCGTTAAATAGACTAAGGCGGACAAATTACTAATAAAGTTTATTAAGAAGTATAATAACGTTAATATTATCGTTTACTCTCGTCGCGAACTCGAAGAATTAAAAATAATTAAAGGTATAAAGTAATAAGAATTCGAAGACGAATTCACCTACCTTATCAATTATTATAATTTCGACAATAGTATAAAAATCTATTATTTATATTAAAAAATCTCTAAACGTATTCGTACCGCTATTGCTTACTAAAACCCCTAGCCTACTAATAATAAATATAATAAATAAATTATACTCGCTCGTAACTTCGCAAAGAATTTAAAGGATAAAGACTAGCGCGATAAAAACGCCAACCCCTACTATAAGACCGGTACTAATACTACTACTACCGGTACCTCTAATACTTCTACTAGCGAAGCTACTATTAATTAAAATAGTAATACTATAGACTTTAACGCTATATCCGTATCTAATATCTAAATCTCTTATATCATTAATAATAATATCTTTAAATTTCGTATAAAGAATAGAATATATACCTACTACGGCAAAAAAGGCTACTACTCAACTAATTACCACTCCTACATTAATTTTAAAAAAGAAATCAAACCCTGCAATAAGAAGAAAGGCAAGGACAAGAACGGCGGTAATAATAATAGCGGTAATAATAACGCTAATAATAATAATAATAATAGTAATAATAACGGCTAATAACAATAGCCGGCCTAAGGTTAGTATAACTACGGCTAATAGCGCCCTAATTATAGTAATAACTATTAAATCTACGCTATAAATACCGCTCCAATTCCTAATACCCCTAACCCCGGTGGTTACTACTACTTAGTCCCCATTTACCAACCCAACTTTATTAACCTATTTGTTAATAATAAGAACGGCTCCGTTTATAACTAAGGAAATATATTGTTATAGGATTAGCCGTGACTGCCTTGTATACGCACGGCTCCTGCTATGGGCAATTGAGCCTTGTGCTATACTATTACTGCCATTGGCCAATAGCACATTACGTACGTATACACATACGACTAGTCTGAGCTCTGGGCATAACCTTCGTATTATACCCTATATCGCTAGACCTGCGCACACCTCTTTTTCCCTCTCTTCGTATAATTACGCATATCCAACCTACCCCCTACCTTTAGCCTTACCCCGTAATAGTTAATTATACTTACTATTACGCTACGAGTATATAACCTTATTTTAATTAATCGCCGCCGTCGTAAGAATTTCCGACGTGTCCGCGATTTATTGTATTGCGACAATCCCGGTCGTATTGCGCCGAAAATTCGACTTTAAATTTAATAAATAATAATACTATATTGTACTACAATTATAATAGCGCTTATAAAGTAGCGCCCACCTAATTTAACTATAAGGTAGTAGTTATAAAGTAGTAGTTTTTCCCCTTATTAATCGAATTGATTAATATTATCCGTTATTAACATAGACGTTGCTATTTCCGCTATCGGTTCAATCGTCGACCCCTCTTACGAATAGTTTTTCGAGAATATTATAGAGTTATTCAATAATAACCTTAATCCCAGCGCTATAATTGAATAAGGCGATTTCGATACTGCCTCTAAATTTATTAACTACTACGCTTTCCTATACGTTATTACCGCCCTTACCCGGCTTATTAATTAAAACGTTATTACGGCGAATTCCTTCATCGTAGTCGTTAACGACGCGTTCGCCGATAATATAATATAATTAGTAAAATAAGACGTGACTATCTCCGACTTTAATAATAAGGTCGTCCTTTTCGAAAAGTAGTTTACTATTACCTAAAATAAGCTTACCGATACTATATCCGAATTCGCTATCGCTAACGAAGTTAATAATTAACTGAGAAAGAACTATACTACTAACCTTCGTAAGAAGAACGCTACTATTAAGGAGTTTAGGAAGTCCTTCCATTAGTATACGGACCTAATCGACCCTCCCTAATCCACCGACCCGCCCGAATCTAATTTAAAATTAAATAACGAAGTTAATATTATATCTATTCCGAAGTCGAAGATTAGTAGGGACCTTAAAGCCTATACCGGCGAAGGTAGTATAACTATTAAATATATTAAGTCTTACTATATTTAACGTACGAAGATCGAATTTTATTAATTCTAAAATATTTAGTATTTCGGTTAAAACAAACGTTATAAGTTCGCCTAAGTCCTATTATATTTAGGAGGCGTTGCCTTTTATACCCTATTTTTTTAGATTATACCGATATTAAAGGAGGCCGATAAAGAGAAGTAGAAGTAGAAGATTAGCGAGTTTTTATTCGCCTTCTTCGATATTAAGTATAATTGTATAAATTTTACTTTCGAATTGTATTGTGATTTCGAGACCTTAAAAATAATTAGGGGTTAGAAGTAATTTGATTTCGAAGATAAATTTATTACCCTCGTCGATTATTACAATTTAAACGATTCTATAAAGATTTATTATTTAAAGATAAAGGTTACCAACGATATTTATAATATTATTATTTATTAATAAGAATTCCCCGCCCTTAACAATTATAATAAGTGGTTTACTTTATACTATATTTTCGGTACTAATTTTAAAGATTGCGATTAGTGTAATAAGATTACCGTTTTATTCTATAAGAATAATTCCGGTAGTTCCGGCTCTAGTACTAGTACTAGCGGTAGTAATAATGGTTCCGCTTTTGAGCGTACTATTAATTAAGGCGGTAATGTTATGGATTTAGACGTTATATCCGCCTTCGACGTCTTTTTAGTACGTATAATCGATAAAGCTATTATTGACTACTGCGTATAGAATAATCTATATAAGCATTATAGTAACCCTAATTATTAGGCTATTAATTGCCGTAATAGTATTAATACTAGTATTCCTAGGGCGGAGAGGGAATATAACCACTATAATTATAGTCGTAATAGCGGTTGTAGAAGTGGTAATGGCGGTAGACCGGCAATAGGTTAGACCGGTTACGGCAATAGCGCTTACGTTAATACTATAGGTATTAGAGACGCCGCCGCCGCTCCCATTACTATAGCCGCCCCGGCCGCTACTCTAATTCCCCCCGCTACTAAATATAATAAGGGAAATATATAGCCTCTCCGCTAAGTCGTACGGAGAGGCCGTTATCTATAATATTAATAGAAGAAGAGGATATGAATTTAGTAGATTTAAAAGTAATTTAATTAAAGAATTCTACTTTAAATAGTTATAATAATAATTCTATCCTTCTTTCTACTTATATCGTTTATAAATTACGTAATTAAAGGAATAAGTATGCCGTTCTAGTCGATAGTAGGTATTTAGTATTCGCTTTTATCGATTATAATTTCGCTACCCGTTATATTATACTATTATTAAAGCTTTCTAAACCTAAGGCCTTATATTTAGCCGATAGCGTCCCTAAGGACTTTATTACTTACTATTATAAGGTTTGTCTTTAGATTGGGTATTATATTAAAATAATTGTAATATTAGTATACGATTTAGTAATAGATTACTTAGTAATTTTGGGTATACTATAATTTAAGTTTTACAACCCCTTAGTATCCTAATTAGATAGTTCGGTTATATTTACAGAGATATACGCTAGCCGTTATCTGCCCGCCGATTTATCTTTCTTCTTCTATCGAATACCTAAGGTTTAAGACTATACGAAATACTACGAAGTTGTATATTAAATTATTACCCTTCCTATTCTAGTAGTAGAAGATAAATCCGAGGACCTAATAATTATTAAGGACTTCGACTTTAAAATTACTAACCGCTTATTACCCGCTTAGAAGGTAAGACGTATTATAAAGTAACGGTTTATCCGGTTAGAGGCCTGCGAAGTACGCTCTAGTACTCCGTTAATTATAGACCCTACCTTTAAAATTAAATTTGCAATTTACCGCCTTATTATTAGCTAGCGGAGGTCTAATACGGATTATTATATCCCCGTCTATTATACTTATTATTCGAGCGACCTAATTAATCTAGTGGATATTAGAAATTTGACGGCTACTAGTTTTAATTGGCTTTACGAGACCTATAAATTTCGAATATTCTATATATTATACATAGAGATCGCTAAAATTATTAAGGAGGTTAGGGCAGAAGAGGAAGCCCGGGCTAAAGAGGTAGAGGAAAGTATTTTAGAGCTTAAGGAATAAGGAAACGATAAAAGTATTATCGATGGAGGGGTAGGGATAGGAATAGGATAATTAATAGATATATTAACCGAGGAGATAATATAGGAGATTATAGCCGGTAATAGAATTAAGTATAAGAAGTTATTAGGTAAGCGCTTTTACTTTTAGATTAATACTTACGCTGGTAAGGGATTTAAAGTCGCTATTCGTACTACTAGGATTATTAATTAAATCTATTTTAACGGTAAATTAGATAAGGATTTCTAACAATACAAGGAGGCTATTAAAATCGCTAGAATTACCAAAGAGGACGTTGCTAAATTCTACGAAAAGGCCGATAAACCTCCTAAGACCGATACGTAAATTAAAGAGAAGTTTTCTAAGTAATATTAGAAGTACTTCGACGTCTTTCGACTAAAGAAGGCTACGATTATTCCCCCTTATTACTTTTACAATTTTAAGATCGAATTGAAGTTTGGCGAGTAGGTATTATATATTAAATTGCGATTTTTTAACCCCGACGAATTGAATATAATTAAAAAATAGATTAATAATAATTTCAAAATTGGTTTTATCTACCCGTTATAATTAGAAGCCGCCTCCTAAATTTTATTTATAAAGAAGCCGGGTAGAGGAATACGAGTTTATATAAATTACTAAGGTATTAATAACGTTATTTTTAAGAGCTAATACCCCTTTCCTTTAATTAAGGAGATTTTTGATATTATTTGCAAAGTTAAAATCTTTATTAAATTCGATATTATCGCCGCCTTTAACTATATTTGCGTAATCGAGGGGTATAAATAGTTAATAGCGTTCGTTACCCGCTTTAAATTCTTCGAATCCTTAGTATATCTTTTTAGGCTATAGGGAACCCTAAGTATTTTTTAGAATTACATTAATAATATTTTATATAATATTTTTAATATATATGCAATTGCTTATTTTAATAATATTTTAATCTTTTCCAATAATAAAATAGATTACAAACGCTACATCAACAACGTTTTTAAGCGATTAATTAAGGCGGGCCTATAGGTAGACATTGATAAGTGCGAATTCTATACTAAAAAGATTAAGTATTTAGGATTAATTATAATACCGGGAGGAATCGAAATAGACTTTAAAAAGGTTAAAGCTATTATTAATTAGCAACCGCCTACTTCTAAAAAATTCTTATAGAGTTTTCTAGGCTTTACTAATTTCTACCGGCGCTTTATTAAGGGATTTTCGACTATAGCCGTACCCCTATACGACTTTATAAAGTAAGACGTTAAATAGGAATAAATTACGGCCTAATAGTCCGCTTTTGAAATATTGAAAATAATTTTTAATAGCGGATTTACTTTATATATATACGATTAGTCTAAGAAGACTATAGTTGAGACTAATATTTTTAATTAGGCTTTTAGAGGAATATTCTCTTAGTACGGCGATAACGGAGAGTTCTACCCTATAGCTTACTTTTTATTAAAATATAGCGCCGCGGAATATAATTACAATATTTATAATAAGGAATTATTAATTATTATAAAGGTATTAGAGGAGTAGAGGTTAGAGTTAGAGGGCGTTTAGTAGCCATTTAATATTGTTATAGATTATAAGAATTTAAAGACTTTTATTATTAATAAATAATTAACCCCCCGCTATATACGCTAATTGCAATTCTTATTTCGGTTTAACTTCCTAATTCGTTATACCTTAGGCTCGAAGAACCTTCGCCCTAACGCTTTAAATAGGAAGCCTAAAGACGTACTATTAAATATAAAGGACTACCGCCTAAAGGTTAGAAACTATAAACTTATCGACTCCGCCCGCTTTAAGGACGGCTACCTCGAAACGTTATTATCCGCAAGTATTGAAGACCTAAATATTGATAAGGAGGTTTTCCTATTAGCTTTAAACGCCTTCGAGGAATTAAATAAATTTATAGATAATATTATTGAGGAGAGCTATATATAGTCTACGTTAATATAGGAGGTGGTAACTTACCTATAGGACCCCAACCGTTTTAAATAGCACTCCTATATTAAAAAGAAGTTAAAGGTAGTATTTGTAGAATATTTTATAATAGGAGGTAAAGCCTATTATAGAGGACAAGTATTTATTAACCCAAACGATACGGCTACCTATTTATAATTAATCTACTATGCCTACTCTTCGCCAACGGCGGGATACCCCAATAGGGATAAAACTTAAGTATAAATAAACGAGTATTAGTATTAATTTAGTATAGCGGAGGCCGTAAAGGCCTATTATAAAAACTATTTGGTTTATTCTAAGATTAAAGTATTGCGGAGGGCTAAAATAGGTTATTTAAAATTTATATTAACCGCTTTCGTATTATAAAAAGATATTTCAATCGATTATATTTTCCCCCTCCTAAAGAATTTATACTTAGATTAGAAGTTTAAGTATATTATTATTGTAATGGACCGCTTTATTAAAATACAGTATTATATCGCTACCGAGACGATAGAAGTAGAGGAATTAGCCGACCGGTTTATTAATAGGATATATACCCTATATAGACTGCCCGATACTATAGTTTTAGACCGCGGCTCCTAATTTATCTCCTTATTCTAAGCTACCGTTTGTAAAAGATTAGCAATTAAAAGGTTATTGAATTCCGCTTTCTACCCTTAAACGAATACTTAAATTAAGCGAATTAATATAGAAATAGAATAATATTTACGAGTTTTCGTAAATTGGGTATAAATAAATTGGACTAAATAATTACTACTAGCGGAATTCGCCGGTAATAATATAGTCTTAAAAATTACAGGAATAACCCCGTTCTTTACCAACTACGGTTTTTACTTACGGATAGGTATTAAGCCGTTATCGGTTACCCCGTTCTAGTTCTCCCTAATTTAGTAGAAGGAGTATTTAAAGGCTTACGAATTAGTAATTCGATTCGAGGCTATTTAGGACTATATACATACCTCTACGAAGAAGGCGTAGGACCGTTACGAGGCCAATACTAATGAGAAACGTTCCGATACACTGAAATATTACCCTAGGGATTTAGTTATACTAAATACGATTAATTTAGCCAACGGCCGCCTATACAATAAATTGTACCCCTACTAGGAGAGCCCTTTTAAAGTCGAATAGGTATATTCTTACGACGTTAAATTTATTTTACCCGCTAATATATAATACTCCCCGGTATTCTACATTTCTATAATTAAATCCTATAGGGAAGGCCTATTTAGCCAAACTACTATTTAGGGGGATATACGTACTAACGAAGGTAGGGTAATAATTAGAATTAATAACTACGAAGAAGTACCAGAATAGGAGTTCGATAAGCTTTTCGATTATAGATAGAAGGGGAGTAATTATTATTAGTTCTATACGGTAGTATAAACTTATTATAACCCTACCGAAGAACCGATTATTAATATAATTAATACGAGGAAGGCTATTATTACCTTCTATAATAATTACTCCGAAGTACTTATCCTACTAAAAGTCAAATAGTAATTAGAGATTATAGTTATACTATAAGAACGGACCCCGGCACCGGTTCTAATACTTCGAATACTAGTTCTAACGCCCCGTATACTCCGAGCCCTAGCCCCCGCCCCGCCCCCGAAACGCTTTAAACGTATTGCCGATTTAAAGGAGTAAATTAACGCCGCCGTCGTAGAAATTATAACCGGAAAATAAATAGCCCCGTCCTAGATACTAACCCTAACGATCGTAGTAACCTCTTATAAATTAAAAGTATTATCCGAAGAGGATATAAAGAAATTAGACGAAGCTTTTAAGAAGATTTTTAGGAGGTTGTCGGAAATATAATAAAGGAAGAGGTGTGACGGCGCCGGTCCGGCTATGCCGCCATACCCGCCATACCCCTATAGGAGGACTAATGTCGTAAAGTGCCATAAGGTGCCACGAAGGTTAGAGGAACGAATGACATAGAAGGTTTGCGCTAAGGCTAGCCCAAACGGGCGCTAAACCTATTAAAAGTATTTACTCTTATTTATTATATAGGTAAAGGGCGATACGAATAAAGGGATTAACTATTAGCAACCCATACGTAGGTCCCGCTATCGCTTACGCACTAGGGTATTTATTCGGGTCTACACGCATATATTTAGTTCTTTTCCTTTTCTTCTCCTCACTTAAAATCTTCTATTATAAATAGAATCTTAGCTTTACCTTCGACTCAACTATATTATACCCTTATATTATTTTAGGTCACTCTAATAATAATACTTAAGAAGGTTAAATCCTAACGATTAAAAACCGATATAAATAATTAAATAGACCGTCGTAATCTAAGGAACTAAGATTTATAATATTAATAGAAATTATAACACCCCTATATTTAATTTATAATAATATTAACGCTAGAACTAAAGGCCTAGGCGATAACTATTATAAAAACAATTATATTAACCTCTTCGAAAAGGGAAGTAATAATAACGAAAATTCGAATTTTAAATTTAACGATAATAGAGGCGATAAGACTTTTAACGAAGGAGACGCTAGCGACGAAGATAATTCTAAATCGTCGAAAGAGAAGGATAAGGTTATTATTAAGCTTAGCATTAATAAGAAGGTCGCTAAAAATAAGAAAAAATTTTAATACGTCGACCCTATTATTAAGGAAAACGCGAAAACTTTTATACGCTTTAACGAAGAATATTTTAATAATCTCTACCCTTTCGAGGAGAGATTTTATAATAAGTCTACCCTCTTTTATAAGAAAACCTTATTTTACTTATATAACTAATTTAAATCCCCCTTTAAAGTACTAGTTAATATATTAACTAAGAATAAGGACGACGAGGAGGAATCTAAATTATTATTCGATTTATTCGATTAGTATATTAGCGGAGAAATTAATAAATATAATACCGCTTTCAATTTAAAGGACTTCGTTAAGGACTTAAAGGATAAAATAAAGGAGTTTACTAAACTTTTTATTTGTAACGCTATCCCCTACGTCCCCTATTGCGCTCTATTATCTACTTTAGAACTTTCGTTTAATAATTATTTAAACGAAGCCAAATTTACCGAACTATACGCCAACCGCTTAGCTAATATATTTTACGAATTTAAATTCTAAATTATAATAGCTATAGTTTTAAGAGAGTAAATATCTAAACTATACTAAATTACCTCGTTTTTAAATACTAAACTTTATACTGTCTACGATTAAGTACCTAAATTAACGGATATTCTATCCGACAACTCTAAAACGATTTTTACCGTCGATTCTAAAATAATTTAATCCTTTAAAGACTATTTAACGGATAAAGAAAATAAGATTTAAACCCTAAAAAAAACTATAACCGACCTAAGCGTTCTCAAAAATATCCGTAAACTAATTAATAAAGTAAAGGTTATAACTAAAGATATAGTCTTTCCTAATATCGAAAAAGATCCTACCGCGGTTCCCCTTCGCCGTTCGACTACCCGTTTCACTATAATTCCGCTTATCGACGACAACAACAACGATAAAACTATATCCGCTCCCTTCCGTCGCGCCTACTTTTTAACTAAGTAGGCCGACCCTCCGAAGTTTTATAATTAGGATAAAGAAGACAACGTACCCTTTAAAGCCTAATACAATTTAATTTAAAATAAATTTGAAATTAACGCTAATTATTATTTAATTAATTGTAATAAATTCCTTTATATTAAAAATTGTTTAGCCGGATTTACTTTTAAAAATCTAATATTATATCTTTGTAAAATTTACTCCGATTAATTTATAATTTATTTTAGTTTAATAACCTATTTGTAGTGCGAATATAGCGACTCTAATTAAAATGAAAAGGCTTTTATTAATTTTATAAAGCTTAAAATAAAGGATACTGATAATTTCGACTACTTTAAAAATAAATTCATTTATATAGTTAGCGAATACTAATACCCTAAATCCGAATAGAAGCGCGAGCTATTCTAATACTTTCCTATAGAGTATAAGAAGTAAATAGGCGTTAAGTATTATAATTCTTCTATTTCTTTCAAAATTTATTATATTAACTATTCCGGTTTTAACTAAATATTTAAAACTATTACTAATAAAACTAAGGCTATTTTTTCTTCTTCTTCTTGTAATAAAGGAAGTAATAGTAATAAGGGATTTAATAATTCTAACGGCTTTAATTCTTCGGCCCCGAAACCCGCTAATAGTAATAGTAATAATTATTCTATTATAAATTGTACTGAAGAGACTACTTGCCTATTTAATAAAGGTTATTACTTTTTTTATAAAGAACGCAGCTATATTAAGTACGACTATTCCTAAAAGGACTAATATAATTGAAAATGCTGCGACTATATTACTACTATTGTCGAACGCTATTTAGCTAATGAGAACGGCGGTATTAGAAGTGCCTAACCCGTAGCCCTAATTACTCTAATTATTACCGCCCCTATTATTAATAATTAGGGAAATTAAATACTTTAGGTAAATTAAATTCCTTCCTAGGGGAAGTATCGGTTATAGAATAAATAAAGAATAGATAAAAATAAGGAAAAGATAGATTTAATTTAATACCCTATTTAGAAGGGGATCCCATATTTATTTAATATACTATAATTAATAATAGAATATCTTTATTTACGTCTAATACCCTAATCGATATAGGAGCGAACGGCTACCTATTTATTAGTACAACGTTTACTAATAAATTAAAAAAACGTCTACTAATAGAAGTAATGAACGACTTTCCTATTCGAGGTATTAATAATTATTAAAGAAAGACTAGCCAGGGTATTAAAAAAGTCGTTAAGGCCGCCCTAAAGGTCTAAAACCGAATAACACCCCCCGATTATTTTATAATTATCAATATAAACTATAATATTATTATCGGCTACAAATAGTTCGACCTTTATAATATTTAAATAGATTGCAAAAACCGCCGACTAATCTTCCCCCCCGATTAGAAGCCTAACTTTAAGTAAATAAAGAATTCTAATTTCGAAGTCCGCCCAAGAGGCTCCGGCGTCGTTAATTCTAATTATTAAAAAGAAATAACCTATTACAACGCGTTTATAAAACGAAAAAATAAACGACGAATTAATAACGAAAATAATAATCGTATAACGCCTAAATTTATAAGCAATTGTACGGCCGTTCTAATACTTATCCCAACGGACTAACCTTTTCCTAACTATTATAAGAAAGAATTCGATTAAAAAACTAATAATTAATATTAAAGAGAAGTACGATAATATTAACAATAAATCGAAAAGTATATCTATAAATTCGAAGCTTTTTAACCGCAATTTAAAAAAACGGTCCCTATTATTCTAATAAATTTCAAATATACTTAAAATAAAAATATTAGCGAATTAGGTTACGCTTATCTTTATATTCTACTCTAAAACCCCGATTCGATTTTTAAACGAATTAATCCGTTAAGTAAAATAGAAAGGAATTTAGCTAATTTTACCTACTTTATAATATTATTTCTAAAACTTATATAATTCGTTTAAATTAAACCGACCGAACTTCGAAACGGCAAATAGGGTTTTAATAACTAAAGTATATATAAATTTAAAAGAGATTCGACTAATTAATATAAAGAACGACCGGTATAAATATACGTCTTTAAAGGCGACCTATTTATAAGGTCCGCTACTAAAGCCGATAGGATAATATATTCGATAAATATCTTTAAAATCGATTAATTTATCTAATAGAAATGTATAATAAAGGACCTTACTTAGGAACTTCTCCTCTACAATAAGAAAGAATTACGCGAAGAAGTTTTAAAGATAGTACCGGAGTACTATTATAATTATATCGACGTTTTTAGTAAATTCGATTCGAATGTCCTACCCGACTATTAATTATACGATTATAAAATCGAATTCGAAGAAGGCTACCGCCCCGAAGAATTAAATTATAACCCTTTCTACAAAATATTATTAAACGAATTAGAGGTTATAAGGAAGTATATTATAGAAAACCTTTTTAAAGGGTTTATTAAGGCGAATTTATCCCTTTAAATAATACCTATCCTATTCGTTAAAAAAGCTAATAGTAGTTTACAATTCTACGTAGACTACTGAAAATTCAATGCTATTACAAAAAAAGACTAATATTTATTATTGTTAATTGAAAAAATATTAGCTAAAATTATTAAAGCCTAATAGTTTACTAAAATTAATATTCAATAGGCCTTTTATTATATTCGTATAAAGCCAAAAGACGAAGAGCTTACTACTTTTCGTACTAGTATAAGAATTTTTAAATATAAGGTATTACTATTTAATCTAATTAATAGTCCAATTAGTTTTTAAGCCTTTATTAATTCCCTTTTAGGGCTATACTTAGGGGATTTCTATACTATATATATCGACAATATCCTTATTTACTCCGATATTTTTGAAGAGTATAAAGATTACGTTTGTAAAGTCCTAATTAAATTAAAGGATATAGGGTTATAAGCCGATTTAAAGAAGTACGAATTCTAAATTATAAAGACGAAGTTCTTAGGATTTATTATAGGACGCGACGGTATTTCTATCGACTTAGAGAAAGTAGAGGTTGTTAAAGAATAGGTTATACCTTCTAACTTATAAAGAGTATAATTTTTCCTAGGATTTTATAATTTTTATTAAAAGTTTATTAAAAATTATAATCGAATAGTTCGCCCCCTTATTAATTTAATTAAAAAGGGCGAAGCATTCGTATAGACCGATAAATACCAAGCGGCGTTCGACGGTTTAAAGTAATTACTAATAGACGCCCCCTTATTAAAATATTTTTAATATAATGTAGAAATACGAATCGAGATAAATATTAGTAATAGAGTCCTTATAAGAGTCCTCTTTTAATATTAGGAAGATATAAAGGAATAGTACCCTATTACCTACTTTTTAAAGATTATACAATAAGCCGAATACAATTACCCGATTTATAATAAAGAATTATTTATAGTTATTAGGGCTTTCCAAACCTAATAACCTGAATTAATCGGTTTAAAATAATTGAAACCCTTTATAATTATTATTAACTATTAAATTCTAGAATACTTCGGTACGAAGCGATTACTCAACCTACGGCAAATTAGATAGGCCGAATTCTTATTTCAATACTATTTCGAAATTACCTACCGTCCTAGTACTAAAAACGCGGCCGCTAATACCCTATCCCGGAAATTAGAGGATTTTAAAACCTAAAAGAAAAAGAAGGAGGCGTATTGCACCCTCTAAATATTTAAACCCTTAATAGCCGACGACGGAATCGAAGTTATTACTCTAACCTCTATCGCTACATCGAACGGCTTTTTAGAAAAGTTAGTACTAATCCTTATACTAGATATTAATAATTTAAAATTATATTTAATCGAACCCGAAGGCTACGAATTAATTAACGCAATTATAAAAACTAATTACGAAGAGGAATCTTTAGAAGAGTATTACTTATATACTTATAATTCTAATCCTAAGTTTACAATAATAGCAAACGGACTACTAATATATTAAAGCCGTCTCGCTATCCTTAATAAAGATAATCTACAAATACGAATTATTAATAAGGCTTATTCTATTCTAATAATAGCCTACCCCGGCCGGAATAAAATTCGAACTATCCTAATCGAGTAATATTAATAGCCCGGTATAGTAGGAGATATCGATTAATTCGTTAAGAATTATATAATTTATAAGGCTAGTAAAGTACTCAAAAACAAAACTCCTAACAAATTACACTCTATCCTACCGCTTAATAGGAAGTAGACTTTAATTATAATCGATTTTAAAAAAATACCTAAGGATAAATACAATTATAATAATATTTTAATTATAGTAGACCGCCTAATAAAATTATTATAGGTTATACCCTATATAGAAAAAGCTACCGCCTAAAACGCCGCCCGGATATACTATAAAGGGCCCTTCAAAGTTTATAGCATACCAAAAGAGGTTATTTCTAACTGCAATCCCTAATTTATATTAGCTTTTATTAACGAAATATCCAAATTAACCGGCACAAAGTAGAAACTAA
Source organism: Neurospora sp. CHS-2018c (assembly GCA_009806235.1). NCBI lineage: Eukaryota > Fungi > Ascomycota > Sordariomycetes > Sordariales > Sordariaceae > Neurospora > Neurospora sp. CHS-2018c. Next base: position 1,022,869 of record RAPC01000052.1, on the reverse strand, counting down.
CTACCGTAGGCTATAATTAGATAACGGGGTAAACGGAGGTTATAAATACTTATTTCGATTAACGATTTTGCCCTTTCGTTAATTACTATTAGGACGATTAATTAAAAGCAATCCTAGTACTAGACGCCGTATAGAATAGCCTCCCCTAAAATAATACCAACCTCTCCCCTTACGAAATTATATTCGGCTGCCCAATATATATACTATTCGACTAAGAATTCCGTACCCTTAATATTAGATTTAAAGCAGAGTAATTAATTAAGGAGTAAATTTAAGAATTCGCCTAACGTATTTATAATTATACGGAATATACGAGAAAAATAATATTAAAGGCTTAAGAAGAATAAATTCGTTAAACTAATAAAAAGAGAAGGGATCCCAACTTCGATATAAGAAATAGAGTCGTTATTATTAAACGCCTCTAATTAACTACTACTAAACTTAATAATAAATTCGATTTTCTAAATACTTATAACTATTATAAGATTATCGAAAAAGTAAATTATTCCTATTAATTAGAATTCTCTAATAATTAAAAAAGATCCGACTTCTTCTACGCTAACCGTCTATATAAGTACAATAATAATCCGCTACCTAGCCAATTAGTTAAATACTCTAATCTAATTATAGAGGAGGACGAAGACCCCAAATAGGAAATCGAAAAGATTAATACGTTTAAAGTAATTAACGGCAAATTCTTCTATAATATAAATTAGAGAGGCTAAGACCCTAATCTAAAGTACTAACTTATTTCCGATTTTAAATACGCCCCGAAATTACTTTAAGAATTCTACGAAGCTAACCCGGAGGCCTCGGGCCCGCTTAAGCGTTTAATAAATTAGTTAAATAAGGATTAGAAGGAGTACGAAAATAACGAACTACTAGAATTACTAGGACTAAAGCGTTTACAAAGAATTTTATATAAATAAAGGATTATTATAATTAAAATAGGTCCTAATCCAATAAGATTCGCGGACGAATTTTCTATATAGGGGGGGGTAATATAACGGCGCCGGTCCGGCTATACTACTATACCCGCTATACCTCTATAAGAGGATTAATATTATAAAGTACTATAAAATACTACAAAAGTTGGAAGAACGAATAATATAAAAGGTTCGCGCCAAGGCTGGCCTAAATAGGCGCTAAGCCTATTAAAGGTATTTACTCTTATTTATCATACAGGTGAAGGGCGATATAAATAAAAGGATTGGCTATTAGCGACCCGTACGTAGGTCCTACTATCGCTTGCGCACCAAGGTATTTATTCGGGTCTGCACGTATATATCTAATTCTCTTCCTTTTCTTCTCCTCACCTAAAATCTTCTATTATAGATAGAATCTTAGCTTTGCCTTCGACTCAACCATACTGTGCCCTTACAAGAGGCTCCCTACGAAGAACGTAGTAAATAAGTTAGAAGTAGGGATTTACTAGTAGGGCGACGATAATTAGATTGTAGAGGAGTTTAGGGATATAAAGAGGATCCGGAAGTTACGAACGGAGGATTTCGAAGACGGGCCTTATCTACGGGTAGAAGAGTTTAAAGACGGAAATTGAAGGGGATAATCTATTATTTTATATATATATAGATTTTGAAGCTCTAGAGCTTCTTTTATAGGGAGGTAGTATTATAGGATTAACTGTAATTGCCTTGTATACGCACGGCTCCTGCTATGGGCAGTTGAGTTTCGTGCCGTACTATTATTACTATTGGCTAATAGTATATTACGTGCGTGTGCACGTGCGACTGGTCTGAGCTCTGGGCATAGCCTTCGTGCTATGCCCTATATCGCTAGACCTGCGCACACCTCTCTTTCCCTCTCTTCGTACAACTACGCATATCCAACCTACCCCCTACCTTTGGCCTTGCCCCGTAATATATATAACCTCTTAATTAAATCGTATTTAAAAGTACTAATCTACCGGATAAAGAGGAGGAGGAAAATAAGGGCTTGTCCTTATACAACTAAATATTATTAAAATAAATAGATCTTTAATAAATAGCTATTATAAATACCCTAATTTATTAAATTTCTCTATCCACTTATCCTATAGATTATATAAATTATATTATTCTACCCTTATTAATAGCGGTTATATTACTCTTAATTTTATTAACCGTCGTTTTGTTTTTCGATACCGGTTACCCTTTTTCAAATTACTAATCTCCAAATTATTATACCTCGCTAATAGCTAAATAAAGGGTAATATTACCTATTTTTCTAAATTAATAATATAAATAAATATTTATTATAAAATTATCGACTTATTTATTTATAACTTTGCTGAAAATAATCCTATTATTCTTAGCTACCTTTAATTAGTATATTACGCCCTAAATATCGATTAACCCAATAATTCCCTTCGTTTTGGTCCCGCCTACGAATAATATAATTATTTCCTTTATAGAACCGCTAATTATTATACTCTTCTAACGGCTTACTACTTCTCCGCTCTTCGCCTTAATACGCCTAGTATACGTTTTACGTATAGGAAGCCTTCCTATAAAGAAATACCCGACGAAGGGGAACTAAAGCCGGATCTCTAATTACTATAAGTAGAATCTATTTATCGTCTATCTATTTCCGCAATTATAAAGAGGGCCGCCCGCTAGAAATTTAACCGATTCAAAAATTGTATAACTAACCGTTTAAGTATTATACCGCTTAATAAAACCCTAGCCGGCCTTGGCTAAACCCTTATACTATCGGTTCTTCCGGCCTTTTAAACCCCCTATATAGTCCTAATCCCTTACTATATCGCTAGAGGATTTTATACCGGAATTATAAATTACTAAGTCCTAATCTATTTCTATAATATCCTTAATAATCCTATTAATTTTAATAATATTAAGGAGTTCTCTATAGTAAATTTCAATTAACTAGCCGAAACGTATAAATTCCGTATTATTCGTACAATTAAAACTAATATAGAAGAGGATATTAGAAGGATAATAGAAGAGGATAAAGTAAAGGAAGAAGGAGGCGTCCTAAATCCTAGGAGCGTAAATAATAATTTAATAGAAAATATAGTTAAAGAAGTATTAATAAGTAAAGGATAAAAGTATAAAAAATTCTTCGATAATAATTATTATTAATAGATTAATACTTTAGTAGGAGAGGGTAATGCAATTGCTTTACGTATTGTAAAAGTCGTTAACTCTATATAAATTAATAGTACTAGCGATGATTTTCTACGCTACGAGGAAGTTATTAACGAATACTTCGCCGCTAATAGTATTAGTATTAGTAAAATTACGTTTAAAAACGTTATGAAATTCTACGAGAAAGTAAATAAATTTCCTAAAACCGACGCCCAAATTTAAGTTAAGCTCTTCAAATAATATTAGTACTATATTAGTACTTTTAAGTAAGAGAGCGCCGAAGTTCTTCCCCTTAACCGTTCGTACAATTTTAAATTTAAATTCCGTCCGGGAATATTACCGCCTGCTTTTCGCAGTTGCGCTTTTAACCTAGATGAATTTAATATTATTAAAAAATAGATCGACGATAACTTTAAGAAGAAATTTATCCGGCCTTCCTAATTTAAAGTATTAATACTAATTTTATTCGTTAAGAAATTAGGAAGTAGAGTCCGTATTTATATCGACTATAGAAATATTAATAATATAACCTTTAAATTCTATTACCCGTTACTGCTTATTAAAGAGATTTTAAATACGATTTACTACGTTAAAATCTTTACTAAATTCGATATTATTGTAATTTTTAATAGGATTTGTATTAAATAAGGTTACGAATAATTAATTGCTTTTATAATACAGTTTAACCTATTTAAATCCCTAATTATTCCTTTTGGCTTATAAAGCGCCCCCGGGGCTTTCTAGAATTATATTAATAATATCCTTTATAATATCTTCGACGTCTATACAATTATATACTTCGATAATATCCTTATTTATTCGGATAATATATAAAACTACGAACGATATATTAACGACGTCTTCGATAAATTTACTAAAGCGGGCCTTAATATTAATATTAATAAATACGAATTTTATATAATACGTATAAAGTACTTAGGATTAATTATTATCCTAAGAGGTATCGAAATAGATCTAAAAAAGGTTAAAGCAATTACGGAGTAGTAAGCCCTAAAATCGAAGAAATTTCTATAATCCTTCTTAGGGTTTGCGAATTTCTACCGACGATTTATTAAAAATTTCTCGATTATAGCGATTCTACTTTACGAATTTATAAAAAAAGATGTAATTTAAACCTAGAATACCGATTATTAAAAAGTATTTAAATCCCTTAAAAAGGCTTTTATTAAAAGTCCCGTCCTAAAGATCTATAATTAGATTAAAAAGACTATTGTTAAGACAAATACTTCTAATTAGGCCGCCCGTAGTACCCTCTTACAATATAGTAACGACGGTATTCTCTACCCTATAACCTACTTCTCGGCTAAGTATACTTCGTAAGAGTATAATTATAACGTTTATAATAAAGAATTACTTACTATTATTAAAACCCTAAAGGAATAGAGGTTAAAATTCGAAAATGCCTAGTAGCCGTTTAATATTTTAACCGATTATAAAAATCTATAAACTTTTACGACTAATAAATAATTTACCTAATGGTATATATACTAATTTCAATTCTTATCCCGCTTCAACTTCTTAATTAAATATACCCCCGGTTTAAAAAACTTACGGCTAAACGCCCTAAATTATAAGTCCAACGATCGTTTAAACGGCGAAGAAGACGACTGCTTAATCGCCTATAAGCGAGCCCTATTCGACCCCTTATAATTCGAAGAAGGCTACTTCGAAGACCCTGCCGCTAATTTTTCGCTATACTTATTAAGTAAAGAGGATTTTAATACTAAATTAATTAACGACTTAATTCGTATTAATTATAAAACGTCTATTTTCTTATAAGAGCTAATCTCCTATTTAATAGACGAATCCCGTCGGTAATAGCTATTGACTATTAAAAAAGTTTTTTACAAAGCCTTTTCGGAATATTATATTGTTAATAGTATTGCGAAGTAGTACAATAAGGTTATTATTAATCCCTATAATAAGAATTTCCAATTCTAATTAATTAATTAATAATATAATACCCCCGGCGTAGGCTACCTTAATTGCAACGCTACGTACGAATTTCTATAATATGACTTCTATTAAAAAGGGATATATAATAATATAAGACTTTTCTATAAGGGTTATTTCCTATACGCGAAGACTAAATCTTTAAAGTGTAATTCTACCGGCTATTTTAAACCTATAGCCGTCTTTCTAATACCCTAGAAGGATATTTCTATCGATTATATTACCCTACTATTAGTAAATACCTATTTAGGTTAGACTTTTAAATACGTCGCCGTTGTTGTTAACCGTTTTATAAAGATACGTTACTATATTGCGACTATAACCCTCGAGGCCGAGGAATTAACCGACCGTTTTATCGATTATATTTATTCGATTTATAGCCTATTAAATAATATCCTATCTAATAAAAGTATTTAATTTATATTATACTTCTAATCTACCCTCTATAAGAGATTATCCGTTATTTGTAAATTAATTTCTGCTTTCTACTTATAGATTAACGCCTAAATAGAATGTATTAACGTAGAAATAAAATAGTTCTTAAAGCTCTATATTAACTAAGTATAAACGGATTAGGTAAAGTAATTAATACTTGTAGAATTCGCTAATAATAATACTATTTTATTATTAATAGGGATTTTACTATTCTTTACCAACTACAGCTATTACCTTTGTATAAGTACCGAACCTTATACCCCGCCGCCGCTAGATTTATTACCGGTTCAACTCAAGGAGTACTATAAAGTTAACGAATTAGTAGACCGCTTTTAAAAAATCTAGGACTTTGCAATCGAATAATTATAATATATATAAGTATAATACGAGGACAACGCTAATAAGAAACGTATCGATTTGCCTAAGTACTGTACTAATAATATAATCCTATTAAATACGACTAACTTCGCTAATAATCGCCTATATATTAAATTCTCTCCCCGGTAAGAAGGCCCCTTTAAAGTCGTCTACGCCGAATTTTATATAATTCACCTCGCCCTACCTACTAATATAAAATATTTACTAGTTTTTTATATTTCTATAATATAGTTATAATCCGGCAAGGGATTACCCGGCTAGAATACTTCGATTAACGTTAAGGCTAACGACGGAAAGGTAATAATTTAAATAAACGGTTAAGAGGAATACGAAGAATAGGATTTCGAGAAGTTTATCGACTACGTCTAACTTAGAGAAAATTTATATTAGTATTACTACGTAAAGTAGAAAACCGGTAACCCTATTTAAAAACCTATTAATAATATTATCGATTACGAATACTACTTATAATAATTCTACTACGAAAACCCGGACAAGCCTATCCTACTAGAGGTCTAAAGCCTCTTCCAACGTCTCGCCTCCGACTTTCCAGCCCCCGATTCCCAAGCTATGGCCTCTGTTCCTACGCCCGCTCCGGAACCTCCCTAGCGCCGCTCCGCTCGCCTCCAACGGGAGACGGCCTCTATAATCGATATAACGAGACTACTCCCAAACACAATTACAACGTTTATAACGGATATAACAGTTAGTAAAGACGTAGAGGATAAATTATATCTAGTATTTAGTAAGGTAATACAACGGTTAATAGATATATAATTAAAAAAGCTACTTCTAACGCAATTCGTAGATTATAATAGTTTATAAAGGAATAAGTCTATTATTATACGTATATATAGATTTTTTCAACTCTACGAACTTCTTTTAAGGGGGGATAGTATTATAGGGCTAGTCTATAATATAATTGTACTATATTAACCGTATATATACTATACTAATACTTCGTACCATAGCCCAGAACTATACACTCGCACTAGTTACATACTTCGTCACGTACAGTCTCACGTACGCGCGCACGGACTAGCCCGTCTAGGCTCTCGCCCATATAGCCAGTCCTCCACGCACACTTCCCTTTCTCCTCCTTCGTATAATAACGCATATCTTACCCTACCCCCAACGGTGCCCTCTCACCCCGTGATATTAATAATAAGGAGGATTCGGTTAAATACGACTTCGAGAAATTTAATAAATATCAGAAGAACGAGAAGGGCTATTAGGAGTATTATATTGTCTAGGTATTCCCTTACCCGCTATTATAGTAGTCGTATACTAATATAGTTATAGCCCCTAATAAGATTCGGAAATTCTACGAAGTATACTTAGAGGAATTATACCCCCTAAATTAGGTAACGGCGGAAAAAAAGCGGAAATAATTACTAGAGAAGGCTAGAAGGAGGAAGGAGTTGGCCGTAGGAGCGGAGGCCCCGGCTAGAGAATACAGAGGATTAGAGGCGGAGCGGAAGGCTTTAGCCCCGCGACGGAAATTACTACGGTATATAGTAGTAGCGGCTATAAAGGCATTTCGAGGGTAGACTATTCGTTTAATAAGGATTTCTATTATTTTATATAATATTAGTCAATTATATAGCTTTTTTTAATCGGGGGAAGTATCATAGGGCTAATTTGTATTATACGTGTTCGTTTACGTACTTTATACTAGCGTATAGTAGCTTTTAAGACTACTATTGCTATTAAACGACTAGCTAATAGCGGCCCGTTAGGGACCTATATTGGGTCTACCGCTAGCCGCCCTTATAAAGCCAATCTTCTAGGCACTCGTTTGCACTCTCTCCCTTTCTCCTTCGTGCAATTACGTATAATCACATCTACTATCTACCCTTTGCCCGTAATAAAGCCCAAATAGGTAATCGACCCTCTAATATAGTAAATATAGAACGAAGAGAGGTTCCTATATATAGTAAGGATAATATTCAATTATTTATCTATTTTATCGATATCTAATAATTATAAAAGGGTATTTAGCTTCGCAAATTAAATATTAGGCATATTGAAAAATAGCTTAAACAACAATACCTTTAACAAACTATTTTATATAAGGGTATAGAGCCGTCTAGAGGAGGCTATCTAATTTCTTATATTATGTTCTGTGTAATTTTCCGGTCGTTTTTGTTGTGTTTTGAGATTGATACGGCTAAAAATGGTGTGTAATTACTATATTCCGGAACCGGAAAAATGGGTATCCGAAATTGCAATCGAAATGAAGTAAACAAATCTGGTTGTGAAATGAGGCAAATCTGGCGATTTGAAACAATTTGAGGCAAATCGACAGAAAAGATTTATTTGTTTGCCTCATTCCGAGCACTGACACCAAGCCATATGGCCCGCCGGCTACTTTTCCAGCAATTTTCAAAGCGCTTCTACGTAGATGTAGGTACCTTATTCTATATCAACGCCGTGTAACTCCCCAACCCACCTCTACTACCCCAAGTATCACAAACTCAGGCACCAGCCGGTGTGTCCCGGCGTATGTTCTCACCTTGAAACGCTTCATTACCGACGCCATACGGCGCCATACGGCTCTCAGCCGTCGACACGCGTCAACACGAGAAAGAAAGTGATTCACTGATTCACTGATTCACTGGCTGTGACATGGCCGACGAGTGTGTACTCCGCGAGTGTACGACGTCAGATTCAAGTTCTGGTACGGGAAGATCCGAGATACCTACTCTGTACCCTAATCAAGGCATGGACTCCTGGATAGGGTATAGGTGAGACCAGACTCAAGTGAGGTGGTTCTTGAGATCCTGGACTGAGTGTATGACGTGAAGGAACCCCGAAATGGACAGAAAGGAAACTCCTGGTAGGTCTACCCGACCAACGGGGGACACTGTTTCGGAGTTGAGGACTTGAGAGAAGCTGGTGTTACACGGCGGCGATGGAAGGAGTGTGGAAGGAGTATGGAAGGAGTATGGAAGCATTGAAGAAGGTAAGTAGAAGCATGGCGTATATTCTGGGTACTCCTATATCCCATTCCTGAATGAAATCGGTTGTTGTGCATTTTCCCCGGTACCTGCATTAACAACTCTCAAAACATAGAGGTATACAAGCTCGATGTCTAGTCAATCGTCATAGTAAGAGTAGTAAGGATGAGATTTTAACACCGGAGGCAAACTTGGAACTAAGAACGTCTGATGCCGTACTTGAATTTTGTCGCTATCCTGGTTCTGGTTCACTTGCGTTTGAGATTTGAAGATTGGAGCTTCGCGGCTTCAGCATCATCACCCGCGGGCACAGCAACGGTAGGACAGGACTAATCATGGTAAAAAATTGAAAATAAAAGAAGAAAAAAGATAATGGAACAATGATCTCGCGCCCCCTGAGCCCGCACCGCCGCCTTTATCGCATCGTAGTGTCGTCGTGTCGTGGTTATCGTAGGGGGAAGAAGGGGGCTATCGACAGCCCGAGTTGAGTCGAGTCGGGCATCTCCTTTGAAAATCCGATTTGGAGTGCTGCCGCCGGGAATCGAACGGGTAGGCTTGACCTGTGAGTCTGGCCTGTTGAAGAACGCTGCGTTGAACCGCTTGACCATATGTCCCATTTGGAGGTGTTGGAAGATTAGGTTAAAGAGGTAGGTTATGCGGCGTTTGGAGGTAGTCTGGTAGGTTGCTGGGCAACAGTCAAGAGTAAAAGGGAAGGAGCGAGAAGGTTGGCAATTGGCTTGGAGTCTCACATCTCTGGCTGTAAGACACCCGGCTTTGAATGAGATTTGGAGTGTTTCTTCGAACCAAGAGTAGGTCTGCTTTTGAAGTATAATCGCCGTGACTCTGTCCGCTTTAGGGATATTATTTTCGTGGTATATGATAGCTTCGGTGGCATGCAATCCGCTCTTCTGGCTTTGAGACTGGTGGAACCCTCCGAGATCTCTGCTATACAGGGAAGTTTGGCATCACAGACTTGTAATCATGTGAACCGGCTCGCACTCTTGGGTTGTCAGAAGGCAAAATTGTTGGTTGAGGTTCGATGTGATATGAAAGGGGCGAACAAGCGCATGGAGCTCTGCCTCCGAACATGAATCATATTCAAGATTTCTCTATCTCCAAAAATATCCCTTCGTTTGGGTCCCAAACACCGCTTTTCTGGCAAGATAGCTTTCGTCATATGTAACTCGTGAATCCGTCAATGCTGGTCAAGCGTGGGGAGACGAAAAGATGACACAATTTTGAGCAAGAAAGGTAGCCTTTCTGTTTCTGGTGGTATTAATCCTCTTCCTTAATGGCAGCGTCCCTCGTCAGGTCTACAACTTTGTAGACCTGACGATTACCAAGTTTATACGCTTCCCTCGCTGTTTCCGCCCAAAGTCTTGTCTGAGCCTCGGGTCCCAGGCCAGCCATATGGCACGTCATCTCCACCACTCTGCGCCACTTCTTCCAGGCTTCATCACCAACACCCAGAGTGCACACCGGCCAGTCGCTGCCAAACATGATGCGTTCGGGCCCAAAGGCGGCTATCACCACGGCAAGCCAGGGGAGGATAGCAGAGAGAATCTCTTCAGCAGGACGGGCCCTCAAGGACTCGGGCATCTCGCTGAAGCAGCCACTTAGTTTCATGTAGGTACGGTCGCACTTGCTGAGAGTGAACATGGCGGTGCGCCAGGCGATGTATGAGGGATCCGTTTGTACGTTGACGATGGTCAGATCTGGCTTGCAAAGGTGGTCTGAGATGATGACCATTCGTTAGCATTTGGTCCATGTTGGATGCGTGTTGGAATCTGAACTTACTCAGGATAAAGACCACCTTGTCCTCCTCATTTTCCACACCATCGTGTGCACGATCGATCATTTCTACTGCCTCCTCCAGCTGGATTCTCCCTCTTTTGTGCTGGTCAACACCCAGGTCGAAGACGAACTTCTTCCTGCCAAGAAGCTTCAGGCCCTCGATAAAATCGTCACTTAGCGCTGTTCCGTTGGGCTTATCCTGCAGCAGGTAGCGGAAACCCTTAATCTTGGCCCATGTTTCAGGCCCGGCTTCCTTTTCCGCAGCAGCAAGATACTTTTCCAACTCTGCAGCGCCCAACACAACAGGCGCCCATGGCACGATTCCAAGGCAGTCACGGCCATCCTCAGCCGTGTGGCCCTCGCCTGGGTTCGGCTGGCCGGTTACGATGCGGCGGAACCATGCGATTTCTTGTAGCGGATGAGTCCAATCTTTGGCATTGTCGTTTTTCCGGTCGACCTCGACGAGGACGAAGCCCTGAAGATTGCCAGGCGCACCGGTGGCGGTCTGGTATTCCTGGATGGAGTGCTGTTTGGCGAGAGGGTTGTCTTCAGCGTACCACTGGTGGGTTTCTACCTCGGACTGGGGATAGAGGTGAACATGGGTGTCGATGATGGGGACGGAGACGGCGGGAGAGGATGCCATCTTGATCAGGTCGTTGTCGGGCTTGATGTTGGTAGAGTGACAGAAAGGTTTGGCAAGGAAGTAGGCTTCAGTAACAGCTCAGGTAGAGAAAGAGAGGAAGACAAGCGAACAATGTCAGAGATGGCAGTAGAGATAAAGGTCAGAATGGAATATGAACGTCGAAGCGGTGTACCGTTCTGCAGGCAAACCAAAATTGAACACAGTAGTAGTATGAATGGGATTCAGCTGAGGCGGGACTCTCAATCGAGCCTTCTCCTTCTTATACTTTCCATCCGGTATTAGCATTGGCAGGCACGCGGTACAGTACGAGGAGAGTACCTCGATGGTCAGGAGGGGGTGGGAGATGGATCGACACGAAGCCAGGAACCACGACGAGGTGGGGTATGGCATGGTTGTAGCCAGCAAAGGGCAGCCCAAGACGGGACAATTCACACCGAGGAAGAGTGGTTACCCCCATCTCCGGCTTCCACTTCTTTGACATCGAGTCCTTTTCCCTTTCGTCTTCCTACAGCACTGTAAGTTTTGAGCTGCAAGACCTGACAGAGAAATAATGACATGTTAGTTCTAAAACTGAGGAAGGATGAAGTTGACGAGGGGAGTTGGCTTCCAAGCTGCCCCCTTGGACTTGCTGAAGTTGGAGCTCTCAGGTGGGGTTTGATGTGGAGATATGGGGTTGGCCAACTGCCACTGATGCTTGTCAAAATCGCTTGGCAGCAACACTCCGGTTCAGCACACAGTTCACTTCAGTTCATTGCCCTGTGAAGTGTGAACTTGGGGCCTGCAAATGCGCTGGTGACGCACGCTGAATGATTGCCCGACTACGGAGGCTTGTATGTTCGACTGTAAATTTCCCCACTTTGCCACTGTCAACCGGTTTAACGTCACACCCAATTTTCGTTTGCACCCCGCAACCTATTCTCTGCAACGCCATTCTGCTTTTACCTCCACATCGCCGCTATAACTTCCTTCTGCACTTGTATCCTGCAACTTCGTATTCCTATTCTACTGTACGTCCGTCAATCCCTACTATTACTCATTCCCTACGCGTCCAACCCACATCAAAATGAACTAATCTTCTAATTGTAGGAAGGTAGGTTTGAGTAATCGAATAGACGAGGTTAAAGTATCGAAGTAGATAGATAATTGTTACGATGCACCAGCTCACGTAGTTCCGTATTGCGTAATTAAATATAAATAAAATAAATAATTAAAGCTAAAGAAGGAAAGAGGGAGAGGTTAAAATCTAGGCCCTGGAGTTGTATCCTTATATAGGATAGGACTAGATTCTACTAGCCTCGACCGCCTTCCTTATCTAATCTAATAATATACGTAAAAGTCGCGGTGCCAATTAAATAGCCGCGACGAACTAATTGACTAGTCGTACATCTCTAGGTTCTAGCCCAGCCAATTAGAGGGCGTATATCCCTAAGGATATAGGTCTCGTAATAGGACGAGTAGGGTTCGCAGTGCCCACACCAAGGTCGCGGGATCCTAGTCGTTACAATAATAAAGTAGAAATTGTCTTCTCTCTTAAGGTTAAGAAAGATAGTAGCCTAGTAATAATTCTAGTATATTGGCTAATATAGTTGATGTTACAGGATTAGCCGTGACTGCCTTGCATACGTACGGCTCCTACTATAGGCAGTTGAGCCTCGTGCTGTACTATTGCTGCTATTGGCCAATAGCACATCACGTGCGTGTGTACGTGCGACTGGTCTGAGCTCTAGGTATAGCCTTCGTATTATACCCTATATTGCTAGACCTACGTATACTTCTCTTTCCCTCTCTTCGTATAATTATATATATTTAACCTACCCCCTACCTTTGGCCTTGCTCCGTAATAGTTAGTTGTACTTACTATTATGCTACGAACGTATAACGTTATTTATTTTATTATCGCCGCTATTATAAAATTCTCCGACGTGCCCGCGATTATTGTACTATAATAGTCCTAATTGTATTGCGCTAATAGGTTCGACTTTTAAAGCCGATTATTAATATTACTACGTTGTATTATAATTGTAATAGTGCTTATAAGGTAGCGCTTATTTAGTTTAGTTATAAAGTAATAGCTTTTCTCCTTATTAATCGAATTAATTAATATTGTCCGTTACCGATGTAGACGTTGCAATTTTTACTATTGGTTTGATTGTCGACCCTTTTAATAAATAGTTCTTCGAGAATATTATAGAATTATTCAATAGTAGCCCTAATCCCGGCGCTATAATTGAATAAAGCGACTTCAATACCGCCTTTAAATTTACTAATTATTACGCCTTCCTATACGTTATTACCGCCCTTGCCCGGTTTATTAATTAAAATATTATTACGGCGAATTCCTTTATTATAGTCGCTAACGACGTATTCGCCGATAATATAATATAGTTGGTAAAATAAGACGTAACTATTTCCGACCTTAATAATAAAGTTGCCTTTTTCGAGAAGTAGTTTATTATTATTTAGAATAAATTTACTAATACTATATCCAAATTCGTTATTATTAACGAAGTTAATAATTAATTGAGAAAGAATTATATTATTAATCTTTGTAAGAAGAATATTATTATTAAAGAGTTTAAGAAGTCTTTTTATTAGTATATAGACCCGATAGATTTAAACCCTTTTAAGTCTATTGATTTGTTTGAATTTAATTTAAAATTAAACGACGACGACGTTAATATTATATTTACCCTTAAATCGAGGATTAGTAAGGATTCCGAAGCCTATATTGGCGAAGGTAGTATTACTATTAAGTATATTGAATTTTATTGCGTTTGGCGTACGAAGATTAAGTTCTATTAATTCTAAGATATTTAGTATTTCGGTTAAAACGAATATTATAAATTTACGTAAGTCCTTTCGTATTTGGGAGGCCCTACTTTTTATATTATATTTCTTTAGATTATATTAATATTGAAGGAGGCCGATAAGGAGAAGTAGAAGTAGAAGATTGGTAAGTTCTTATTCGCTTTCTTCGATATTAAATACGATTATATAAATTTTACTTTCGAATTATATTATAACTTTGAAATTTTGAAGATAAATAAGGGTTAGAAGTAGTTTAATTTCGAGGATAAGTTTATTATTCTTGTCGATTGTTGCGATTTAGACGATTCTATAAAGATTTATTATTTGAAGATAAAGGTTATTAATAATATTTATAATATTATTATTTATTAGTAAGAGTTCTCCGCCTTTAATAATTACGATAAGTAGTTTACCCTATATTATATTTTCGGTATTAATTTCGAGGATTGCGATTAATATAATAAAATTACCGTCTCGTTCTATAAGAATAATTCTAGTAGCTTTAGCTCTGGTAATAGTAATACTAATTCTACTTCTAAATATATTATTAATTAAAGCGGTAACGTTATAGATTTGGACGTTATATCCGCCTTCGACGTTTCTTTAGTACGTATAATTAATAAGGTTATTATTGATTATTGCGTATAGAATAATTTATATAAGCGTTACATTAAATTTGGTTATTAAGTTATCGATTGCTATAATAGTATTAATACTAGTATTTTTAAGTTTAAGAGGGATTGTAACTATTGTAATAACTGTAGTTGTAGTAGAGGAGGTGGTAATATTAGTAATAGTAGTAGACTTGCTATAGGTTAGAACGGCTATAGTAATGGCGCTTGCGTTAATATTATAGGTATTAGAGACGCCGCCGCCGCCGCTTCTACTATTATAGCCGCTTTAGCCGCTATTCTAACCGCCCTTGCTATTGAATACGGCGAGGGAAATAGGTAATTTCTCTATTAAATTGTATAGAGAGGCCGTCGTCTATAATAGTAATAGAAGAGGAGGATATAAATTTGGATTTGGTAGATTTAGAAGTAGTTTAATTAAAGAATTCTATTTTAGATAGTTATAATAATAATTCTATCTTTCTTTCTATTTATATTATTTATAGATTGTATAATTAATAAAGTAAGTATACTGCTTTAATTAATAGTAGGTATTTAGCGTTCGCTTTTATTGATTATAGTTTTATTATTCGCTATATTATACCGTTATTAAAGCTCTTTAAGTTAAAGGCTTTGTATTTAGCCGACGGCGTCTTTAAGGACTTTATTACTTATTATTACGAGGTCTGTCTTTAAATTGGTTATTATACTGAGATAATTGCGATATTAGTATACGATTTAGTAGTAGATTATTTAATAATTTTGGGTATATTGTAGTTTAAATTTTATAACCTTTTAGTATTTTAGTTAGACGGTTCGGTTATATTTACGGAGATATATATTAGCCGTTGTCTGTCCGCTAATTTATCTTTTTCCTTTTGTCGAGTATTTAAGGTCTAGGACTATACGAAACATTGCGAGGTTGTATATTGAATTACCGCCCTTCTTATTCTAGTAGTGGAGGATAAACCCGAAGATTTAGTAATTATCGAGGACTTTGACCTTAAGACCGCTAACCGTTTATTATTCGCCTAGAGGGTAAAATATATTACGAAGTAATAGCTTACCCGGTTAGAGGTTTACGAAATATATTTTAATATCCTATTAATTACAGACCCCGTCTTTAAAACTAAGCCTACGATCTGCCGCCTCGTTATTAATTAGTAGAGGTTTAATACGGACTATTATATCTCCGTTTATTATATTTATTATTCGAGCGACCTAGTTAATTTAGTAGATATTAAAAATCTAATGGCTATTAGTTTTAATTAGCTTTGTAAGACTTATAAATTTCGGGTATTTTGTATATTATACGTAGAAATTATTAAAATTATCGAGGAAGTTAGGGTAGAGGAGGAAGCCCGGGCTAAAGAAGTAGAAGAAGGCGTTTTAGAGTTTGAGGAGTAAGGAGACGATGAAGGCGTTGTTAATAAAGGGGTAGGGATAGGATTAGAGTAAGTAGGAGATTTATTAACGAGTCTATTAATTAAAGAAATAATATAGGAGATTATAAGTAGTAACGGCGTTAAATATAAGAAGTTATTAGGTAAGCGCTTTTATTTTTGGATTGACGTTTGTACTAGTAAGGGTTTTAAAGTCGTTATCCGGGCTATTAGGATTATTAATAAGGTTTACTTTAACGGTAAATTGGACGAGGATTTTTAATAATATAAAGAGGCTATTAAAATCGTTAGAATTATTAAAGAAGATATTACTAAATTTTACGAGAAGGCCGATAAGCCCTTTAAGACCGATATATAAATTAAAGAGAAGTTTCCTAATTAATATTGGAAGTATATCGATATATTTAGGTTTAAGAAGGCTACGGTTATTCCTCCTTATTACTTTTACGATTTTAAAATCGAATTGAAGTTAGGCGAGTAAGCGTTGTATATTAGATTTAGACTTTTTAACCCCGACGAATTAAATATTATTAAGAAATAAATCGACGATAATTTTAAAATCGGTTTTATTCGCTTATTTTAATTAGAGGCCGCTTCCTAGATTCTACTTATAAAGAAGTTAAGTGGCGGAATCCGAATTTGCGTAGATTATAGAAGTATTAATAATATTATTTTTAAAAGCCGTTACCCGTTTCCTTTAATTAAGGAAACCCTTAATATTATTTGTAAAGTAAAGATTTTTATTAAATTTAATATTATCGCCGCTTTTAACTATATTTGTATAGTAGAAGGATACGAATGGTTGATTGCTTTTATTATCCGCTTTAGCTTATTTGAGTCCTTAGTCTATCCTTTTGGACTATAGGGAGCCCTAGGCGCTTTTTAGAATTATATTAACGATATTCTATATAATATTTTTAATGTATATGTAATTACTTACTTCGATAATATTTTAATCTTTTCTAATAATAAAGCGGATTACGAGCGCTATATTAATAACGTCTTTAATTAATTAGCTAAGGCGGGCCTATAAATCGATATCGATAAATGCGAATTCTATATTAAGAAGATTAAATATTTTAGGTTGATTATTACGCTTAGAGGTATTAAAATAGACCCCGAAAAGATTAAAGCTATTACTAATTAATAGCCCTCTACTTCTAAGAAGTTCCTATAGAGTTTTTTAGGTTTTATTAATTTTTATTAACGTTTTATTAAAGGATTTTTAATTATAGTTATACTTTTATACGATTTTATAAAATAGGATGCCGAATAAGAATAGATTGTAGTTTAGTAGTCTATTTTCGAGACGTTAAAAGTAGTTTTTATTAGCGGACTTACCTTATATATTTATAATTGGTCTAAGAAGATTATAGTTGAAACCGATGCTTTTAATTGGGCTTTTAGAGGAATACTCTTTTAATACGGTAATAATAAAGTGTTTTACTCTGTAGTCTATTTTTTAGCGAAGTATACCGTTGCGGAATATAATTACGATATTTATAATAAGGAATTGCTAATTATTATTAAAGTATTAGAGGAATGGAGATTAGAGTTAGAAGGAATATAGTAATTGTTTAATATCGTTACGGATTATAAGAATTTGAAGACATTTATTACTAATAAATAATTAACCCTCTACTATATATACTAATTATAGTTCTTATCCCGCTTTAATTTTCTTATTCGTTATACTCCGGGTTCGAAGAACCTTCGACCCGACGCTTTGAATAGGAAATTTAAAGACGTACTACTAAATATAGAGGATTATTATTTAAAAGTTAGGAATTATAAGTTAATTAACTCTACCCGCTTCGAGGAAGGCTATTTCGAGACTTTATCGGTTGCGAATATTGAAGAGTTAGACGTTAATAAGGAGGTCTTCCTATTAGTATTAAACGCCTTCGAAGAACCCGATAAGTCTACGGATAATATTATCGAGGAGAGTTATATTTAATCTACGTTAATATAAAAGGTAGTTATTTACTTATAAAATTTTAACCATTCGGAATAGCGCCCCTATATTAGAAAAAAGTTAAAAATAATATTTATAGAGTACTCTATAATAGGAGGTAAGGTATATTATAGGGGAAGAATATTTATTAACCTAAACGATATAATTATTTATTTATAGTTAATTTATTACGCTTATTCTTCGCTAACGGTAGGATACCCTAGTAAGGATAAGATTTAGGTATAAATAAACGAATATTAATATTAATTAAGTATAGCGGAGGTTGTAAAGGTTTATTATAAAAGTTATTTAGTTTATTCGAAGATTAAGGTATTATGAAGGGCTAAAGTAGGCTATTTTAAATTAATACTAGCCGTTTTCGTCCTTTAGAAGGATATTTCCGTCGATTATATCTCTCCCCTTTTAGAAAGTCTATATTTAGGCTAGAAGTTTAAATATATCGCCGTTGTAGTAGATTATTTAATTAAAATATAGTATTATATTACTATTGAGATTATAGAAGTAGAGGAGTTGGCCGATTATTTTATTAATAGGATTTATATTTTATACGGCCTTTTTAATACTATAGTATTAAATTGCGGCTCTTAGTTTATATCCCTATTTTAGGCTACTGTTTGTAAAAGATTAGTTATTAAGAGGTTGTTTAGTTCTATTTTCTACCCTTAAATTAATGTTTAAATAGAATATATAAATGTAAAGATAGAGTAATATTTATAAATCTTCGTAAATTGGGTATAGATAGATTAGGCTAAATAGTTGCTATTAGTAGAATTCGCCGGTAATAATATAATCTTAAAGACTATAGGAATTACCCCGTTCTTCGCCAATTATAGTTTTTATTTACGGATAGGTATTGAATTATCTTTAATTATATTATCTTAATTCTCCTTAATCTAATAGAAGGAGTATTTGAAAGTTTACGAATTGGTAGTTCGATTCGAGGTTATTTAGGATTATATACGCACTTTAATAAAGAAGGCGTAAAATTGTTATAAGGTTAATATTAATAAGAAATATTCCGATATATTAAAATACTACTTTAGAAATTTGGTTATATTGAATACGATTAATTTAGCGAATAATTGCCTATATAATAAATTTTACCCTTATTAAAAGGGCCCTTTTAAGGTCGAATAAGTATATTCTTACAATATTAAATTTATTTTGCCTATTAATATACGGTGCTCCCCGGTATTTTATATTTCTATAATTAAGCCTTATAAGGAAGGTTTGTTTAATTAAACCGTTATTTAGAGGGATATACGCGTTAATGAAGGTAGGGTAATAATTAGAATTGATAATTACGAAGAAGTGTCGGAATAGGAATTCGATAAGCTTTTCGATTGTAAATAAAGGGGGGGTAATTATTATTAGTTCTATATAGTAGTATAAATTTATTATAACCCTATTGAGGAACCGATTACTAATATAATTAATACGAAGAAGACTATTATTACTTTTTATAATAATTATTCCGAAGTATTTATTTTATTAGAGGTTAAATAGTAATTAGAAATTATAATTATACTATAAGAATAAACCCCGGTATTAATTTTAGTACTCCGAATATTAATTTTAATACCTTATATATTCCGAACCCTAGCCCCCGTCCTACTCTTAAGATGCTTTAAATATATTACCGATTTGAAGGAGTAGATTAACGCCGTTATTGCGGATATTGTAATTGGGAAATAAGTAGCCCCGTTTTAGATATTAATTTTAACGATCGTAGCGACCCCTTATAAGTTAGAGGTATTATCCGAGGAGGATATAAGGAAATTGGACGAGGCTTTTAAGAAGATTTTTAAGAGGTTATCGGAAATATAGTAAGGGAAGAGGCTTTTTACGAAGAATATAGTAAATAAATTAGAGGTAGGGATTTATTAATAGGGTGACGATAATTAGATTGCGGAGGAGTTTAGGGATATAAGGAGGATCTAGGAATTACGAACGGAAGATTTCGAGGACGGGTTTAATCTATAGGTAGAAGAGTTTAAAGACGGAGATTAAAGGGGATAATTTATTATTTTATATATATATAAATTTTGAAGCTCTAAAACTTCTTTTATAGGGAAGTAGTATTATAGGATTAGCTATAACTACTTTATATACGTACGGCTCCTACTATAGGCAATTGAACTTCGTACTATGCTATTACTACTATTGGCTAATAGTATATTACGTACGTATATACGTACGACTAGTCTGAGTTCTAGGTATGGCCTTCGTACTATGTCCTATATCGCCAGACCTGCGCATACCTCTCTTTCCCTCTCTTCGTATAATTACGTATATCCAACCTACCTTCTACCTTTGGCCTTGCCCCGTGATAGTTGAATAGAGTACTCAAAGCGGAGTAGAAAGGTACGTAGTAGGTACGGAAAGGATGTATATTATATTTAA
Organism: Neurospora sp. CHS-2018c; assembly: GCA_009806235.1. Classification (NCBI taxonomy): domain Eukaryota; kingdom Fungi; phylum Ascomycota; class Sordariomycetes; order Sordariales; family Sordariaceae; genus Neurospora; species Neurospora sp. CHS-2018c. The sequence goes on along the minus strand of RAPC01000052.1, from coordinate 1,002,381 downwards.
TTCGAATTTAATCGAATAAAATCAACTAAAAATATCTGGTTTATATATATAGTATATATAACTATATTATTAACCCTTATATTTTATTAAGTATAATATAGACTTGTAAATCTATTATAAGTCTATAATTTATTATATATATATATTTTCAGTCCTATAGTCCCCTATAAACTAATTACGGTAGTATTTAGGTTATAAGACTATAATTTATATATATATTTTATAAGAGAAAAATATAAACTCTTATATTGAAGAGAAAAATTATTTCTTTCAAAAACTCTTCTTTATAATTATAATATCATTATAATCATTATGTCACAGGTTATATTATTGAAGAGAAAATTATTTATTTCAAAAACTCTTCTTTATAATTATAATATAATTATAATTATTAAAATTTTTTTTTATATAATCTATATATTATATTTTAATAATATATTTTATATATATAAGGTAAAAAGGTACTAAATACCAAAAACCTTTCTTATAGGAAAACCTTATATAAATATAAGATAAAAAACCTATATTCCTTCTAAACTAATTTTCAGAATAATAGTTTTATAAGATTTAAATATCCATTGGGGTTATTAAAATATTAGCCAATTATTCTTTATATATAGAATTTTAGCCTTATTATTTATAGCCTTCCTTATAATATTTTTTAGGATTATTAGCCAACCGGCTATATTATTCTTATTATAAGAAGTATAAGGCTTAGAATATTTATTAATAAATATTTAATAATGAATCTTTTTAGACTTTTAGCAATTAAAATAGTTATTCTAATAATCTTTTATTTAAAGATTACTATTATTCTTTTTCTAAAGTTATTTTTATTTAGGATATTTATATAAATAGCTAAATATTTGGTTTATTTATTCCTTTATAAATTTGACTTTTATTTAAAGTCAATTTAACCTTATTTCTTTAAAGTATAGAAGCTGGATTTCAATCCATTTTTATTTTATTTATTTTCAATATATTATATTATATAGAATATATTTTATATAAGGTATAAAAGGTAATTAATACCAAAAACCTATTTTTTATAAGAAAATCTTATTTATCTATATTTTTATAGAAGTTTAAGATAAAAAACTTATTTTTTCAAGCTTTTTGTTGGTATAGCTATATTAGTGCATATAAATCGGTGTATTACTTCGATTTTATTTTTAATTCAATACTTAGGAAAGTAGCGACCTTTTTAAGAGTTTGAACCTTTTTATTCTACTATTTATTTATAGTAGATTTCTTAGGGCTTGGTTATTAATATAACCGAAAATAATAATATTTAAATTATTATTTATAAAAGCACTATTCTCGAAGGGGAAAAACTTCGAAACCAAGATTTTAATACTTTAGTTAAATATTTATACCAAAGTCGAGGGTTTTATTTTAAACTATATAAGGCTTTCTTTAATTTATACTTTTTATTAAGTAATAAATTATAATAATAANAAGCACTATTCTCGAAGGGGAAAAACTTCGAAACCAAGATTTTAATACTTTAGTTAAATATTTATACCAAAGTCGAGGGTTTTATTTTAAACTATATAAGGCTTTCTTTAATTTATACTTTTTATTAAGTAATAAATTATAATAATAATTAATTGTAGGTATAATATATATACGCTTATTTTTATACCCGTAGACGAAAGCGTTAACGTCGTATAATAATAATTCTTAGCTAATAATAATAGTTATAATAAAGAATATTTTTTCCTTTATTATTACTAGTTTAATTACTAGTATTATTATTATAATTATTATTATTTCTATTAATAATAATATTTATATTATTAATATTTATAGTATTTTATATTCTTTTCTTTTTAAGAATATTATTATTATTATAATTCTAGTTATTTTTACTAGTCTTTATACTAGTGTTTTTTATTATAGGCTTTTTATTTTATATACCTATTTGCCTTCTAAAGCTTATTTATTTTGGGTAGGTCTACTATTTCCCAATAGTTTTTTGACTTTCCAATTCTTCTACTTTTATATTTATAGAATTTATCTATTCTTTACTATAGGAACTCGCTATAGCCTATTTTTAAGTAAAAGCATTTTTAATATTATTAAAATAAATAATAATATTAAGGATAGAATTGTCTATATGGCTGTAGACTGGAATTTTTATAATATTCCTTATTCTTCCTATATTACTACGCGTAGATTTTTGTAATACTTTTTATTTGGAAAGTTATTACTAGANTAATATTATTAAAATAAATAATAATATTAAGGATAGAATTGTCTATATGGCTGTAGACTGGAATTTTTATAATATTCCTTATTCTTCCTATATTACTACGCGTAGATTTTTGTAATACTTTTTATTTGGAAAGTTATTACTAGAATTAATTATTCTTAGTAATTTGCGTAGACCTTAATAATAATTTAGGATATAATAATCTATTATTATTATTTTAATATTAATGTTTTTATTAATATTATTTTTATTCGAATTATTTTATATAAGTCGAATTCTAGATTCAGAATTAGATTTATCTTTAATATTATTATTTATAATAATATTTTCTAATTTATTAATTTTAATATTATTATTTTTAATAATAATTTTTGAATCCCTTTTAATAGTATTATTATTTATACTATTATTCCTAGTATTATTTATACTAGTATTATTACCAATATTATTATTTATATTGGAAATGGATAAATTCTTATTTATAGTATTAAGGTATAAACGTTTTAATACTTTAATATCTTATTTCCAAAATGCCCTATTTTTCTAGAAGCTAAAGTGTAAGATCACGAACAACGAGAGCAAGCGTGTATACGGTTGATTGAGTAGATGTGTGATGATGCTATGGAGAAGAGGAGAGACTGGCAAGTCTGGAAGGCTAGAAATGGTGCGGTCTGGGCAGGGCACAGAATGGGCACGGTCCATGGGACTGCCCTGTGCCTGCCGGACCCACCGACATAAAGTCTTTATAAATATTATTATTTTCCCTATAGCCTATTAAAATTGCTTTTTCGGCTTGGGGGCCTAGCTTTAAGATATTAGGTCCCTTTAATTTATTAAAGACTATTAATCCCTAAATTCTAATATATTAATATCAGATATTTATTATATTTTAATTATAAAATATTTTAAACCTTATAGTTTTATAGGGTAATCTATTCTTATAAATAGGCGGCCGTTATTAACGCTTTTTTATTTGCGTTTAATAATAAGGCTCTTACTTTCTTTAGTAAAATCCTATTTATCTTTTTAGGAAAACCATTTTATTCTTTTAATATAAAGAATATTTAATTGGTATATTATTCCTTTATTATTATTATTCTTCCTTTTTATTTATTAAGGAGCTTATAGCTTCGTTAATTCTTTCCTTATTTTAATAAGGTAATTAATAATATAACGAATAGCCTTTTAAAAGTAATAGATATTTATAAGTACTATAAGGATTTATAGCAAGTAGGCTATAATAGCTACTATTAATCTTATAGTTTTAACTATAATTTTATATAGTATTACTTTTAATACTTTTTTCTTTTTATTATTTAATTATTTCAATTATTTAGAATAATTATTATTATAACCCTTTTTATAAGAAGTAATCGTATTTTAAATAATATTTTTAATATTATTCGTACTATAATAAGTAGAATACTTATATAGTACGTTTAAGGTAATCGATTTATTGTTAATCGATTTATTAATATTAATATATTTATTAATATTATTATTATTCTTGTTTTAAATAATATTTATAATAGTATTATTCGTAATACTATTTTTTATACGATTATTTTTCTTCTTTATTATACTATTAATATTAATAGTATTTATATCGACTTTTAAATAGTCGATTATTGGGTTTTATAAATCAATCGGTAAAAAGTATAAACCGTTAATTTATATACTAATACTAAAGGTATTAAATCCGTTTTATATAATATTTATTTAGAATAATATTATATTTTCCTTTTAATATATAGTTATATATATATTTAATTTTAGTATATAATAACAATTCTTTTAAAAGCATTTTCCTATTAGAACCTTTAAAATATATAAATATATTTTCAATTTCTAATATAGGCTCCTTTTAAGCCTTAACCTAAGAAATTCCTTATTGGATTTTCTTTAATGTATAATAGAATTCCTTTTATAAGGTTATATAAACCTTTAAACTAGAATTTACTATAAAACTTTCTTTTATAGTTATTTTTATCGTTTTATTAAACGAAGCATTAATATATATTTTTAGGAAGACTATTAAATAGCCTTTTAATTCCTAAATTTAAAGCTTGGCTATAATTAGCCTCTAGTTCCTTAGAAGGATTCTTTTTAATATTATTATTTTTAATAATATTATACTTTCTTAATATTATTATTTTTAATAATATTAACATATATAGTTATGCTTTTTCTATATTAAAGATTTATTATAATAATAATCCTTTTAAATCTTAAAGGATTTTTTAATAGAAACGGATTTTTATAAGAACTCTACAATGAATATCTTATATCTTTTATATTTTTATAAAAGTATAAAAATAATTATTTTCTTTAATAAGAATAATAATTATAAAAATCGTAAAGATTTTTAAGACCTTATATATATAAAGATCTATTATAATAATAAATCTTAATAAGGTTTTAAATATTTTTAGAAATATTTATTAATAAGAATTATTAAATATTAAAGTCTTATTTCTTTTATTTACTTATTTATAAATAATAGTATAAAATAATTATTTTCTTTAATAAGAATAATAATTATAAAAATCCTTTTTTTTGGATTTTTAAATTATATTTGTATACAAGAACTTATAGGACTATTAGACTGAAAAAATATATATATAATAAATTATAGACTTATAATGGATTTACAGGTCTATATTATACTTAATAAAGTATAAGGGTTAATATATTACGGGTAAAGGTTGGGTGTAGATGTAGATATGCGTAATTGTACGAAGGAGAAAGAAGGAGAGTATAGACGAGTACTTAGAAGACTAGCCTTATAAGGACGGTCCAATTGTAAGCCCGATGTAGGTCTACGGCTGGAGGCCGCTATAGCTAATCGATTAATAGCGATAGTAATCTTAAAAGCTATTATACGCTAATATAAGGCACGTGAATAATTACGTACGATATAGACTAGCCCTATAATATTTCCCCGGACTAAAAGAAATTATATAATTAATTAAAATTATATAAAATAATAGAAATCCTTATTAAACGAATAGTCTACCTTCGAAATACCTCTATAGCCGCTATTACTATATACTACAGCGACTTCCGTTGCGGGGTTGGAACTTCCCGCTCCGCCTCCCGTCCTCTATATCCGTATTCTCTAACCGGGGCCTCCGTCCCTACAGCTAGCCTAACCTTCTTTAATAACCGCTTCCGCTTCTTCTCTACTACTACTTAATTTAGGGAATATAATTCTTCTAAATATACTTTATAGAATTTTTATATTTTATTAGGGGTTATAACTATATTAGCGTACGGTTGCTATAATAGTTTGTACGGGGGTGCCTAGACGACGTAATATTCTTAAAAGCCCTTTTCGTTCTTCTAATAGTTATTAAATTTTTCGAAATCGTATTTAATTAAATCCTCCTTATCGTTAATCCTCCTTATAACCCGATTATAATTTGTACGAATATTTTATTCCTTTACGGCCGTCTATTTTAAGATACCGACTTCGTCCTATAATTTTACTTTATTAACGTAGAAGGTTAGATTGTACTTTATATTAATTAGGAGTTTGAACGTAATTTTATAATTGTCTACTTTAAAGATTTCGAAGGGACTTTTAAATAGGGGCGTAAATTTAGCGTATAAGCGACTAATTTTGAAATTTTCCGTATTAAATAGGACCTTATTTCCCATTTTATACTTCGGAATATCCGACCGGCGAATATTAGCGTTATCCTTATATTATTATTAAATACGTTTTACTTAGGCTATAACGTAATTTAAAACTTCTTTAAAGCGGTTAGCAATTTCGTTAACCTTAAAATATTTTGTTTACTATTATATAAATATATTTGGAGGGTAGGGTTTAACTAATTTAATGCCTATTCGAAGGTAGAAGCTATAGTTAGCGAAAAAGGGGGAAATACTAGTAGTTTTAGAAATTAAATTATTATTAGCGAATTCCGCGATTAATAATTAATTTACTTAATCGTCTTATACTTAATTAATATAAAGGCGGAGGTATTTCTCTATTTCCGTATTAATACGTTCGGTTTAATTATTAGTAATTAAATAGAATACGGAAGAGGGTTTAAGGGCTATTTCTAAGTACGAAGATAGCGCTTTCTAAAATTGTAAAATAAATTAGGAACTGCGGTTAGAGACGATAGAATCCGGTAGTCTGTAAATATTATAAACCCTTTTAATAAAACGATCCGCTAGTTCCTCAATTGTAAAATTAACAGTAGAAATAAAATATTGTATTTTAATTAATTGGTTAATAATAATAGTAATATATTTAAATTCTTGTCCGCAATGTATATAGGGCGTTAGCGGGGTAATATAGTTTACCGAAATATCTTTTTACGGCGCGAAAAGTATTGCTAGCGGTTTTAAAAAGTTATAGGGGGTGTATTATAATAGTTTAAATTTAGTGTATATTAGGTAAGCCCTATAATAGGCTTTAACGGTAGTGTATATTCTTAATTAGAAGAAGGATTACGAGAATAATAAATAGGTTTTTTCGTAGCTTAAGTGTCTAATTAAAGGCGAATTGTAAATACGGCGAAGGAATTATAGTTAAAGTTTAGTATTTACGGGGTTAACGAAAACGGCGCTGCGATAGTACGCCCGTTTTTAAATCGCTTTATATTTAGCGAAGGATATTTTCTTTATTTAGTTTTTAACTTCTTTAAATTATACCTTCCGGTTAGGGTCCGATAAATAGGCTATAATATTTTATAAAAAGATTAATTTCTCGTAACCTTCTACAATTAAATCGTCGGTAGATTTCTCGTTTATAATCTCTAATTCGCAAATATATTCGGTGCCGACGTCGATTTCCTTTCTTCTGTCCTTTAAAACGAAAGCTCTATTAACGAAGATATTGTAGTCGAATAAGATTTTATTCTTAATTAGTAATTATTCGTCGACTTCGTCCTTAGGTAAGTCTTTTAATTTTCGGCTTAGGGCGTCGGGGCGTACTTATAATAAGTCTAATTAATATTTGATTATAAAATTAAACCGAGAGAGGAATTAGAATTATTATATATAATAGGGGGTAAATTACTTATTAATAGTAAAAGTCTTTAAAGTCTTATAATTTATAAAGACTTCGAAAGGTTGTTGTACTCCTTCTAATTCGGGGCGTTACTCCTCTAGGGCTTTAATAATTATTAGTAATTCTTTATTATAAATATTATAGTTATATTCGGCCGAGGAGTATTGTTAATTGAAGTAAATAATAGGACGAAGAATACTTTCCTCGTCGTATTGTAATAATATACTATTATAAACCTAATTTGAAGCGTCCGTTTCGACAATTATCTATTTAGACTAATTGTAAATACGAAGTATTAATCCGCTGTTAAAGGCCTTTTTAAGGGCTTCGAAGGACTTTTAGTACTACTCTATCTACTACTAGTCTATTACTATCTTTTTAATTAATTTGTATAGCGGACCTGTAATAATTGAGAAGTATTTAATAAAATGCCGATAGAAGTTAACGAAGCTTAAGAAGCGTTATAACGCCCTCTTAGAGTTTAGAGTTTTTTAAAATATAATTATAGAGACCTTCTTTAGATTTATCTTAAGGTTACCCGGAGTAATAATGAGATTTAGGTATTTCGTATACGTAATATAGAATTCGTATTTATTAATATCGATTTGGAGCTCCGCTTTGATTATCTATTATAAGACTTCCTTAATATGCTTCTCGTATTCCTCTTCGTTGTCCGAATAAATTAGGATATTATTAAGATAAATAGTAGTATAAATATTAAATATATTATATAGTACGTCGTTAATATAATTTTAGAAGGTTCTTAGGGCGTTTTATAGACCGAAAGGGTATATAATAGATTTATAGAGGTTAAAACGGGTAATAAAAGTAGTAAACTATTTATACCTTTCCTTAATACGGATTCTATTGAAGGCGGTAATAATGTCGAATTTAGTAAAAATCTTAGCTTTATAAATAGTATTGAAAGTCTCTTTAATTAATAGTAATAGGTATTAAATCTTTAATATTATATTATTAATACTACGGTAGTCTATGTAAATGCGGATATTACTATTCGGCTTTTTAATTAGTAGGATAGGAGAAACGGCTACTAATTGTAACGGCTGAATAAAGTTCTTCCTTAAATTATCGTCGATTTACTTTTTAATTACAATAATTTTAATAGGTAATATCTATTGTAGTTATATATTAGGGGGCGTTTCTCCTAATTAGAATTCGATTTTATAATTATAAGAGCGATGTAGAGGGACTTTATTTATTAGAGAGGGGAGGAAAGCTATTACTTTATTAATATAATAGCAGCCTTTTAATTTCTTTAAAATTTCGAGAATTTCGTCTTTAATCTTCGCGGGGCGATCGGTTTTATCGAGAAATTTCTTTGCGTCCTCTTTAGAGATTTTGGCTAAATATATTTATTAGATTATCTCTTTATAGAGCGGCGCGTCTTCGTCGAAGTTTCCAGTAAGGTAGATAGCTTTAGTAAGAATCGCGGCCTTGTAAGAGTTTTCTAATAAATAAATATTAACTATTTCGTTAATAAAACTATAAAGAATAAAGAGAAGACTTTCCTTATATTATTAATTATTACCCTCTATAATATTATTGACTATTTCCTCGGTTAAATCTATATCTTAAATTCTTATTACGGCCGCTAATTTTTCGATTTGAGCGTAGTTCGTAACGTATAATTATAATTATTATAATTTATAAACGTAATTAAAAATAGTTATATTGAATTCCTTAATATTATTAGAGTCGAAGTTGTAATTAGCATTATAAGGATAATAGGAGGCGTAAAGGCGCTTCGTACCCGTTGAAATACGTCGGCTATCAAGGCGGACGTAAGGTTTATAGAATACGGGGCTTTTAATTTTAATAAGGAAAGCGGCTGTACTAGTAATACCGACCTTCGATTTAGTTCTTCTAATTATTAGTACTTTAATAGGGGTAGGAATAATTCGATAGCCGGTCTTAGGGTCGACTTTAGGGGTTTTTATAATTAAAGACGGCTTTACAATTAGAAATACTTTTATAATTAAGGGCTTTAGAATAGGTTTAATAATAGTAGGGGAAGACGGAATAATAGGTTCGGTCTCTTCTTTTTAGGGTAGAGGGGGTTCGGTCTCCTTTTTAAGCGGAAGAAACGGAGCAGCGGGCTTTTTACGAATAAAAATTATAAAGACCCTATTAATTAAGGTTCTAAGGGTTGTAATTTAGTTTCTCAAGAAGTTAAAAAGTAAATAATAGCCGTAGTAAGCGGGGTTATTAAAATATACCCTATATTACTCGTAATCGATTTCGGGCTTATAATATTATATTTACGGAAAGCCTAAAATAATTAGATAATTCTTAGAAATATTATAAATTAGGAAGGTTACCGTTTCCTTATAATAACTAATACGGAATTTAGTTATTACTCCCTTAAAAATAATACTTTTAATTATTCTATTAATAAAAACGAATTTCTTTATACGAAAAAGGTAAAAACGGAGAAGGTTATACCTAATAATAAACAATTAATTAATAAAAATAAAAGTAGAATAATCGGTATTAATAAAGGAAATATAATAATCTTTATACAAACCGGTTATAATATAAGAAGATAAGAGTATTGAATTTGGCGAAGTAGAATTATTTAAAAATTGAATTTTAACCTCCTCTAAAACTTTTAATTTAAAAGAGTTTGAAATTCGTCTTTAAGATGAAGATAACCGATAAGGCCTCTATATACGATTAGGTATAGAGGCTAATCGTTTTCCGAATCGTTATAATATTCGCTATTAATAACAGGCTCTATAGGAATAATAGTTATAGTAATAGGTATAGTATTAGCGGCGCGGATTTTTTCTTAATTACTATAACTATAATTACAATTCTTACCCTTATTCTTACCTTTATTCTTACTTTTTTCGTACTAAAGGCCTTTACTACTATAATTAATAGAGGCGAAGTAATTACGAATAATATAATTATTACTTCCGTAATAACGATACTTATTATTACGGGTATATTAGTCGAAGACTTCTTTATAAATAAAAATAGCGAAGTCGACGGCGTTAAAATCTATTTTATTACCGCCCTAATTAACGGTACGCTCGTCGGCGCTACTACTACTACTACTATTACTATTACTACTACTAGTATTACCCTTATTACCGGTATTAAAATCCGCCTTATAAAAATAATTAGCTAATTTATTATAATAATCGGCGTTATCGAAGTTACGAATAATAAGGCGGTAAAAATCGAATTATTTAATAAAATCGTTCTCAATAAAGGGGTTATAGTAAATTAAAATATTACGGAGGCGTTTATTAATTTTATTATATAAGTAATAGACTTTTATAGCGTTATTAAAATTATAATACAATATAAGGGTAGTAAATTCGACTTCGAATTCGGAGAAAAGCGTATTCTTTTAATATAAATTAGTAAGGCGGCGGTTAGTATCGAATTTTAGGTCGACGTTATCGAAGCGATTATTAAAGTATTTTATAAAAGTAACGCTATCCTTCTAATACTACTTCTCGTCGTTAACTTTTAATAATATAAAATCGAAATTAATTTAAATATTAGATAAAAACTTTAGGCCTAATAGTATTATAGTTTTAAAGATTTTAATATCCTTAGTAGTAAAATAGGTTTTATTAATTCTCTATAAGGTAATAATACAGAACTTCTAGGAATAGAAGGCTTCGTAGTAGTAGGTAAGATTTTTCTCTTTACCATCGAAGACGGAAGGGTCTTCAATAGAACGCTTAAGGAATATACCGGAAGATATTATCTTTATTTAAAAATCTTCGAATTCTTATTAGAGTAGGGCGTATTCTTACTTTAATTAAGTATATTCGAGGTTAAAAGTATCGAAAGTAATTTAATTATCGTCGACGACTTAATATATAATATTAAACTCGTATTTAGAATAATAGAAGTCGGTAGCAACGTTATCGTTATTTTAGAAAACGGAGAGAAAAATACGACTAAAGGGTTTAATAATAGATTAGAAAGCGGGCTTTCTAACGATTTTAATAATAGTTGTAAAATAGTCGCGAGGAATAAACCTAAGTCTATCGTCGTTATTAAATCCATTAAGGAAATTATAAATATTATGAATAAAATCGACTTTAATTAGGGTAATACGATTAATATTAATATTAAATATATAATTTTCTATAAGGACGTCGAAAAGGTTATTAAAGTCGAAGGGGTCGTAAAATTCGTTATTATCGGACTCCGGGATTATAGCAAAATTAGGCAAACCGGTATCGGCTCCGTTATTACTAGTAGAAAGAAAGGGGTAGTCGTTAATATTAAAACTATTATTATCGCCGTCGAAGGAGATAAATAATATAGGGAATACGACGATAATTTATCGTTGTAACGATTAAAATAGAAAGAGATCTCTTATTTATTAAATAAAGAGAGTAGCTCTTTATTTATTAAATAAAAGAGCGCGAATTAGATTGCCGATAGGGCGATTTGGTTCGATAGCAGTATTGGATTTTGCGATTCGGCAACGAGGCGATTCCTGTTAGTCTTATTCTCTCAGAACCGCCGGGGCTAACGCCGAAGGCGGTCTGAGCCTAAATTGAATAAAAGTGGGGTTTGACCCCGGGCTCCCTTTCTTCCCTCCCTTTCTTACCTTTCCTTTAGAAACAACCCTTATATTATACGTTACTAATTTAAAAAATATATCACGAGGATAGTCTTAACGAGACGATCCTCGTAGTACTCTCGGTTTTTTCATATCTTCAAAAATGACCGAAATGCAACTAAAAAGGTCTTGCCTTTTTACCTTTTACTATAGGAATTATCACCTTTTTAGTTGCATCTCGGTCAGCTTTAAAAATATAAAAAAGCCAAGAGTACTACGAGGATCGTCTTGTTAAGACTATCCTAGTAATATATATAGTAGGTTAGTAATCTTTAATATAAGGGTTGATATTAAAGGAAAGGAAAGGAAAAAAAACTAATGTAGATATTGAAATCACCCCCAAGGGGTAGTTTCTCTATAAAAAATAATCGGAATAAAAAAATAAATATACCATTAGAATCGTCTTCTTGAGCTCATCTTCATCGTATTCTTAATTTTTTCATATCTCTATTTTTGGGCCCAAAAAGAATGAGTGAACTTGGAATTTCTTAGGAATTTTGTAGATAATGGCCGGTTTCGTTCAAGTTATGTACAGACGTGATCCTAATGTCACACCATTTGGACCCATAGGGTATAAAACGACTACGCCATATGTAGCGGGGAAGTGGATATAGGCTGATATTTAGGTTGAACGTCTGTTATGAGAGATTAATTCCTATACGGATAGATTGCGCGGTTGAAGATAAATGCGCGATTCTACGGATCTTGGGGTTTGCGCTGTAAATGTAGTAGTTAAAAGGTATAATTAATTATTACGGGCAAAGGTTGGGTGTAGATGTAGATATGCGTAATTATACGAAGGAGAAAGAAGGAAAGTGTAGACGAGTGCTTAGAAGATTGGCCTTATAAGGACGGTCTAATTGTAGGCCCGATGTGGGTCTACGGCTGGAGGCCGCTATAGCTAGTCGACTAATAGCGATAGTAGTCTTAGAAGTTACTATGCGCTAGCACTGTTACGGGGCAAGGCGATACTAAACGTTGGGGGTTAACTAAGATTTGTATAATTGTATAAGGAAGAAGGGAAATTATAGAATTTGTACGTGGCGGCTCGTCCTATATACCCGTGGTTGAGCCCCATCTTTAGTATATGTAATTGACCTACTTACCGGGACGGCAAGTGGTTGGCTATAGCCTCTAGGGCGGTGTAATTAATTAGAGAGCGTATATTAACCCGGTAATTATTGCCGTAGTAATACTACGATTAGATGATAGTTATAGGCTAGCCTTGTAATACTTCCCCGGGTTAAAAATACCTCCGGGGTTTAAATATATTAAAATTATAAATTATTCCTCTCTAGGGATTTGAAACCTTTTACTACAATACTTATAACCCTCTTTAGCGTTATTATTATTAGTATTTCGCCCGCTTAGTTGTATTTTAGTAATTATTTCGGGGCCGGGGCCGTCCCGGCCAGGCCGGGCGCCTCCTATCTAATTGCCTTTGTAAGTACTTTAGCGGCCCTCTACTACTTCCTCTTATTAGCCGCTTACTTCGGGGGAATAGGAGCTTTTAAGTTATTAGCGTAAAATTTGCGGAGGTCGTCGATATAGTCCTTTATATCTTTATACAATTACTAACTTAGGTTATAAAGTTTGCCCTAGACGATGTAATATTTTTATTCGCCGTTTTTAAGGCGGTAACCGTTAATACTTTCGTATAACTATTTTACTACGTCTTTAGTATTGTCGGTACACTTTATTACCTTCCTATAATTAGCTTTGATATTTTACGTACTATTTTGGCTAGGAATGCCCTCGGCGACCTATAGCTTTACTATACGAATATAGAAAGTATAGTTATATTTTATATTTACCGGTAATTTGAAGGTAATATAATAGCTATTAATTATTAGGATTTCGAAGGGGCCTTTCTAGAGTAGTGCTAGTTTTGCCTAGGGGCGCTTAGAAATTAGATTAGTAGTATTAAGAAGAATTATATTATTAGATTAGTATTATAATAAATCCGATTATTTTTCGTTAATATTTTCCTTATAGCGTATTTAAATCTTCTTTATTATAGCGGTAAATTTGTTTAGGATTTTATTAAAACGATTTGTAATTTCCCTAATTTTGAAATATTCGGTCTATTATTATATTAAGAGACCGGGTAAGTATAATTATATAGGTTCGACGCCTATATAGGGGTGGAAACTGTAATTAATAAAAAATAGGGAAATTCCTATTAAGTTTGATTATACATTATTGCCCGCGAATTCGGCGAGTAGGAGTTAATCGACTTAATTATTTTATAATTAATTTACGTATACTTTTAAATAATATTCTATTTTAGTATTAATACGTTCTATTTAGCCGTTTATTTATTAGTAGAAAGTGCTAGATAGTTTTAATATAATACTTAGTTTTATTAATAGTATATATTAGAGTTAGGAAATAAATTGGGACTTACGGTCCGATACGATAGTATTAAGTAAATTATAAAGGGTATAAATCTTTTTGATAAAACGTTTAATTAATTCTTCGGTTATTAAAGTTATAATAGGGATATAGTAGCGTATTTTAATTAAATAATTAACGATTATAATAATATATTTGAATTCTTAGCCCTGTCTTTTATAGGGGGTTATAGGCGTAATGTAATCGATAGTAATGTCCTTCTATATTACGAAGGGAATAGGGAGCGGTTTTAGGAAACTTATTAGCGACTGGCGTAATAGTTTAGTCTTTGTATATTAGAGGTAGGCTTTATAGTATACCTTTATAGTTTTATTTATACCGGGTTAATAAAAGGATTAATTTAGGGTTGTAAAAGTTTTATTTTTATTTTAGTAATTTGCCAGGGCGGATTCGTAATACCGCCGGATTAATTAAAGGTATAGAGTAAAATTTTTAAGGTCGATAATTAATATTATATAGCGGTATACCTTCTTGTTAATAATATAATATTTAGCGAAAGCGATTTTATTTATCTATTTTTTAATTACTTTAAATTATTTTCTCTTATTAGGGTCGTTAATAGAAGTTATAATATTTTAGTAAAACGTTGAATTGTAGTAGTTGGCCTCTACTAATTTATTGGTAGAGAGTTCTTCGGTATTTAATTCGTAGGCCTAGATATAATTAATGAATATAGAAGGGTTGAAGAACGCTTTATTCTTAATTAATAATTTGTTATCGTTAACGTTGTTAGGTATATTTTTTGGCTTTTTATTCAAAGTATCCGGGCGGACTTATAAAGTCCCCGGTCAATATTTAATAGTGAAATTGAATTATAATAGGAATTAGGATTACTATATATGCTTAGGCGAAAGTTTTTTGTTCTTAGTAAAAGTTTGCAAGCTTTTATAGTTTATTATAATTTCGAAAGGTCGTTAGGCTCCCTATAATTCTAATAATTATTCTTCTAAAGTTTTAATAATAGTGAGTAATTCCTTATTGTAAATATTATAATTGTATTCGGCTGCTAAGTGTTTTTAGGAGAAGTAAGTAATAGGGCGTAGGATATTATCGTCGTCGTATTGAAAGAGAGTGCTGCTTACGGCCTAATTAGAGGTATTAGTTTCGATTACTATTGGTTAGAACTAGTTGTAAATCCTTAGGATTAGCCTTATTATAAAAGTTATTTTTAGGGAATTGAACGCTTATTAATAGGTTTCGGTTTATTTCTAATTTGTAGACTTCTTTATAAGTTTGTATAAGGGGGCGGCTATAATAGAGAAGTAGTTAATAAAACGGTAGTAGAAGTTAATAAACCTAAGGAACTTCTAGAATTAGCGCTTCGATTGCGGAGCTTTCTATTCGGCGACGGCTTTTACCTTCTCGGGGTCTATTTCGATATTGCCCGGTGTAATAATTAAACTTAAATATTTAATATGTTTTACGTTAAACTTATATTTATCGATATTTAGCTATAGGCCTATGTCGATTATATACCGGAATACTTCGTTTATATATACTATATGCTCTTCCTCGTTCTTGGAATATATTAGGATGTTATTAAGGTAAGCGGTAGTATAGACGTCTAGGATATTATATAAAATATTATTAATATAGTTTTAGAAGGTATTTAGGGCGTTTTGTAAATTGAAAAGTAGAATAAAGGATTCGTAGAGACTGAAATGTGTAATAAAAGCGGTGAGTTATTCGTAGCCTTTTTATATACGGATACGGTTAAATGCCGCGATAATATCGAGTTTGGTAAAGATCTTAATATAGTAAATAGCGTTAAGTATTTCTTTAATTAGGGGGAGGGGATAATACGTTTTTAGGGTAACGTTATTAATATTACGGTAGTTAATATAGATTCGAATTCCGCCGCCCGGTTTCTTTACGAGTAGGAATAGTGAGGTTGCCGCTGATTAGGACGGCCGGATAAAACCTTTCTTGAATTGGTCGTTAACTTATTTTTTAATAATAGAAGCTTCTATAGAAGATATTATATAGTACTTAATATTTAGTATTTTTAAGTTAGGGGCTAGTTCGATTTTGTAGTCGTATGCGTGGGAGGGTAGTAGTACGCCTACGTTATAATCGCGGAAAGCTATAATCTTCCTCTAGTACTTCCGGGGTAGCTTTTCTATAATTTCTTCGTCGGTTTTTGACGGCCGGTCGGCTTTTTTATAGAACTTTTATACGTCCTCCTCGGTAACTTTAGCGATAATAGCTTCGTAGACCTAGATATCCGTTTTTAAATTACCTATAAATTCTGTAGTATTAGTAAGCATTACGGCCTCTAATTCTACTATATTAGCTTAACTAATATAAATATTAATAAAATTATAAAACTATTGGGGAAGACGGTCTTTATATTATTAGCCTCTACCCGTATAAATATTTTCGATTATCTATTTAATAATATTGTTATAGGTTTTAATTTCGTAAACGGCCGTTAGGCGTTCGAACTCGGTATAGCTGGTTAAATATAGTTATAGGTTATTATATTTATATAATTAATTAAACGCTACGGCGTTAAAACTAGTAATATTTTTAGAATTAAGCGGTTTATTTATTTTATTAGGATTAATAGCGATAGAATATTACAATATTAATATAATACAAATCCTGTTTACCTTCCGGTAAAGTAATAGAGTTGCCTAAAGCGGTTTAGTTTTATTGAGGGGAATATCCGTTAGTAAGGCGGCGTTACTATTAATGCCTTCTATAGGGCGGTTTACGCAATAAGCGAGTAATGCTTTGAAGTACGGCGAAGTAGGACCTAATCTTTCGCGGGGTTCGTAATACAATTTGGCTTTATAAATCCTATAATAGGATTAAGTTTTGTATAGGTAACCGGCGCCGGTCGTTATATTTTTCTAATTTAATTCGTAAACCGTTACTATAATTTCTTAGTTAAATTCGCAAATTATAAATTCTTAGTTAGGTTCGCGAATTTCATTAGCGGCCTTTGGCCTTTTAATCCTATAGAGGGTTAGGCTATTAGCGGTTTCTAGCCTTCTTAGGGGGGCGGTTTTTAGCCTTCCTAAGGGGGTTATTTCTAGCTTTCCGGTCCGTTAAGGGATTGGGCTATCGACGGCCTCTAGCTTTCTTAGCGAGGCGGCCTCTAGGCTTCGAATATAGTAATCTGATAAAGACGGTCGTTAAGGGATTAGACTATTGATATTAGTATTCGAGGCGGCCTTCGTTAGCCCGGGAATTCTTAGTACAGTCGGATCTGGGCGGCTAGGTGGGCTTACTTTATTTCTAAAGTTGTTAAAAGAGATAGTCGTCTTCTTAATATAATTGACTATTTTTATTTTAAGTCTTAATGTTATTGGGGTATTACTGTTTATTTTTTTGTTTATAAAATTGGCTTCTATTTAGTATTATACGTTTGTAAGGCGTTGTTAAGTATTAGGGGCGGTCTTTATAAATAGAGAAAAGTCGGCTAATAGATAACGGTCGGTATATTGGTTGGTAAATTGGATTTATCCTTCTATTTAGAATATTAAAAGTTTGTATTTTTTTAATTAAGGTATTCTGAGAATGATTAGGTAGGTAGGGGAGAGGTCGTAGATTAAAAACGTAATATTCTTGAGGTAATAACCGATATAGAGGTTTATTATTAAATCTTTAATAATTAGGCCCTTTACGATGCTATTAGCGAAGGTAAGTTTTTTTAGTTTTAATAGTTTAAAAGTAGCGAGCTTATTCTTTTTTACGAAAGAACGGTCGATAAAAGCTAATACGGAGCAACCGCTATCGACGAAAGCGGTATATAGGATTTTACGTAGTCTAAAGAGTAGGTAAGAGGAAAGGAGTATTAAATTTTAATTAAGACTATTTAATAAATTAATAATAATTATTTTTAGATTTTCGTTAGCCTTCCGAAACTTCCCCTATATAGACTTTTCTTATTTTTATAAGCGATTATTTATAGAGTTTAAGTATTTCCTTAATTAGTATTATTATTAGGGTTGTAGTATTTTTTACTTTTATTTTTAACGTCTTTTATATTGGCGTTGCGGAGTTTAATATTATTATAATTTTTCTAGCCGGCGGCGGAGCGGCTAAATAAATTAGAATTCTAGCCGTTGCGGCCGTTTCGACCGCTTCGGCCGCTATAATTATAATAATCTCTATAATTATTATAGGAGCCGTTATAATTACCGTTTTAAGGGCTTTTATTATTATAGTCGATGCTATTCTTATAAGTACGTATAATATAGCCTTTTTGGCCGTATTTCCGGTATAGGCCGTTTTTTATATATTAGCTAAGGACGTCCGAATAGATAATTTGAGCGATGTAAATGGCGTCTAAATTTATAGTATCGCCTCTTTAATTAATAGTACGTTCCTTTGAATTATTATTCCTATTAGGGGTGTTACCGGTATTATTAGTATTACTACTGCCTTTATTAACTTACAACTAGTTGAATTTAATACGATATTCGTCGTCTTCTAAATTGTATATTAGGTTATAGTAAAGGGATAGTTATCCTTCGAAGTCGTCGTTTTTAAGGTAAATATATTAATTCGAAATAGCGATACGGAATTTGTTGGAGATTTTGTTACGAAGGTAATAAATTTTTATAATTTTGTTTAATTAGTAATAGTCTACTGTTTTAACGAAGTTTATTTCGAAGTTGGTAAAGAAATAGTTATTTTGCTTAAGTTTATTAAAGCGGCGTACGGTATTGAGTTTTAGATTAATATTATTGAAATAGGAATTTATAAATATTATAAAGGTAAGGTTTATTTCTTATTTCTATTTTATAAGGTTATTAAGGTTAGTTAAAATAATGTTGAGGTCTTTCTAGAGGGTTATTATTACTTTGGGGCTTAAGAAGTAGTTCGTATAAAGGATTTTGGTATATTCGTTAGGGAAATAGAATTTATTAAGGGTTTAAATTATTATAATACGGTTTCTCTAAGTAATATAGGCCTCGTTCTATTGAATAGGGTTCTTCTAATTGGCTATAAAGGGGTCGGGGTCGGAGAATAGCGCTTTAGGGTTGGTCGCGATTATAAGAGGAGTTTTAGGGGAATTAATTATAAAAGTATACCCTAGGTTATTTCCTAACGTATTTTTAGTCCTTATACTTAATCCTCCGCCGGTACCGCTACTTTCCCTATTATTATTATTAGAATTAACTATAGTATTATTATTATTAGCTCGTCTAATTTAGTTAAACTCTTCGAATATCTTCGAGAGGATTGATTGCGTTATCTCAATAATATATTCTATTTTTCTAAAGGCTATTTTAAATATTTTGTTCTTACTTATCCTTATTCGGAATTAAACTTTGAAGTCTTCGAATTAGCTTATAAAATTAGCAGCGCCGTAATTAAGTATTTGGATTATATACGCGATAGGGTAAATAATAATACGGAAAGTATTATCGTTAATTAGGTAAATAGTATTAACGATAGAACTTTTAGCGATTTATAAAAGTATAGATTTATCCGTTGTAAAGGTATTAAGGAGGGTATTAATAGCCGGGGTTCTAAAGATATTGTTTAAAATTATAAAATAGACTTCCTTATCCGTTGGGGGGGGAATAGAGCTTTTTAGTTCGTTAGAATTCTACGGCTCGTTATTTTGAAGGGTATTTAGGACGTCGACGTCCTCTTAGGTATATATTAGTAATAGTTATTATTCTTCTAGTAGGATGCTTGCGTCGGTGATAATGATATTGGTATTAAGAATTATAAATTCTACCCGTTACGGGATTTCTTCTTTAGCGATTAACGACGTTGCGATAAGTATATTAAATAGCGTATTTCTTCCTTATAATAATATACGCTCGCAGTGTAATAGTAGAGGTATAATTAATTGTTACGGGGTAAGGCGATATTGAACGTTGGGGGTTAATTAAGACTTATATAATTGTACAAAGAAGAAGGGAAATTATAGAATTTGTACGTAGCGGTTCGTCCTATATATTTGTAGTTGAGCCTTATCTTTAGTATACGTAATTAACCTATTTGCCGGGACGGCAAGTAGTTGGCTATAGCCTCTAAGGCGGTATAGCCAATTAGAGAGCGTGCATTAACCCGGTAACCATTGCCGTAGTAATGCCGCGACCAGATGATAGTCACAGGCTAGCCCTATAACAAGCACAAGGCACGTGAGCAATTACGTGCGATACAGGCTAGCCCTGTGACATAATAATATGGTAATATATACTATATATATAAGCTAGATATAAATGGTTGATTTTATTCGATTAAATTCGAATTAAATATTCAATTTCTAAATTCTTCCATATATAACCCTAACCCAATATGGCCAGTAATAGTCAGAAGGAAGGGAAGAGCTTCTAGAATAATTCTAGAAGACTCAAAGGACTAGAATCCCTGCAAGGCTTCTAGAAGAATTTTGGAAGAAGTAGACGTTGAGTGGCGATTTTCGAAGTTCACCTTTGAAGGCGAATTCTTCGGTCCTTATTTATTATACGTCAATAACTATAGTATATTCTGAAAGCTTGAGCTCTGACGAATACGATTATCTATTTGGATTAGTCATACAACGCTCAGAGTAATAGTAGGGATTAACGGACGTGCAATAGAGTAGAAGCGTTGCAGCGGCGATGTAGAGGTGAGAGCGGAATAGCGTTGCAGAGAATGGGTTGCGGGGTGCAAACGAAATTTAGGTGTGGTTGTACAAGTGACAGGTGTCTGGCATTTGGCAAAGTGGGGAAATTTACAGTCGAACATACAAGCCTCCGTACCCGACCGACGCCTTCTTCGTTTGTACAGAGTACGCGGCAGGCAGGCAGAGGGGGTACCCAGCAGCAATACAGTACAGGTACCAACCTGAAATACCGACCCAAGGCGCTGTACCCATATTGGGGCCCTCCGCACGGACCGTGGATGCCTAGCAATTAAACTCTTGCCCCTCGACGCGCTGCCAAACGCGTCGCTACTACAATCCATTGTTGCTGTGAATTTCCCCTCCAGACCACCATCATCACCCGAGCACTCGATCCATCCGTATCTCGTCGGATCCCCTTCTTGACTTCTGCACCCAGTCATTACATCTTCGAATACGACCCACGCACAAATCAACCTCAAAAACAACATCGAGAACGTCCGCGGGCTTTGCGCCAACACTACACAAGATGGCAGGCCAAATCACACAGGGCGCTCTAGAGTAGGTTTCTTCACGTGTGCTTCCATCCAGTATGACAGACTCTGACTTCTTGCTATAGCGCCATGTTCAATGATCCCGATCGCGCCCAACAACAATTTCCCGTCCCCATCCTTCAATGTCTCCAGATCAAGACCCTCGACTCCAAGAACGGAGGCGCGGGCGCCACGGAGAGGTTCCGCATTGTGCTGAGCGATCTCAAGAACTATGTCCAATGTATGATGGCCACGCAAACCAACCATCTCGTCCATGATGGACTCTTGCAACGCGGCTGTATCGTGCGCTTGAAGCAGTATCAAGCTCAATGCCTCAAGGGCAAAAAGTACGCCTATCTCTCCCTCTGCCAATCCGGGGAACCCACAATACTGACAGTTTAAACCCAGCATCTTGATTGTCCTCGATCTCGAAGTTATCCAGTCCCTCGGCTGTCCTGAAAAGATGGGCGATCCGCAGCCTCTTGGCCCCCGGAGTGCAGAACCACAGCAGAACCCCAACCTCGGCAGCACCGGCTTCTACGGCGTCAAGAGCGAGCCAACCCAAGACACGAAACCACAGTTTCCGCGCCAGATGCCCTCGCGTAACGCCAGCGGGGGTCATGGATCAAGCACGATATATCCTATTGAAGGCCTCTCGCCCTTTTCGCACAAATGGACCATCAAGGCCAGAGTCACCTCCAAGTCCGATATTAAGACTTGGCACAAGGCTAGCGGCGAGGGCAAGCTCTTCAGCGTTAACTTCCTTGACGAGAGCGGCGAGATTAGAGCAACTGGGTTCAACGACCAAGTCGACCAGTTCTACGATATGCTACAGGAGGGTCAGGTTTACTACATTTCTACTCCTTGCAGGGTGCAACTTGCCAAGAAGCAATTCTCGAATCTCCCCAACGACTACGAGCTCACCTTTGAGCGGGATACCGTGATCGAGAAGGCTGAAGACCAGACATCTGTACCACAGGTACGCTTCAACTTTGTCAACATCCAGGAGCTCCAGGATGTTGAGAAGGATGCGACTGTCGATGTTATTGGTGTTCTCAAGGAGGTCCAAGAGGTGACGCAAATTGTATCCAAGACCACACAGAAGCCGTACGACAAGCGCGAGCTGACCCTTGTTGACAACACTGGGTACTCCGTACGTTGTACCATCTGGGGCAAGACGGCCACGAACTTTGATGCTCAGCCTGAATCCATTGTGGCCTTCAAGGGCACAAAGGTCGGCGATTTCGGTGGGCGCAGCTTGTCCCTGCTCTCGTCTGGCACCATGGCCATCGATCCGGATATTCCAGAGGCCCACCACCTCAAGGGCTGGTATGATAGCAGCGGCAGGAACAACACCTTCGCCACACACAACAACATGCAGACCTTGGGTGGTGCGACCGGTCGCAAGGACGACACCAAGACCATCTCACAAGTGAAGGAAGAAAACCTTGGCACAAACGAGGCGCCGGATTACTTCTCTCTCAAGGCAACGGTTGTATACATCAAGCAGGATAACTTTGCCTATCCTGCTTGCCGGAGCGAAGGCTGTAACAGGAAGGTCACAGATATGGGCGATGGTACCTGGCGCTGCGAGAAGTGCCAGATCAGCCACGACAGACCTCAGTACCGTTACATTATGAGCGTCAACGTCAACGACCACACAGGCCAACTTTGGCTTAGCTGCTTCGACGATACGGCGCGGATCATCATGGGCAAGTCGGCCGATGAACTTATGGAGATTCGGGAGACCGACGAGACGCGGTTGGCCGCAGAGTTTGAGCAGGCCAATTGCCGCAAGTTGAACTTTAGGTGCAGGGCGAAGATGGACACTTTCGGTGAACAGCAGAGGTACGTATCGGAATTTCTCTCACGATTAGATGGACGTTACTGACATAGTGCTTGTTGCAGGGTTCGATACCAGGTCATGAGCGCGGCGCCGCTTGACTACAAGATGGAAGGAAACAAGCTCAACGAGCTTATCAATGCTTACAACCAAATGAACATGTAGAGGGGTAGATGGGGAATGTTCCTATGTACGGGGAACAAGATGATGCATATTGTTAATGAACAAGTGTTTGTATGTTTGGGCATGTGGCTTCAAGGGTGAATGATATTGACATTATTGGCCTTTGACTGATGATGATTTTCAGTTACATGATGGACAGGGATGGTTAAAAGTTGTGATATGCCGATACCTAACAGAACTTTGATAGCGTGGCAGCAAGTTCGGCATGCTCGCAGACTCGAATTGGGATCTCAAGAGTAATCTCGAAGTTGTGATACTGGGAGACCTTCTTGTGCAAGCTGATATTTCCCATCCTTCTCAACGATAACATGCCCCGACGATCAGGTACACACGCTTGAATAGAAGAATATCTCAATAGCTGGTCAAAGTCGGATCAGGGCCGTCCCTTGTAATTCGCATCGCTCGGGCTCAATATCGCAATCCCATTTCCCTCTCCGTTATCGGCCTCCTTCATCCTCTCGTATTCTCGAATTCTTCCAAGCTTCAGCTTTTTCACACAAGGAACCCATAATAGCCTTTCCTGGTCATCTTTCGTCATTTTCCGTCCGGTTGTTGAATAAGCACCCACCCCGGCTCCGGTCTCGGCGCGGACTGTTTGGCGGCTCAGGCGTTTACCGTATCGGCACTTATCTTCCTTATCGGCGGTCACCGGGATCCCCTGCCGTGACCCCGCACCTCCGCCGTCCAGGCCCGCCCCCGCTCCGTTCGGGGCTCCCCCGCTTTCGATGAAACGGGAAGCTGACACCGAGTTCTAGAACCAAAGACTATCAAATTCATATCTCGACCGTATCGTGTTCGTGTCATCATTCAGTCCTGTGATCGAACCTGCGTCTTGTTTCATCCTTCCTTTCTCATCCGGTGTTCTTGTGTCGTCCCTTCATTCACAATCACCTTCTTCCACCACCATCAACAAAGTGACAACAACCTCAAACCTCTCAACCCCAAAAAATGGCCGACCCCTCCACAACCCCCCCACTAACCCGTGCCTCCGTCCTAGCCGCTCACTCCCTCATAAAGCCCTACATCCACGAGACGCCCGTGCTCACCAACTCAACTCTCGACCAACTCGCTTCCACCCCTCGTACGCCCGAGGATTTGAAAGGGACGGAATGGGAAACTACAGAAAGACCGGCGAACCCAAAAATCAGATTCTGGTTCAAGTGCGAGAATTTCCAGCGGATTGGAGCTTTCAAGGCTAGGGGCGCGTTTCATGCTGTGGAGAGGTTGAAGAGGGACGAGGGGTTGGAGGGGTTGAGGAAGGGCGGGGTGGTGACGCATAGTTCTGGTTTGTGATTTTCTGTTTTTGTCTGGTCTGATCAGGGTGTGATGGGGTGTTGAGATTTGAGGTTATGAGGATGTGAGGGTGTTGACGTTATGAGGTGCTGAGGTTGCGAGGTTGTGAGGATGTGTGAGGATGTGATGAGGATGTGATGGGGTTTGATATACACCACATATAGTGACGTGAAGACTTGATAGTGATATCTCGACTCAGGTGAAGACGAAATACTAACGGGAGATACCAAAAGGTAACCACGCCCAAGCCCTCTCCCTCGCCGCCCGCGAGAACGGCATCCCGGCGTACATCGTCATGCCTACCATCTCTCCTCCGCCCAAGATCGCTGCCACCAGGGGTTATGGCGCCAACATAACCTTTAGCGGAAGCACGAGTACCGAGCGTGAGGCGGTTACTAAGGAAGTGATCGAGAAGACGGGTGCGAGGCTGGTGCCGCCTTATGATCGTACGTCTTATTGTCTTTTCGCTCCCCCCTTCCCCTCATCATTCCATAGTTTCTTCCTTCAGAGTCTGCTCAATGTCTCTTGAGAATCGCTTTAAGCTTTCTTCACCCTCCTCTTCACCCTCCTCTTGACCCTCCTCTTCACCCTCCTCTTCACCCTTCTCCACCCTCCTCTTCCCACTTTCATCCCCCCGTCTCTTCACCCCAACACTAACAAACCAACTAACCTCCCACCCTCCCACAACAGACCCAGATATAATCCTAGGCCAAGGCACCGCCGCCCTAGAACTCCAATCCCAAGTCGCCGCCTCCTTATCCGCCTCCGGCAACGCCAACCGCCGTCTCAACGCCATCATAACCCCCTGCGGCGGTGGTGGTCTCCTCTCCGGCACCGCGCTCGCCTGTTCCGATCTCGACGGTGGTCCCCTCGTCTTCGGCGCCGAACCTTCCTTCTCCGGCGCCGACGACGGGCGCAGGGGGTACTACTCGGGACAACGCGTTGAGAGTGTCAAGTCGTTGACAATTGCCGACGGGTTGAGGACTCCGCTGGGGGCGTATCCGTGGAGCATCATCTATGAGCGGAAGCTGGTGGCGGGGATGTATAGTGTGGGCGAGGAGGAGATTAAGAAGGCGCTGAGGCTGGTGTATGAGAGGATGAAAGTTGTTGTTGAGCCGAGCGCGGTGGTGGGGTTGGCGGTGGCGTTGTTTAATGAGGAGTTTAGGAGTATGGTGGAGAGGGAAGCGGGGGAGGAGGGATGGGATTTGGGGGTGGTGTTTAGTGGGGGTAATGTTGAGTTGGCGGCGTTGGGGAGGTTGTTTGGCGAGGAGTGAGTAGGGCGGGAGAGGAGGCAATCGTATATAGAGGGGAACTAGGTGTTAAAAGTCAGCATCAGCTCGTCTGATATCAGATCCAGATCACCAAAGCATAGACCACGCAATTAGACCAAGCAATTGAACAGAGAAAAAAGGAAAAGTTCATTGACCGACATGCCACCGGGCAGAGGCCCCCCATAAAGATAATTATATACAATCCGAACAAACCGAACCCAGAACAAACCAAATCGAAGAGACGTCGGAGAAAAGGCTTTTTAATATCCCACATTATTTCCCAGAGGTATCCCGTCCCGTTCCAGCGGCCGGCCAGTCATGATGCGGCCTGTGCAGCGTGTCTGTGTCTGTCATTTTTCAAACCTGCCCAACTACCGGAGTATCATTTGTGTATCCCTCGTGCAAGCAGAAATCACCACCCAACCAAAAAGCATTGAACGCCAGTTGTTTACTTCTGGTTCTCGGGACGGAGGGAACTAGAAGAGAAATGTTAGTCAAGGGACTTTGTAGCAGAGGGGCAGATGAGGTCACATACCGAACGGCCTTGCCGGCGCGCCAGATCTCGAGGTTGCGGATCTCGTCGAGCTCGGCCTCATAGCGCTCACGGTAATCAGGCTGGGAGTTGTACTCGAGAGAGCGCTTGGTCTCGTCGCCGTTCTTGACGGAGTCGTAGAGGTTGTTGAAGACGGGCTTGAGGGCGTCCTTGAACTTGGGGGTCCAGTCGATGGCACCACGGCGGGCGGTGGTGGAGCAGGCGTCAAACATCCAGTCCATGCCGTGGGCACCAATGAGGGGGTAGAGGGACTGTGTAGCCTCCTCAACGGTCTCGTTGAAAGCCTCGCTGGGGGAGTGGCCGCGCTCGCGGAGGACCTCGTACTGGGCGAGGAACATGCCGTGGATACCGCCCATCAGGCAGCCACGCTCACCGTAGAGGTCAGAGTAGACCTCCTTCTCGAAGGTGGTCTCGTAGAGGTAGCCGGAGCCGACGGCGACACCGAGAGCGACGGCCTTCTCCTTGGCCTTGCCAGTGACGTCCTGGTAGACAGCGAAAGAGGAGTTGATACCACGGCCCTCACGGAAGAGGGAGCGGACGGTACGGCCGGAGCCCTTGGGGGCGACGAGGATGACGTCAACGTCGGTGGGGACCTCGACCTTGGTGAGATCCTTGAAGACGGGGGAGAAACCGTGGGAGAAGTAGAGGGTCTGTCGTTGAAGATGGTGGTTAGCTTGCGCCAAGAGACTCAATGGCACCTTGGGTGTAAGCGTTGTTACTCACCTTGCCCTTGGTGATCTGGGGCTTGATGTGGGGCCAGGTCTCGGACTGGGCGGCATCGGAAAGGAGGTTCATGACGATGGTACCGCGGGAGATGGCCTCATCGACATCGAAGAGGTTCTTGCCGGGAACCCAGCCATCCTGGATGGCGTCCTCCCAGGACTTGCCGTTCTTGCGGACACCGATGATGACGTTGAGGCCGTTGTCACGGAGGTTGAGGCCCTGGCCGTGACCCTGGGAGCCGTAGCCGATAAGAGCGAGGGTGTCGTTCTTGAAGTAGTCCTACAGAAATATAAGGGTCAGTATGAGATTTCACATGTGGTCGGCGACTCAACTGAGCTTGTGAGGAGCTTGAGCAAGCTTGGCCCGCTCGCGCCCCGCCGTGCCCCGCCCAAACCTTAGGATGATCCATGGTTGGGTAAAGCTCATAGCTGAGCTAGAGGGGGCTGGGCTTGGAGCAAGAGGAGCTACGGGCACATTTGTTTCTGCGGGCAAGCTCGTTGGAAATTGTGTAATTGATAATGGCATGACTCACAAGGAGCTTCTCAGCGGGCCAGTCAGCACGCTCTGTATGTAGGGACAGCTCGTCAGTAAACAGTTCTCTTGAGATTTCGGCCCAATGGCTGCCAATTGAGTGGATCTGGATATGGACTCACCGTAAACGTCCTCCTTGTGGCCGGCGAAGTCCATGGTCTTGACACCGCGGACCTGCTGGCGGGCGGGAGCGGCAACGGCCTTGACGGCAACGGAGGCGCGGACAGCGTTGGCAGCAGCAACGAAGGTGCGGCGCTGGACGGCGGGAGTGGCCAATTGGCGGGCCAGGGGGCGGAGAGCCTTGGTGCAGTTGCGGGCGGCCATTGTGATGGATTGCTTGGGGGGATGATGGGATGGATGGGGAGGGAAGGAAAGAAGGACGGGAGAGAAGAAGAGAAGCAAGAAGGGAAGAGATGGTTGGCTTTTGAGGAGATCCGGAGCAGCTACGGAGGACTACGACCTTTTGATCCCAACCGTCTGACTGTCTGTGACTGTCTGACGCTGCCGAGTAGTCACCGATATGCGGGTCCAAATTTTTAAATTTCCCCCCGTTTGCCAGACTCGAGCAACGCGCACCGCAAAACAGACGTTCTGGTTGGTCCGCGACCCGTCCGTGGTTGGAGCTGGCTGCTATGCTGTCACCGAAGTCGGTCGCTGGCGAGAGCTGTGGGTGGGGCCCCTTGTCCATAGCTTGGCCCATGGACATCTTGGCGAGCTTTGGCTGGGGCCTCGCTGGGGCTCCAAAGCAAACTAAGCTCCGTCTCCAAAAGCGTGAAACCCGCTTTCGCTGCCCCTCTGTTTCGCTGTGAGCTTGACTGGCGCCAAGGGATTGCCAAGGCGAGGCCATTCCGACTCCATACCGGCTCAAAGCAGACGACAGTCACGACACGGAGCAACACACGAGCCAGATACTTGGCAATGCTGAACTTTTTCCAAGCCAATTTTAAGGTGTTGACGCCAAATGGTGAATTCCGCACTTTTACTCAGAAAAGGTTCCGTATCCACTCCCGTCATTCCATGTTTACTTGCCTCCGATGATGCCACGATGTGAACAGTTAAGGACAGCCCGTTGCCACGAGTCCACGACGGGTCCCCTCCTCAATGTCACCACAATTCGTCACAAGCAAGGACCATCCACAAGCAAGCTGTGGCTCTCCCAGCTCCAGAGGTTCTCAGCAGCTCCGACCAGCGCCCCGAAAAGGAGACGAAGTCACCTTAAAAACTGGGGTTGTGCGGGTCCCCTTTTGGTCAAACCGTGGACCACCACGGTCCACGAATTATCGAATATGGGTACATCCCGGTCACTTTCAGTCTCCAGAATGTCACCTCACTGGTTGACACAGCTCCGAACCGGGCAACGTCAGTGTAGGGCGAGCGGCTTCGGTCCGCCTCTGCATGGGGATGCCTTCATGCCGCTCATGTCATTTCATGTGTCTGGGGCGATGATGTGCTTTCTGTCTCCCACCTCCACTTCCACTTCCACTTCCGAATCCGATCAATAGTTTAGTTTTGTGACTCCTGTTCTCGGTATTGTTAATCGTGATCCTTGGTATTTGATGGTGAGTCACAAAAGAGGTGAAGATAAGTCTGGAGTCTGGATGTCAGGGGTATTGGGATGGCATGTGAAATGGACCGATACTCGGAGGGTTTTCGTGATCGAGTCGTTGTGTTTGTGTTGAGTGGTTGGGGTACGCAATGGCGAAGATGGAAACCCTTTGTTTTCCACTGACATGCTAACAATGAACTTCGTTGTATCGCCCTGATGTTTTTGGCAATGTCTTTTTCCAAGTCAACTCTATGCCTCATTCTGTATGGAAGGTAACTTGCAACGCGTTACCAAGGTCCCATCGTTTACAAGGTTAAATCATCCACGAGCAAAGCAACAACATAAAAGAATGAGTCTATGATAAAGGTGGGTATAGGTGGTAAGTACGCCACTACATGAACCGCGTGGAAAAAAGAAAATCAAACAAAACAACCGAAAAGTACAATGGAAGCTCAGAATTGTATATTAAAACACCACCCCTTTGGTCATTGAAAATCGTTTCATGTCCGTTCGTCATATAAAAAAAAACCGCTTTGATGAATCCGCTTCTAGCATTCCCCAGTCTTCTTCCCCCCTCTCCCTTCGCTTCCACCAAT
Organism: Neurospora sp. CHS-2018c; assembly: GCA_009806235.1. Taxonomy (NCBI): domain Eukaryota; kingdom Fungi; phylum Ascomycota; class Sordariomycetes; order Sordariales; family Sordariaceae; genus Neurospora; species Neurospora sp. CHS-2018c. Next base: position 972,464 of record RAPC01000052.1, on the reverse strand, counting down.
GTAGGTACGTCCCAGTCCCTCGTCTTCCCGCCTACACTACATACCCGCCCGCAGACAGCCTAGAACTTAGCTTAGGGAGCTTCCATGTTTGGGTAAGGTAGATCCGGGGAGTTCGGCGTGTCAGGTACATACGTAGCTCCCGCCCTGCGCCCCGTCCGTCGTCTGACCCCTTCCCCCCTTCCCCTCCCCGCCCGCCCAATACTACTACCAGCCTTAAACAGATAAGGAAACTTGCCGGTGACCGATGACTGACAGCGAGCGAGCCGAGCGAGCGCCCGCCCACTGACAGAGCAGCACAACAGTTCCACTCCCACACTTCTCTATTCTGCACGCCAAGCATAGGATGTGTTCATCCCGGGCCATCCTGTACCATCCCCATGGGACCTGGGGGCTGGGGCTATCCCACAGTGGGCAGTTCGCTTAGATCTAAATAAGGCATGCGCTGAGGCTGAAAACCAGGCGAGCTGAGACTTTTGAGGCTGAGAGGCTGAGAAAGAGGTGAACGCAGGGGCCTAGTTCTTCTGATACTTGTGTTTCTTTTGAGTCTTTTGGCTTGATTGGGTTCCCGATTCCTACTGGGCAACCCGTTCATACGTCTGACCCTTGACCGTACCGCCCGACATGGCCGTCCTGACGTTGCGCTTGAATCCGTCCCGGTTGGACCGCAGGTCCTCGGCAGCCTCCTTGTTCAGCGGGTCGCTCGCGTTGGGCTCGAGGAAGAGGAACTGCAGGCCGACGATGACGGCGTTGAGGTTGAGCACGGGCTTCCAGTCCTCGCGCAGAATGTTGAGGCACACCTTGCCTTCCAGGTCGATGTTGGGGTGGTAGATCTTTTCGCGGCACTGCACCTTGGGCGGCTCGTGCGGGAAGTTGGGCGTGATGGTGAACGTGAAGCTGAACTTGCCGCCCTTGTACATGCCCTCGTCCGGCTCGATGTAGAGGATGAAGTTGAGGATGTCGTCTGGGTCCGGGAACTCGGTCTTCATTGTGCTGCCTAGTGAAAGCTCGCTGAGATCTGTTGATTAACGTTACCGCCCCGTGAGGAGGGCAACATGGCGTTAGCTAGATGGTTCTTTCTCTATAGCTGCCGACTAGCCGGGGCCGAGGACAGCTCAACGGACATGTTGAAGCCGAGACCAAGAGTAGCCAGCCTCCGGCCGGGAATGCGATCAGATCGCCGTTACGTACCTTTCTGCACCCGCAACTGCGCCGCCGTAACCTTCTTCTTCTTCCCGCCACTTTCAGCTCCAGCCGCATTCTCGGCCTTTTGCTGCTCCTTCTTCTACATAGTTGATCAAGATCGTGTCAGCAATCACAGTGCCGCGCATCCCGTCTCGATTTGTTTCGAGCATAATCGCATCAGATCATGCCCGCCCATCTTGATGGGAGAAGGATCAAAGTATTGTGGTGTTCCGTACCATAGACCAAATCTTCAACATCTTGACGGTGTGTTGACCCTGCCGCGGATCCACGTATGTGTTTGCTTGTCGGATATGTATATGCGATACGGGTGCCAACAGACTTCAAGTCGTTCTAGGCGCCGAGGGACGGGGGGGACAAGGTCGTCGAGGGTTTCGGTTTGCGCTCGAGCGGGAAAGGTAGGGTTGGTTGAAAAGAGGACGGAGATGATGATGTACGCGGTAGGTAGGTAGGTAGGTGTCAGATTACGGGGACGCGAGAAGGTTGCAGGAGGTGAAAGGGATATTGGATGACACCGAGGCCTGCGTTGCGTTCAAGTTGCGTGCGTGGGCGGTGTATGGTAAGGTATTTCCGATCGATCAAAGATGACGGACCGGTCGTGCGCAAGGTATGTGTCAGGGGGAAAGATCGAACAAACTTAAGACGGGAAGTGTCAAACTAGACCAAAAGGCTTGGAGGTGCAGCTCAAGTGAAGTTATGCTACCAACGACAAGAGAGGAACTGCAGTGCAGGCGGAAGCTTCAAGATGTGTCAGGCTGGAAGTTCTTGTTGGCGCTAGATTTGACAGGAACAGTGGCAGGTGTGATACGAAATCCAGGTTCGCGATACGAGATATGATGAACCCAACTGATGGCGTTTAGACCTGGCACCTTGATGAGGGGCACGCGATAACAGAAAGGCAAAGCGCCGGCCGGCAGGCGCTTCCAGATTGGTCCGCCCGTCGGTAATACCGTCCCGTCACGTCAGCAACGTACGTTGAGGTCTCTGAAACTCTTTAACAACCTCGAACCAGCTGTCGAGGAGCGTACTTTTGGGACAGAAAAGCTTTGAGTAAATCCGACGAGTAAAACGCAGATGGGAAATATGTCAATTCCCCGAGTGCAAAATCGGCAGTATTCGGTCATCTCATCGTTACAGTGGATTCCGTGGCCGCAGCCCTCCGGTAATTTTAGGCGTTTGGCAAGGTGTATCGTACCGTACAATACGTCCCGAAAGTTACTCGCTCTATCCCCGCTCCGGCAGCTCCGTCCAGGTCCCGTATCTTCCGTCCACCACTCCGGGACCCGCCTGATTATCCGGGATTTGGTAGATTGGGTTTTGCAGTAAGAACTATCACATATTACATAGTGTTAACAAGTTCTATGATACTAAAATTCATAATCGGTCCGGACTTAACCAACGAAGCAAGAAGAAAACGCACTGACCTAATATCTTCTTGGACATTCCTCCATCCCCGTAGCTCTCTTTACATCTCTTTCGACCTAGCTGCACGAAGACATTCCAAGGTCAAGATCAATACGTGCTGGCTCGCTCCTATCGACATCTTGGAAGATCGTAACCCAGAATTAAAACAATAACCTGTGTATGTCAAAGAGAGTGTGTCCCATTTCGTTCCATCTATAATTGTCACACCCAACCAACCAACAAACAAGCAAGTAATAGTTTACCCCGACAATGCGAAACACCACACAGCCTTCATACCAGCAAAAGAGAAGCCAACATTTGATACTACACAGTAATAAAAAGTAGGCTTTTTTGGACCGTTACAACGATACTACCCTACCATGACGCCTTGCCGCCGCAAAGAAAGCAGCAAACCTCCTCCCTTCCTCCCTCCCTTTTGCGCTTTGTAAAACATTGTATAAGCTCCAACAACACCACATGCTTTGGGTTTGCTTGCATTAGCGACGAGCGAAGCAGCACATGATACCGGTCCTGCCAAGGAACCAACAGAAGCCAATAAAGCGGACGATAGAGAGCGCGCCAGTAGCGAACAGAAGGAACTTGAAGAACCAGGCAGTTCTCGCGGATGCGGTTTGCTATTGAGATACGTTAGTAAATCGTTCATTGGAGTCAAGAGAAGGTGAGCGGCAATGCTTACCCCGATGCCAAATGAGTTAAAGTTGTCACTGGTGATAACAACAGCGAGGACGCAGTTGGAGAACAGCCAAGACACAACGAGCATGGTTCTGAAAGACTTGTACGAGTCATCGAGATCCTTAGGCTCCGGCGTATCGTCTTCCTTGTACGGGGCAAGAGCGCGCCTGACGGTGGCCTCGAACTGCTGGTCGATATCCTCCTGCGGCTTCTCAATCTCCTCCACCACGGCCTCGTCCTTCTCGCCCTTGCTGACGTTGGCGGACGGCAGTGCCTCGTTCTTATCCGAACCCTTGGTACCCCACGAGACGTCGTGCCAGTTGTTGAAGGCGTAGACCATGAGGATGTTGATGTAGGTCGACATGATGATCATGTAGTAAGGGTACGAGTGGAACATGTGCCAGGGGTCGAGGTACATGAAGGAGGCCAAGAAGTAAAGACCGTAGATGGTTACCAAGGCCACCAAAATGACACCTGCTGATCCTGAACCGCCGAATAACGAAGCCATTGCGTCCTTAGCATTGTCCAGCTGTAGTTGTTCGTTGAGCGGTACGGAGAACGCGCGGGCAACAAGATAACCGGACAAAACCAAGATGTAAGACTGAATAAGAGAGAAGACGATGAACGAGGTGATGTATGTCCACTTTGAACCCTTCGGCCGATTACCCAATGCAAGGATAAATTGCAGGATAACGAATGCCAGGTAGATATACTTGAGAACCGCGTTGAAGAAGGGCGTTACCGTGTCACCGAAGGGCCAACCGTGATGTTCTGCCGAAGAGCTAGAAGCCGTAACCGGGGTACCGACGAGATCCATGATGACAGTTGTGGTGAGCCAGTAGGAAGCGAGAGAGAACCATGTGAAGATGACGTTTGCGATGTTGTAGATGAGCTGGACGTGGAAGAAGAACATGCGGACAATGTTATGACCGCTCTTGTACATTCTTCCGAAATGCATAAGAGAGTACAAACTGGCGGCAAACGAACCGTTGAGCCAACGACGACGCTGAGAGATGAACTCGGGCGCACCTTCGGGCACATCGGTCTCACCCTTGGCAGCCTTGATGTAGCTCAAATGCCATTTCTGGCCAGCCTTGGCGACCAGTTCGAAGCAGAGAATACGATCTTCGGCCAAGAACATGTTCTTCTTGAAAATGTTCATACCCTCAATACCCTTCTTGCCCAAAAGCTTGGACAGGGTGTGATCACCGTGGAAGTACTGCTCCAAAGGCCGGCCCATGATGGCTCTGAAACGGTAGGCCGAGAAGGCACCGGGCAACACAGAGACGTAACCGAAAGCACTTTCCAACGGCTTGTCGAGAATGTTGGAGATCTTGTACTCGAAGTTCTGGACGGCGACCAGGGGGTTGAGCAGCTTCTTGCCGCCCTTGCCCAACATGGCGTGGATTTCACCGCAAGCACCGCCAAGATCCTTGTCGTTGTAGAAACCCTCCCAAAGAGCCAAGAGCGACTTGGGACTGGGCTTGGTACCGGCATCCAACAGAATGCACACCTCGGGGTTGAGGATACGGCCGAAAGCATTGAACAGCCAACGATGCGAATTGATCTTCTTGGTGTTCTTCTGCTTCAAGCAGAAAATGAACTGCACAGGGGGCAGTGTCTGCGGGCCGTCATCCACGGGCCGGATGAGCGCCTGGTTTGGTGTGACGGAAAGCTGGGTTGTGTACTCGAAAATGTGTGCAACAGTCTCCTTGCCGTCAACGTCCTTCTTGACGACACCATCCTGGTAAACACCGATGGTGGCCAGAACGTCGAGAACGTTCTTGTCTGTCTTATCAATACCGTCGAAAACCAAGCAAACGACAATCTTCTGCCACGCCGGTCCTCCGCGGTTCCAGAAAGAGGACTTCTTCAGGTTTACGATATCGCGGATGTTCGTCATGACGTGGTGCAGCGTTCTGGAAAGCAGGACCTTGTCTTCGTTGTAGTACGTAATGGCGATGAGAAGCTCGGTATGTCTGTTGTACATGCGAGGGCGCAAATCGTAACCGTTCTTGAGCGTAAAGTCGTTGGGATCGCAAGTGGCGGCCGTGTAGCGCATCTTGAAGAACTCCTCGTTGTTGCCCTCCTCATCGCGGTACTTGGGCTGAACAGCGTTCCTAATGGCACTAGGAACGGGATAGTCAAGACTCAAAACGGAACCCTGGACGAGCTTGACCTTTCTGGTGGCATAACGCTTCAGGCCGCCGGCGGGGGCAGCGTTGGGCTGCTGACGACGGAGCCAGCTATCGTCCTCATCGATGGCGGACATCCTGTATGCCGGATCCGTCGCATAGTCACCCCCGTAGTTGTAGCCCTGATCGACACCGCTGCTGACGCCGCCGCCGCCATAACCCCCGTGAGGTGGCGGGGTAGGGGTGACAGCGACACCGGCTCGCGTGGTGCCAGCACCAGGAGCATAGGATTCTGTCAAGCTGTACGCCGAGACAGGGCGAGCTGGAGGCGTATCGGCGCCCAAGCGGTCATTGTCGTAAGGCATACGGTTTTCGGAGAGGAAGGGGGCTTGCGCATCGTCGTGCTGGTCGCCCTGGATCATGAGGTTCAAGTTAATATACTGAGTATTCCCTGTCTGACAAAGAACCAACTTACCTGGTTGTGCCCACCGGGCAGATCTTGTAACTGGTGGCCTTCATAGCCGTCGCCCCGACCGTGGTACGCCATGGTTGCGGACCGTGGAATAGGGACTGGGAAGAGCGGATGTAGAGAAAGCTCGAATACTGCTGGAGCCTAGATGTTGATGCTGGAGCAGAAGGAATTACAAGGTATTCACTGTCGGATAATTATGGAGAGTTGGGTTGGCGGTCGAAACGCCCTTCGCCGGCCAGGAGGTCAAAGAAATGGTCGCGGTGTGCTGATGCAGAGAGGAACAGCGGGGCTGGACTTCTTTCTCCGGATAGGTGGGCGTGGAGAGAGAGTGGCAGCAAACAATGGCGAGGCGGGAATGGATGTCAGCTGGAGACTGGCGACTGACTGGAGGGGATCCAAGACCAAAAGTGGCTGGCAAAGACTCCAGGTCAAACAAAAGCTGCCGTCGAGATGCTGCGGGAAAAGTGGGTGAAGCCGGGCGAGCGATAGGATAGGTAGGATGGATACCTGTCGGTATAGCGAGAGACGGGACAGGACGTGTCGATGCTAACAGAACATGCCTCTGCTTCCTGGAGAGCGAGGGTCAGAGCAGGAAGAGAAACAAAACAAAATGGCAAAAACCTGGTTTCAAGATCTCAGGAGAGCAACAGGTCGGTCAGTGAGGTATTGGTATAGGTTGTTCTAGGTTGGAAGCCCAGGGCAGGAGAAGTGGGGATTTCGGAGAGGGCCCCTGGTCCAGGTCATTGCAGGTCATTGCGCGTCCCGGTCTTTTTCGCTCGCTATAAACATTGGCACCTGCAGGGCCTGTCACTGTTGACAGCTCACGGAAAAAGGAGCAGCACTGGGCGGCGCTCACTGCTCAGGAGGGCGTGGCTTAGCAACCTCCTCTGGCGAATGCTGCAGGGATGCAATCACCTCTAAAAAGAACATCAACGAGTGGCCAAGATGGCTGGCCCCACCAACTCAGGAATGCATCCATGCAATCCCATTGCGAGATGGCTTCAACTGGCTCGGGTCTCGACAGTGGAAATGTCGTGAATGTGTCGTCTTGATGCTGGGCATTGGTTGGCGCTGCCTCATCGTGATAGCCACTCCGTGTTGAAGTCTCTGAGGGTTGTTGTGAAAAATGAAGCCGGCCTACGTCAGTCGTCAGTCCTGTAGGTCGTCCGTGTTGCCGTCCCATGTTTTCTGTCCCGCCTCTGCCCGCTCATGCCGCTGCACCTCCGGCTGTGTACCAAGCCGTCCCTACGCTAGTGTCACCCAAAGTTGACGGATAGGAGTTCCATCGAGCCCCTGAGTCCCACAAAGTCTTGCGCATCTCAGATACGTTTCATGACCCATCGTATGGAAAACGAAGAACGATGGCGACTTTTGCTTCTTTCTTTTGTCGTGTCACTTGCTTAAACTTTCTTTTGTCCAACAATGTGAAAAGGGGTGGGGATGCAACTTTCTTTCATCGTCCCAAAATGTCGGATAATGTTTCTTTGACTTCTTTCAAAAGCAGCAGCCGGCGTCTGCACAATGCACGTTTGGCTTCCGCTTGGGCTTCTGCTGCCGTTTGTCCCTTTTGGCTTTTTTTTTACGAGTTATGCACGAGTTCATGTCTCCTGTCCACAGCACCGGATCAGCAGCTGCGACCGTGATTGACACCGCTTTCCATACCCAAGCAGGCACTGATGGGCAGGTGCGTGGGGATTGGGGATTTCCTCCGCTTCTTTCAGGGTCCAAACTCCAACTTCTAAAGCCTGCCCCTGGGCGCAATGTTATCGATCGAGTTGACATCTCCAAATTTCATCCCACCTTCAAAGAGACGACGACACTTCTATCACGCTCAACTATCAGTTGAATTGATATCTTGCTTCTCACCAGCTTCTCAAGTTATCAACGACCCTCCAACTTGATATATAGTGGCTGCCACACATCGCGGCACAATATCAGGGTCAACCCTCGCTGACAGGATCGTCCCGGTTGTCCACCTCCCAGTTTCCCCCGTTTCCCCCCTCCATTTGCCCCAACAGACCAGCTCCCAGTAAAATAGGTGCCCCCTTCTTCTTGCATTGCAGGTCAACTGGTTTACCGCGACTCTGAAACAGCAGCGCTCCAAAAGTCCAAACATGTTGACGCATTCACTTCAATTCCCAAATTCTCACGGGTTGGGCTGGCTGGCAGCTGATTGCATCCATGGATTTTTTGGAGTGACACGCGACCTTGAAGTTCACCAATACAGCTGCGGCCAACTGGCATTGCATAGCACATGCTGCTGCTTTGTGACTGCGTACATAGTATACTATGTACGTGTACATACGAGAAATGGCGGGGAGACCGCTGTTCGTTCGATGTTTGACATGAAATCCCCAGGACTGATCTTCCTATCGGGTCACACACATGATGACGATAGGTAGGGCTCAGTTGAGAACGTTATTCTTCTCATTTGCTCCCTATGACCGAGACTGATTCGGTCCCGTGTCCATTCGGCGCCGGTGGCCGTGTTGGATACTGGATACGGGCAACAGCTGAGGACAAGATTCCATTTCAGACACAACTCAAGACATTGGCAATTGCTTTTACCTAGAGCCGTACGTATTTCTGTAGGCTCAATTTTCCGTTGCCGTTGGCGCACAAGAGAAGAAAGGGGGGCTCTTCGCTGCTAGCTCATAGCTGCTCAGAGCCGCGCGCCCTCGTCCAAAAATAGCACAGGCCATGATCGTCGCTAAAAAGAAGGTTTGGAAGACCCTGAACGGGGCACAACACAAGGGAACAGGAGCATTTGGCTGGGGCCATGTTCGAGGCGAAGCAAAGCACCAAGCAGCGGGCCGCTGGCAGGCACACGAACGTACGTACAGCTAGGCTGATGTGGGAACTTTGTTCAACCAAGAAGCGCGTCCCGGCTGCACGTCGAATATTGCAGATTTTGATTTGCTTACCTTGTGCGCTTGTCTGCTGCTCTGGAAATAAAGAATTGTGTTGTGAATGTCCGAAAGGGCTGCCAAACATCCTGCCCTGGTGTTTTGACGAGCGGCGGTAAACCATTGATCTTACGGCCCCGTCTCAAACTCAACCGCGGTGGAGAAGGCGAACTATACAATCTAACGCTGGTTTGTTTGTTAGCCTGGTACTCCTGGTATACTGGACGAAGTCTATCCCGAATTATCCCAAACCTCGCAAGGACAAAATGAATGGCTAGGTGCGGTTTAGGAAGCCATTAACAAGATTCAATATGACATATTGATTTTTCGGAAATAGCATATTCAAGGTAAGATCACGCTTTGATCATAGAACGAAACGAATCAATTAGATATAAAAACGCCTAGGGAAGTTGACCCGAGGTCTCGAGCTAACAAACAAACCAGTATTGGACTGTATAAGTACACCACGAAGCCCTCCAGTCGCCAGTGTGTTGACGCATAGCTACGGCGGTGCGCGGTTGCGCAATCTCACATCAGCGACAATTCGATTCGGTTGAGCGCATCATTTCTGACCACATAGTATACTGACGGGTCGTTTCAAGCTCCCCTGGCGGCCGACGGCGTGAGGAGTTTATGATATCGCTTGGTGTAGGGCTGTTGACCGTCCGCGGTATTCCACTGGGGTCGGCTTTCGTGGAGGACCTGATCGACCTTTCGAGACAACAAGTTTCCCGTTTCGAGAAGATCTTGTATGTCTGCGTGTCCGGAATATGTGTCGTCGTCGATGTTGGATGCTATGGTGGTCTTGTCTGGCGTCAGAGCTTCAATGACGCTAGTTATATGGCATGACAATTCGTTGGAGTCCGAGAAACCACCGTCAGCTTGCAATCCGCAACAAATACGTGATAACTCCCTGCCGCGGCCGATATACTTCTTGTCTGTTGTCGGTCAAGTCCGTTTCAAGATAGGCGGTTTCACTATAAAGCTCCCTTGTCGCTCCCTTGAAATGTCGAGGGCATAGAAGCAAACCACAAACCAAGCACAGCTCCTTTTTGCCTCTTGAGAAAGTTTTCGTTGCGTATTCCGCCGCCAGGGGCAATGCTTCTCGAGTTTGAAATCTGCACAATGCCGTCCGCCACCTTCGGACCTGACTCTGAACAGCCAGTCCCACTCGACCGTGGTTCCGAAGCGAAAACGATGGCTCCGGAGAGGAGGAGTGGTCCCGCTCTCCGGTGCTCAGGTACACCGTTCGTCTTGGTCATTGTTCTGGAAGGTTGTCCCGAAAATGAGCCCGTAGCAGGGCCGTCTCTCAAAGGCCATACATATCAGCCCTTGTAGGTTTGTTAGCGCGATTCTTCTGACAGGGGTCTGCAAAACTTCACCAAAAAGCAACATAACAACCACAATCAAAACGGAAAATTGGGGAGAGTATATAAAGTGAAGAAAGCGCGTTAGTTTGATACCATTGAGTTGGAAGAGTACGTTGTAAAGTCCCGCGCTAACGAACTTACCAGGGCTCAAGTGTACACACCTTATCCATAGCGTCGCCAAGTCGACCAAATGCGCGTAATGTGCTACTGCGTACAGATGTAGCCGAAATGGTTAGCGTACCCTATGGGCGTTCATCGACCTGGTGATCCGTGTAACTGTTGTGCTTTGTGGTTCAGTTGCGCAAGAACAAAAGCAGTTCCATAGGTGAAAGTGAGCGGGGTTCCACGGCATGGCGCCCCAAGACGACACGAGATGAGCGATGCCCACAAAATAGATTGCCCACGCCGAAGCCGTTGCTCAATGGGGAAGTCGTCGAGGATCGAGGATCAAATCGTCTGTCTGGAAGGGCGAACGTGGAATTGCGGGGCAGTATAGAGTATCGTGGGATAATAAAGAAAGCTGGACCAATATGGATTCGGCAGGTGCGGCGTATTGCAACCAAGTAATGCCGAAATATATGGATATATACAGGTACCTTATGATCTCGACCCAAACCTGAGAGACGGAAACATGATCGTGGAGGTAGAATGATGTTGCTGGTTAGCTTTGCGATGCCTCTGCTGCCTCTGCGACATGAAGCATTTGCGTGAAGCTGACATGCTGCCAAGCGAAGTGCCAAAGACGACCGAGAGGGGAAAGGGATCTGCAAGCCCTTACTGGGCTGAGAAAGCGAGAAAATCGGTACGTGTACAAGTACTTTTGACGAGAGACTCGAGGTGAAAGAGGCACATCTCCGTGACCCCAATTGGTCGAGATTGGCAGCCATCCTCGAGCCATCCTAACTTCCGAAGCACGCCCTGGAGTTGCGGACAGGCGCGACAGGGAAGACCCTTTGCTGGTGCCGGTGATTGGCTCCATCCCATCCATATCATCACATCTTGCGAACTCCATACCTTATAAATCAACCTTTCCGTCGTCAATATGCTTCCCGTCCAGAGCTTATTCGCATTACCTTTCAGATTGCTCCCCTCGATCGGTATTTGGGGCGGGTTGATGAGCTCGGGGCGGGCAGGAAGCTAAAGGCGGCAAGAACTTTAAAGTCAATCCTTTGATCTCGATTTTGCGAAAGAGGGGAATGGTGCAGACGAACCGACATGCGGGAGGACTTGGCACTAAGGAACCGCGTGGGCAGGTGGGCAACAAGTCCAGGCTTTGTCTCAGCCAGCCAATAAGAGGCGGCGCTGCGCCTCCAGAACGTCTCCTTCCAAACAAACAGGATTACTTGAGCAGGCCACGCTAGTGGACTTGGGATGGTCCTTCCACATTCCTGGCACTGTAAGAGGCAGGTGGTCGAGAAGCCGTCAAGGTACCACAGGCGCAAAAGGCATCTGCTTTCCGTCGCTGGCGGCGTCACGGCGAGGGCGTAGCTACAGTGGTGCTGCTACCCAAGTGGCCCCTTCCGCAAATGAGATGCACAGTGCAGGAATAACAGACACAACGTGAAGTGAGTGGAGACCTTGGGAGTGGAGAATGGAGGGAACTGGCACGCACCAGGAACGGGGACAGGAAGCCAGGAACCACGCTGGCGTGCCAGCCCGAGGTGCGTTGGTGCGGCCGCTTGGTTGGTTGGTGGTGGCAGGTACGTGCTGTGCTTCGGTGCGCCAGTCCAGGGCCCTCGACTCTCTCAAAGAAGGCAATTCCTCTCCCTGGGTCTCAACTTCCAGATTCTCCGCCATTACTGCAGCAACAACACTTCAACCAACAACGCTTCCATTTCGACGTCGTCGCTGCCTTCCAGTCGCCAGTCGTTGACTAGTACGCACGCAATCCACGTCAACGTTCTGCGACCCGACGACTTCTTTTCCATTTTCGCTGCTTTTTGCTCCGCGCGTCTTGTTCAAGTTCTTCAAGGGACCCCATCAGAGATGCCCTCTTGATTTCTTGTTTGACACCTTCGATTCTTTTCCCGAGCTAGCCTCCCAGTCATTCGTTTTCTCAAACTGCCATCAACACCACTCACAACTCACCATTCACCATCCACCTCTCACCACCCGACCCATTCCGACGACTCGCTTCATTGAACCCATCGCGACTCGACGACAATCACATCATTTCCTCGCAACCCTTGCTCGAAGCAACTGATCCCCACCTCAGTTCGACATCAGTCATCATTCACGTCGACACCGCGAGCGTAAAGCAACGAACCAGCTGCCTAGCCCGCAACAAATACAATCTTCACGGCCGGACTCTCATCTCGATTACTGACGGGTTCCGTTATCCATCCGATCAGCAGATCTACGGGAGTCATTTGTCCATGTCCGATTAACTCATCGACATACGCGCCGATCCGAGAAACCAACCACTTTCACGTTGAAATACTCAACTCAACCACGTCTCTTTAACTCGAGGCCAAGCGTCATAGATAGGTCAAATGGCGGTCGTCGCGATGTCACAGAATGGTATGTCTTCCGCAAGAGAAGTTGGTTGAGAAAGTATAATCTAACCGATACCGACAGTGGTGAGCAACCTCTTCAAGCGCGATGGGACTTGTGTTCTGTGCGACGACAGAGTACCACTTTCTTGCCCGTCCTGTCCGGAGGGTACTGCGTGCACGACCATCCTCGCGAGTTGCAAGGAGTGTGCACACATGATCTGTGCTCCTATTGAAGAGAATACGGATTCAAATTCCTATCAGCCTTCAGATGCGGAGCCAGCAGGCAGTTCCACAAATGTCGGTGCCATTGCAGGAGGTGTTGTCGGCGGTGTAGCTGTAATTGCGATTCTCACATATTTGGTTTGGAGATATTGCATCAAGTCGAGGAGGCAAGTTGTTGCACCGGAGGAGTGGGACGGAGTGCAGGCTCAAGACGACGGCCCCGAGAAGTCTTTCGCCCAGCGGCGTGATAACCGGTCATCAACACACACCGTCCACTCGATAGCATCCACCGTTTTCACCCGAGCATCCAACATCATCCAAATAGCATATATCCCTGGAGTTACGAACCGAACCCCAACATCCCCGGCAGTCCTTGTTCCCCCCGTACCTCCGATTCCCATCGGCCACGGCGGCAGTCCCTCTGCTACAGGAGACCAGCATTTCTTCGTTCCCGGCGATCTGCGCGACTCTACATATTCCGGCATATCAGCTTTCACAGACCGAACCTCCTACGCCCGGACGTCATATGCGCCGCGGTCTAGCGTGGCGTCTACCATCTACGGCAAAAACGTTGTTATCACACCTGCCCAAACCGGCATGCGGGCGAGGCCAGCTATGGTCAGTGTCAAGTCGGCTCATTCAAATAATTCCGGCGGCAGCGCAACACCGCCTGTGCCGAGCGTGAATTACGAGAAGTACACCGGGTTCCGCCCTCCGAGTCCTACAAATAGCAGGAATAGCACGTTCAGCGTGGGATCCACCTTCTTGAACACCGCCACGCCTGCTCGCGCCATGGTCGTTCGAGTAGGGAGTGTCAAGAAGGTGAACACTGTCAAGCCCAAGACGCCTGATTCATCGGCAACTTCGCCCAGCACTGCCTCATCCGCAGGACGAGACTCTAATACTGGCACCATCATCATTGATTCGCCTGCCGTGGATCAAGGGCCTTTCTCGGATCCCCCGGTAGACCGATCAGCAACCCACAGCACAGCAACGTTGAGTGCAGTAATTGAGCAATCAACGAGAAGAGCCTCAGACCGGACCTCTGATTCCCCTGGCTCTAAAGACCGGGAAAGGAGCCCATTTGGCGACGAACATGCGACTCAAGATTAAGTGACGACTATATACGCGGAATTTCGTTTCCTATTTCTCATTTGTTCTTTGCTTTTGCTAACGATATCCCCTGGTCGCTTTGGGAGGGCGCTTCCCCAAATTTCTTTGTATCTGAAGTTCGGATTTCTTGTCATTTAACTTTTTCTCTTGGTTTGGATATTGGGAGGCGGTGTTACTGAAACTAGGCAACACGCAACTTTCACGTCGTGCTGCAGGGCCTGGAGAACTGGAGATTGGCGATTCGATTCTCTTTTCGAGCCTCATAACGGTTCATTTTCTTTCAAGGGGTTCACGGCTTTAGAGGGAAGCAGGGAGGTCCCACTGACATGCTTTCTATGATATGGGGGGGGGACCAAAATATTGCCTGGGTGTTAGGCTCGTGGATGATCTATGTATGCCTTGGAGAGGGATAGGGATTCCCTGGCTCGGTCATTAGTGGCTATGCTGAGCGAGTAAGCTCAGAGTTTCTGGCTTGGACGTATCGAGTGCTCGATGAAGCTTCAACGATACGTTCATGGCGCGGCAACAGTGAATCAAGAACGAGTTACCACGCACATACCCTCTCGGTGTTGGCATCGTCCCACCATGCTGTTGTCTATCTTGATGATTACCGTTGGTTCCGGCCGTTTCCGCTTGCTCCATGGAGGTGTTGTCGCCACGGTTTGCTCGAGTGTGACGTAAACACCCATGCCCTGAAGGTCAAACATCTTTTCTTGTGACCTTAAGTAGCTGCCTAGACTCGACCTGGGTTGTTCTAAGATCACATGTTTATACGTGAAACAAGTTGTGGCATAACGATGATGTAAGTCGACAAGATCGATACTACCGTAGGCCGGACCTAGTTACAGGGAGTTCTGTTTGCGCTCTGGCTCGGAAGTGTTTCCAACGTTCGACAATCGTTCTGTATATCGGGTGGTGGACGTGCTTCATCTGTGTTTTGCAGCGATGCTATTTGAAGTCTTCCGATTTTACAATCGGTTCATGCCTATTCTTGCCTCTCCAGGGCTTACTACCTTGTGCATTTTCATCGTGTCTTGGGTCCACTACATACTGATCAAATCTGAGCTTCTCTTCACCTGCAACGAAGAAAGCTCTAGGAACAGCGTTCTCCAAGCGCGTGTTCTCTAGCACGGTCAAGTGTATGAGTGTAGTTGGATCTCTAGTTTGTTCATTCTCGTGGCCTACGTATCTGGTATCATGGGTGATGCAGATGCTTTGGCACGACGCTCTGGATGGGTCAATCTACCGTCCTTGATCTGGCAATCGCGAAAAACATAAGCGGAGGGAACATCCCTCAGCTCAAAACAGAGGATAGGAAGTGACTCTGGTTTTGAATCTGGCTGGTTTGGCATACAGTTCTGGAGAAGTGGTCACTTGCTGACCGACTGATTCGAGGGGGGTAGTAGTGCGAAGGCAGGAATTTCCGCGAGGAAAGAAATAGGTTGAAGATATGTTGGGGGACTACATGATTTTCTGAGACAATGACTTTCCCAACTCTCTAGGCTTCCCTTTCATCTCTTTTTCTACACACTTTGATCACCACATCCTCACAAGGCAAGCTTGATATCCATCAGAGACCTCGCAGTCATCCACGACACTTCCACATAACAAACGAAATATCAACTGGCTCATATATCTGGTAGCGTCTCTGAAACGTGGAAATACCTTCTCACTCGATGACACCCTACGGGATGGTCAGGCTTCTACGGCGTCAGTCTTGCTGTCCACTCATGACTCTACTCGTCTCTCCCCTCGAGGTCCCATGTTCTCTGCATCTTCGCGCCAGTTTCTTAACAGATGACGCCGAGACATGCCAATGCGAAGGCCCAAACTGAACGAGACAATCTGGAGCTCATCGCATCCCTCACCAGAAAACAACAACTCCTTAAAGACGTATAATCACCTATCGCTTGCATAGTGTCCTCCCATCGAAAACATCTCTTCCGTGCTCTCCTCCAAAGTTCCCAAAGACCTTGGGCCCCGTAGTTCGACAAACAGGGATATGCCTTGTTGATTACTTATCAGAGACTCGATGGCATTCGACCCAAAACTGTTACAAAAAGCACTCACTGAGCTTGTCGAAGTTCATTGTTGCTTGAGTTGCTTCTGAATGTGTCGTCCGGGGAAGTATCTTGGCCGTACTGCAAGAGGAGTCTATACAGGTGCTGATTTGCCCCTTTCTCGTTATCCAATAATTACTGGTCCGATGGTGTAGTTGGTTATCACGTCAGTCTAACACACTGAAGGTCCCCAGATCGAGCCTGGGTCGGATCATCTCACAAAATTTTTTTTTTGTTTTCGTCTTCTCTTTAAAGTTTTTTTTTTCTGTCGTTTCTTTTCTCGCGTGTATTTTTTCTGTGCTTCAGGCATTGGAGGAGGTTGAAGGTGTCCCTAGAAAGAGTCGAGATCATCGATAATGGAGAAGTGACAGCAAGAGGGAAAAAGAGTTTGAGCGATAAGTAAACCGGCTATCAACACGGCTGAACTTGCCTAACTAATCATCGGGAAGTGTTGCATTAATCAGTTCACTCACGATGTCCACAGCAGCTTGAAAAACGATCGAAGGCCAGGTGATGTGTAGTACAGGAGGTCATTCTTCTTCCATTGCTACGTGGAGGTTAAGAGCCGAGTTGACTTATGGATGCTGACCCATCATTTCTGACTAGGATGCGCTACTCTCGGGAATTATTCATCGGTTTATGTTTATCGACCTGAAGATATCCCGATAGTTGCGTCTCGACATGAGGTTGACGGGGAGGGTAACGCCCGGAGTCTATCCGACACTATCGCCCTTTGATCTCTTCAATCATTCGGATTCAAGTCTGGTTCACTCGATCTTCGTGCTATCATTAGGTCACCATGTGGAAGACGGGATAGTCACTCTTTCCTATGTATCCAAAGACACTGGTGCAAACATCCACTTCCTCATCATCGCACCTTCCGTACATAGCAAATCTTCCGAAATATAACCTGGCAGGTGCCACGGACTGTCGGTGACGCTTGTACCCTGTGTGGTTGTCCTTTGTGTCAAGACTTGGTCTCACAACCGAGTTAGTTGCAGTGGTCATCTGCATTGCAATCAATCAAGCGATTCTTCATCACGTCGTCCAGCGTTTCCACTCATCAGACACCTTCCACCGGCAGCGGCAATGGACAAGAAAGTTCGAACCTTACGAATTTGAAACCTGCAACATAAACGCGAGGCAAAAGATGAAAATAATACTTTTACTGTGTCAGCGGCATGCATTCTACCTTCGTCTCTTTCGACCTTTTCTCTGATCTCTGTAGATGATCGTCCGCCACCACAAGCGAGCGAATGGTAGGCATGTTTTCGAATACAGCTTCGGCTTTGGCTTCAGCTTCGGGCAAGAAAGAAGACGCCCGGCGGCGCGACTTCAGTTCATCACAAACTGTGGAAGAGACGGGGCTTCGGGGACGTATATACATGGACACAGTTAGGTTGGTAATGTTCTACTTTGGTCTCGGTCGTGGAAGGGGGCGTACTGAGGCTTGCTTCTGGACTTCCAGACAACTATACTTAGAAACCGAAGAACTGTTCTGGCTTATTGATGTGATGTTAACGGCTCTTCTGTGCCTTTTTCTCCTCCTCCACCCCCTCCTCTTCTTCTTCGTAATCGAACAGGTAGTTGACTTTACCTAGGCTAGGCAACTGACTTCCTCTGGCAAGACAAGCAGGAAGCTATCGTATCTCATTTATACCGACCCACTAGCAACGACATCGAGATGGATGCGAATTGTAATCCCACTTCCGAGCGAGATGACCGTCCTATCTACTTACCCTCAAACATTGCATATCTCCATATCCGTTCATCAAGCCCTCCCAAAGCCGAGGATGGACTATGCACTATCACCAACACGGCTAAAGCCACGGAGGTAGCAACGGAGGTACGCTAGACACGGAGGTCGAAACGGAACAAATCCCTTTACTTACCCACTGTCCACAAGCAGGTTCATCACAAACAATTTCCAATCTACCTACCGGTCATGGCGAAGAACTGGGGCACAAAATCCGAACTGGCGGACACATACCCGGCATGGCATAAAGATAACGTGCCCATCTCGATGCCCACGTTCGGAGTGCCCATCTTACCCGGTGCCTATCCCACCCGAGGAAGGGGGGAGGGCCAAGCCGCAAGCGCCGGCGGTAGGGTTGGGACTTGGGAGGCCCGGTGTTCCCAAGTCCATGGCAAGCAAACCCAACCAAGCCCTTGGTGCCCTTTGGTGCCCCTTGGTGCCGGACCAAGCACCCGTCAAAAAGAAATTTTAGACGAGTAGTGAAAATGAAAAAGCAAAAAAGCAAGACAGACATGTGAGCTACCTGCTAGGTAGTGTGATAACGTACCAGGGGCGTGGGAATGGGGGGTGATGAACTTGCCCTTGTCCTGGTCCTGGTTTTGGTCCTGGGTTTGCTCCGGTCATCGGTGATGGGATGAAGGATGGGCGAAGATAGGGAAAGCGTGGGGATGCACGATGGGATGGGGGATGGGATGGGATAGAAAATGGGATGGAGGATGGGAGATGACCGATGCGAAGGGTTGGACGGGGGATGGGTATGAGACGGTCATGGCCTTTCTCGGTTATGGTTTGTCCTTAACCCACGCCCACGCCCACGTGGGGGGTGAGGATTAGGGACACTCTGTGAGTGGGTAGGTAGACTACCTACCTGGTACGCTAGGTAGGTACCACCCTCTAAACCTTCAGCGGGTTATTCTCGGGTTTTCTTCAAGCACCATCATCTCCCCATCAGACCCTTTGGCTGCTTGTGGTTGTATTGATGTGGGTTGGTGGATAAGAAAAAAGCGAAGGATCAGATAATTTTTTTTTTCCCTCTCAAACCCAGGTGATATCCGAAAAGGAGTAACAATTGTGTTACAGTCCGACGGAGTGCAGAGTCACGTCCCTCTCTTCCCCTGTCATTCTCCCTTCGCGATGGACATGTACATCCATCTCCTTAACAGTTTCTGACTAGACAAGAAGGAAATCTCGGAGTAGTACTCCACGACGACACCCCAGACACCGTAACACGCGGAGTATCAGGAATCTTGTTGAAACCTAACACAGTCCACAGTTAGACGGCGAGCGACGAGCCCAGACCAGTCTGGCGCCATTTTGTTGCGGTGGTCAAGAGGATCCCTAGTGTCACTTTGTTGGAGAATTCTGGGGATGGTTCGACGATTCTGAGAGAGAAGAGGGAGGATAATGCCGGAAAGCCGAGCCCAACCACTGACGTCCATCCGAACCCGACCCATGATGGGTTTAGGTTGCCGTGGGACCTGGAGGAGAAGTCCGTCCCGAGGAATCGGTCGGCTAACTGAGGAGGAGAACGTGAAAATGTCGGGAATGTTTGTTAAAACCTTTGACTAGACCCAGCCGTGTTGGGTTCCGAATTTGTAACTCTATCTGGTAAGCAGTGCAGTGCAGTGAGGTGCGGTGCTGTCTGACCAGCTCTGTTTACATCCGACCCTTCAAGCCTTTCAAAGTTAACACCAGGTGTGTCCTACTCAGGACACACACAGCGAGCACGTGGACATGCCACGTGAAGATTGCGAAGAGATGATCTTTCCTTCTTTGCTTGAGCCCTTGACCAGACTACCTATGAGCCCGTCTAGCTGAATGGGCTTGGTCTCGGAATATCCATTCCCACCTGGTCGTAGGGTAGGGGTTAGTCTTTTTCCCGGTGGTCTGGTAGGAATGTCAGAGACTCTCAAAAAGGGAAAGAGAAAAAAAATTTGCGACCAAGAACACTACTTTAGCGGCAGTACCAAGAGCCATGCAATGCCGCGAGCTAAATGCCGCGTGCCCCAAACTAATGCGAGACGATGCGAGAAGTCCCCGGAGACGGAGACTCGGAGCAGCTATGCAAATCGTTATGCCGAAACGGAGCTTCGACGATGTCTCGGCAATAGGTTTGGACGGTATATAGCGCAGCAGCATGTAAGTGGGTAGCGTAGGCGAGTCATGTTAGGTAGAAAGCGGTCAACGCCCTGACAGAGTTACTGTTTACTTTGGCAAAGGTCAGCCGCATCTTTTGTGAGACCACGAGATGTTGAATAACTGGAGAAAGAAAGCCGAGAAGAGTCTGGTGAGTCTGGTTCGAGGAGACTACTGTAGAGATCGGCTGGTGCGTACATATTGGTACATAGTTAGGACTCAGCTCAGCTCCCAATACCTTGATGGACTGTTGGAGTCTCATTGGGTGTCCCGAGCGGCTGGAAGAAAAAAATCCTGGGGAAAGTTTGAAGACTAAATGTCGACTAACAGCTCACACCCAGGGTTTTCCTCACAGTCTCTAGGTACTGCTCAGCCGTCGCGTATCTGATAATCCTTGAGAGCGCATGGAAAACGCAAAACATCCCCCAGGATCTTTTCGCATCTCATATGATGATTACCGTCGAGAATGCCGGCGTTGTCTCATGACATGGTGAATGTAAGGGTGTAGGAATCATTCTGTCGAGAGATGAGATGCTGTTGTGTTTCGTTCGCTTGCTCACGACCTTCCACATTGCGGTAGTATGGTAAACAACTCGCGCTCTCTCTTGTTCAGGGGTGAGTTTAAGATAGTGCCCCTTGTCGATGAGAATCTTTTTTGTCTGACTGATGGTGACGAGACTTTAAGGTTATGCATCGCGAATTTCGTGCTCGTTATGGGTTTCTCTGTCACGACATTGTGGACGTTCTGGGTTTGGTCTTATCAGATCCTGCGAGTCTGCACACCCCCCTGTGTCGTCCTTTTGGCGGCTTTACCCGCTCAGTAAGTCGGCTTGGCTTTGGCTTGCTTGGCTTTTCGGTAGTGTTGGGTAGCGAGCTGTCTTCAACACTGCTGGGTCGGGTCGTCGAAATGGTGCGGACCAGAGATGTACCCTAGCGTGATTTTCTCTTTCTTCTCTTCAAACGGAACCCTCGTCTTTCTTTTCACTTTCACATCCCATTTCATCTCCACCGGGGCTTTCTCCGGGCACTAATGAGAAGCAGTGAATGAGACAGAGCGGGCCTCATTCCGCACTCATGTTTCTCACAAGCTAGCGGAAAGGAGGTGGGTGGGTTGTGGATGTGTCTCCCTGTTCCATCATTTCACAGGGGGATGGCCCCAACCCAGCAACTAGCTAGAGTACCTTATTCAGCCAGCCCAACCTAACCCAAGTAATAACGGGGTGTGTTTGAAATCCTTCGGCGTACTCTCGGTGATGTAGAACCGAGTTTCGTGAGAGACACAATAGAGAGTACCGTACTAGGAATGTACTCCCTATGACATTGGATGTTTAGTCCAGGAACCAATGTAAACAAAACATTGAATTAGACTAAAACTTCTAATATTAATTTGACATTCAATATTACATATGCTGAAGCGCAATACCCGACCCGCTGGACTGGGGCAGACTAGCGTATAGTTTTAGTAGGTCTAACGGGTACGTATAGCGGGTAGCGGACAGGGGCCTCGTAGCCCGTATACGCGATTTATTTCCTATAGTATATAATACGTAAGTTCAATTCTTATCGCTCGCCAAGTCAATTTCTTATATAGCGCGCACATATACGACGTACGCACTAAGTCCCAACTAAACTTCCGACAACTCGCCAAATTAATTTCCTATACAACGCGTATATACTAAATCGCTAATCGAATTGCCGACTATCTAGCACTACTACCCTAATAGCCGGCGTAATTTTTATCTAACCCCAATACTACGACCTAATACCGTAATACTAATACTGTAACTCCAATACTGTAACCCCCATTCAGTCTAAACTCTAAACCTACCCCTATCCCGCCGCTTTCATTCTATTTCGTACTCTATCCAACGTCGTAGAATGGTCTAAATCCTATAAATTAAATTATATACAAATTGCTACGGGCAAATTATATACAATACCGTTAAGTCTACCAATCTACCAATCTAATCTACTAGTCCGTCAATTACTATACAATATAGTATAGTAATATCTCGCGCAGTCCAAATCAATTAATAACGTACTAAATCCCGTATACCGTAATCTAAGTCTAATTATTTATAAAGACTAAGAACTCCGACGTTTCTAATACTTATAAACTGTAATTGTTAGTATAAATCCGTTATATTGTACTTACTAACTCAGCGCCCCGGCAGCTAAATCGCCGCCCCGATATACGTCTCTAATCCCTATAAACCGTAATTATTAGTATAAATCCGTCCTATTAATTATAATATATTTATTAATTCGGCGCCCGATTTTGTATATTAATATACGTAGTATACCCGGCAATTAAGTCGCTACCCCGATAAATACTATACTTATAAGCTGCGATTATTAGCAATATACTTTACTAATTCGACGCCCGATTCCGTATATAGACTTAATATACGCTGCGTATCGGTTATTATCTATACCTTACCTACTCCGTACCCGCCCTTTCGCTACCCCGACAAATACCGTACCTATAAGCCGCGATTATTAATATAAATCTATTTTATTAATTGTAATGCACTTTACTAATTTGCCGCCCCGATTCTATATACCGATTTAAGCTGCTCCGCGCCCGCCCTTATCGTCGACGGACTTCTATACTGGAACGTATAGATATTTAATATTAAATACCGGACCTATACTTAAATTAATTAATATAACCCTAGTGCAAATTTATTACATACTGTCTTTTTGCGTTAATCCGATATTTAGATACTCTAACCGTTATTTAATATATAATAGCTATATCTATATATATATTACGCTTCGGCATCGCATTTAGTAGACGTATTTTATATATTTAATACTCTATGTAAAATACTAATTACTAAATGAATTCCAAATTGTCAATATTCAATTTCATCCTACTACGTATACCGAATTACTTTTACTTAAACTTTTATCTCTTATTATAGTACTAATACCAATACTAATATAATTAGTAAATATATTCCGCATTCCGGTCCACTCCGTATCCGGTTTACTACGTAGCGTTTCTACTAATCCGGAACCCGGGCTATTCATTTTATCCTATCTACGGCTATATATATAATATATATACGTATATTACCCTCTAATTATTATATTAATATAATATCCAAACGAATCTATTACAATATCTTTTATTATATAATTATAATAGTATTTCTTCTTTATTATAAAGATTTAATACGTCTACTAAAAAAAATTATATTATATCGTCGTATTCTATTCGGGTAAATAATCCGATTTTACGAAAATAGTATATTAAAATATAATTAAATTAATTAGGTATTCTAATTCAATTATTATAAATATAATTCTAGGTAACGTATTCAAATTCCCCGCTCTTACGTACTCTAATATCCACCTCTTAAATCTAGGCTAATAAATATTATTCTATACTATATAGTATACTAATATATAATATATGATTCTGCTAATTAAGGTATTATTCTTACGATTTTATCTATTGGCTTATAGCTAGTAAGGGGGCGTTATACAGCCTTCTTCTTAGGCCGCTTTATTTACGGCGACTCCGGAATTATTATATCGTCTTCTAAAGTATTAAGGCCTCCTATAAGACGTCGAACAAAATCATATCTCTTCAATATATTATAGTAGAAATAACTAGATTTAATAGTATATTATACGCTAACGATGAATGTAAACCCCGGGTTCGCAATAGTGACGATATAATCGAGTTTAATAATACTATATAATATATAAAATTCGAATAGCTCTATTGCTAGTAGGTACATTTATTCCTCGAAATAAATCGGGATAGTATATTCGTTATATAGGACGTCGAATAAAATTATATCTCTCGTAACTCCTCCCGCCGTTTAACTATAGGCGGGAAAAGCCGTAAACTATAAAACCTTTAATTCTTTTACCTCTTCCTGTTCTTATTTGCGTTTTATAGCCTATTAGGCTACGCCGGAGAATATTATTCTAAAGTCAATTCTAATAATAATTTAATTCGCTGCTACCGTAGTAAATCTTCTCTAAATTAATTTAATTTCTAAGGAAATTATTATAGTATAATTAGAGCTAATACAATCGGCCGGTATAATAGGCCGGTAAATTAGCTTTTAAAGCGGCGTATAAATAATGGGTAAATTTAGTATTAATAATTATATAGCGCGAAGGTAAGAATACGCCGAATTCTAAATTGGGTTAAAAGTAATAATGTATTAAGTTTTGAGTCGGCGCCGTTTTATTTAATAAATATCGGATTGAAAACGCGTCGCGTCGAATATATATTATATTTAATTAAAACCCTATATATAAAACGATAATACGGTTTTTATTTACAATAAAAGTGAAATATTATTTTTTATTTAATATCGCTTTTTATTTAATATCGTCTTTTATTTAATATTACGGGTTTTTAGGTTCTTATTCGCCTAGTGGTTAGCCTTCGCCTAATAATATTTATTAGTACGCCCGTAATAGGACGTAAGATATTATTAATAGTCTTAGTATTTTTAGAACTAGTAAAAGTTCAAATAAGAGTAGAAATACTATATAATCCGGCGCTAGACCTCCTTTTTAATTCAATTTCTAGGGAAATTATTATAATATAGTCGGAGCTATATAATAAACCGGTATTCGGCAGCGTATAAATAACGGGTAAATTTACTAGTATTATAGCAATTTAATTATATAGTATAATTATTAGTAATTAGATATATTATAAGTTAGACTACGGGAACCGAAATTTAATTACCGCTTAATAAAGGAACCGGTTCGATAAGTTTAATTTTAATAGTAAAGGTTATAATTAGCGCCGATAAAGCGTAAATATTATCCTAATTAAATAGTAGTAAAAGTACGTAAGGATTCGGAATTTATAGTTCAAATGATTTATTAGGCTTACTAATTTATTTATAAAAACGAATAATAGGTAGGGAAATTCTAATTGATTGCGTAGTTTAATTATTAGAAGTACGTCGATATTTAAAATAATTTACCTTTAGTAGTATTCCGGATAAAGAGCGTTAAAATTAACGACATTTTATATTTAGTATTACTACTGGCGGACCGAACTTCTAAATATCGAAAACCGAATCCCTTTCCGCATAAGTAGTTTCGGGATTATATTTTATACTTCTACTATTATTACTGGAGGAGATTAGATAAGAGTAGTAATTATTACTATACGACCCGATATGGGCGGAATATTTAATAGTTATACAATACGAATCGAAGTAAAAATATATTAAATTCTAAATTAGGATATTAAATTGATCTAATTTTCTATATATTAATAGAAAAGCCGGTTCGACAAATTTAATTTTAGTAATAGAGGTTATAATTAGCGCCGACGACGGCAAAAGGTATTTACTATTAATATATTAATTACTATTGAAATATTTACTATAGTTGTATTATAATTATTAGCGAAGGGGTTAATATCGTTAGCTATAGCGTCCGAAGCGACGAAAAAGCCCTCGTTAGCAGCCCTCTCCTTTAGCTCCTCTAATTCTTCTATATTTTTAAGCCCTTTAAATTCGCCCCTAATAATAAGCGCGATAGGTTTTAAGCCGGGAGTATACTAATTAGATCTCCCGGTTGACCTAGTATAAATTATTGTCCTATCCGGATAGTAGTAAAAATACGTAAAGATTCGGAGTCTAAAGTTTAGATAAGAGCGGAAATTATTACTCTATAATAATAGGCGAAATATTTTCTAATTTAATTCAACTTTTAAGGAAATTGTTATAGTATAGCCGGAATTACCTTATATAATAGGATAGTATTTACTAAGTTGCGGAAATTATCGAAAAGTTGTAATCTTTATAATTCGGGAATTATTATTATAATAGAGGCTAATTCTAAAGAAGGGCTATTTATACTAGGCTTTAATAAGCTTCGAAGGGTAGAAGTACTATTTTTTATAGCTCTTCCCGCCGTTTAATTGTATTATACTATTAGAGTAGGCGGGAGGAGTTATAAGTACCGACGGATATATATACTATTTACTACAATAAAATTAGTATACCGTTCGAATATTAATAAAAGGATAAGGAAATATACACTACGGGGTTCTACTAAGGATTTATAATAAATACTCTCGAAGCTTTAACGGCTCTAGACCTTCTAATTCTAATTATTCTAATCCTATCCGTTAAAAGCCGCGGCTACCCCTATAGATATAGAGGCGGCGGCCGTAAAGTATCGACAACCTAAAATATAGCTTAAAAAATCGCTAGGGAGCTAGCGACGGAAGTATTTATAACGGCCGCGTTTTAGGTAGTAGTAGCCTTATTTATATCCTACAATATAGTTTATAAAATAGTTAATCGAAACCTAATATTAGGCTAGAATTATACTACTATTAAGTATAACGGTAGTAATACTAATACAGCGCAAGCGCTATTTAATAAGTTAAAATATAGTAGTAAATTGAGAAAAGATAATAGACTTATAGGAAGCGTTATTAGACTTAGTGCCTTTCCTTAAATACGTACCGGATTTTACAATATTAGGATAAGGATAGAGAAAAATTACTAAGGATCTATAATAAAAGTATCCTATAGGCGTTCGTAGAGTAATTAATCGAAATTTAGCGCTAAAAGAGGGTAATAGACTTATAAGAGCCGTTATCGGATCGGAACTCGTAGAATTCGTATACTAATAATTCTATTATAATTCGCTTTGGGCGATATATTATTTTTATAGGATAAACTAGTAATTAATACTATAATAAATAAATAAAGTCGATTAGGGCAAATTAATTAAACGTATAGGGAATTTTAATTTATTAGTAAAATAATTGTTGAAGTAGCGACTAAAATTACTTATATTCAATCTATATAAATATAGAGTATTATTATATTAAATAGAGAAGTATATATAGAATAAAATAATATTAAATATAAGATACGATACGTATATTAAAAAGAGGAACATATATCTTCTAATTAGCCGGGAATATTCGAATTTTATTCCAAATTCGTTTAGATTTATCCCCTACCGGCACGTTCGTCATAATAACTAAATTTCGTTAATTAATCCGTTCGTCTAGTAAAAGCGCCTATTTAATAAATAGTAGGGATTTTTAATATACTTCTTTAACGGGAAGACGAAATAGTAAGAATTAATTTAATTTATTAGGTTGTAATTTATTTTACGATTAAATATCCTATTTATATACCTATAGGGTTAGGGTCGGATATTAGAGTTTAAAAGTAAATCTAATTGAATACGTTAGTAGGGGTATTACAAGTCGGGTTATAAGTCAAATACACTAGGTAGAAGGAGATCTAATTGAAGTAGGCGATAAAGTAATTAAAATAAATAGTAATTGGGCGGTACGGTACTAAATAATTCGCTTATAAAATATAATACGCTAAAGTACACATTATAATAGTTATAACTTAAATATTAGAATACTATATTATACTAGCGCGGCCTTATATACCCGCCCTACCCCTAATCCGGTCTAAAATACTAAGTAAACGAATTAGAATAATTATATTTACCCGGGATTTATAATCCTTTAGCGAAGCTAAGACTATAAGGCTATACTTCGGAATGGAAAGTAAAATCGGATTTGGATTTTAGATCTAGTCTTAGGTTATAGAATAACCGGGTATAAATACTAATATACTTTCAACTTTTAATATAAGGTTAAAGTCAGATTACGTACGCCAATTCGGATAAGTAAACGCCGTTAAATTAATTCGTATATTTTAAGTACATAATTATTATAAGAGTTAATACTTCTATAAAGGCCACTGCCAAGGATTAAACCCCAATATAATACTATTGTAATACCGTATAATAATATAATATCGGCGCCCTTTTAATAGGTATTATTACTACCTATAAAAATCGCTCTTATATTCGTATAATCTATCGTATATTTATATTCTGGCGATAATCGTATATAATTAAAATATTATACGTTGCGATATTAAATTTAATTATAATATTAAAATACCCTTAGCGTCCTATACTTCTATAATCGCTAGTAATATATTCAATCGATATCGGATATCTAAATATATTTTTAGGGTTAGTAATAGCTATAATATAGGTACTAATCGACTTACCTAAGTTCATCCTTACTATAATTATATATATAAGAAATAATAAGAATAGTCGATGTCGACTACTATATAATAAGTATATTCGTAGTAGTCTATATTGTACGGGTAGGGCATATACGGAACTTAAAGGAAAAACTACAGAAAACCGGTACAATAATAGCTCCCCTAAGAAGCATTATCAATTAATTCAACCAAGTATATAACTCGCTCGTTCCTACCTACTCTATTATTATATCTAATATTTTACAAAATATAAAGCTCCTAGTCGACCCAAATAATACTAATACCGTCGACCTTTACTATATATAAATAAATAGGCTAAATAGAGGTAATACTAACGACGATAAGGGTATTGTCTTCTTCTATTAATTCTAAATCTAATAATAAGTATTGCTACCTCTTACGCTTAATACGTATTAGTATTATAAAGATATTCCTCATATCCTACTAGTCTAATACGAAAATATAGTCTATTCGGCTATAATAAAGCCTACGACTACTAGATATATACTATATATAATTACTAAGCGAAAAGGTAAAACGATCGTTCGATTTCCTATATTATCGCTATATTAGTAATTTTATATATTTTACCTCAATACTAGACAAATTATTATATAGCTAATATAATAACATCACTGTTCGATATGTACGTTGCGGGCAGATACGACACTCAACGGCATTTTATTAATAGTTTACTACGTCGAAGTTATAGTATTGAATAAATAATTGAAATAGTATCTACTGTATATGCGCTTGCCGTTTATACAATTTTGATAAAGTAATTGTCTATACGCATTGAAAATTTCTAATCCGAAATTTAACTATATCTACTACGTAAATTTATACTAAACGGTAAACTCTTTTTTTTCAATCCAATTTCTCGACAACGCGTAAATACGCCTCTATTAAAGAATATCCATCTAATACAATATCGATAGATAATTCAATAATAATTACTTTAATAATGAAAATAGCTAGTTTTATAGAATAAATAATATATAGAATATTATTAATACGGCTTTTAGTATCCTAGCAGGTACGATTACCGAATTCCGTATAAAAAGCATTATCGGTGCCGATTAGATAGATTAGACAAACTACTAAGGGTAAATAGAGCGCCCGGCGGGGGTATAAAAACAATATAATAAGGTATAGATAAGAAAATATAGGACTTATTTATTTATAAATTAGAATTTTCGTAAATACTAAATCGGCGTATTCTCGAACATAGCCGGGTACTTTTTAGAGTATCTGTACGTCGTATATACAGCCGTTATAATACGCCGCCAAGTAGCGGTAGTCGATAAGCGGCCGCTATAAGCTAATAGGCGGTTGCCTTTATTAATTGTATAGCGTATTAATACCACCTCCTTCCCTAGGATTTTATTAATAATAGTCGGTAATAAATAATTCCGATTAATTAATATATTAATATTGATTTTATACTTAATAAACCTATTTTTAAGATCTTCCCGGTTATTACGGGATAATACCTTCTAAAGTAAAATCGGGTATTCTAAATATAGCTCTACAAATTCCCTAATTAATTACTTATTATATTCCTTAAATATATTGGCTAATACCAAATGTAATATCTCTTAAAAGTTTGCCTTTATTAGTAACGTCTTTTCGATATTAGAGTAATTAATTTTATAGATACGCTTCTTGAAATCTTAATGTAAATTTTCCCCTATTAGGGAATTGTAATTGATTGGCAATATATATTTATTTGCAAATATGGGGAAATGTATAGTAATATAGATATTAGGTCGCAGTGTATCTTTAAATTTAATTTACTATACTGAATTGTCTAATATTTCGGGGTCCAATACTACAATAAGATCGATATCGCCCGGTATTAGCGTACTAACTACTAATCTACGCAATATAAACGTATATATATTTAATTAATTAAATATATAATGCGCTTACTATATAATTTAATGTATTACCGCTCTGCCTAGTAATTGCTTACTAAATCCTATAAATAATATAATACTTTTAGTAATCGTAATAAGAGTCTTTATAATAAGATTTATAGGGTCCTATCCTATTTCTAATACTTGCCGATAAAACCCCCTTTTAATATAGTCTTTCTTAAGTTAATAAAAGAATAATACTGGGGCGATAATAATCTAATTGGCGTAGTTAAATATATTCTAATTTACTAAATAATATTTTAATAATTAGAATCGTCTATATCTAAGTAGAAATAGCCAATTATAAAGTACGGTAATATATTCTTCAAATACCGTAGTCGTAAGAATACTATCTTTGAATAAATAATATATAAAATTAATAAGGCCGGCGTATTCGGAGTATGCGGGGTCGACCGCTCGATTAAATACTAAATCGAAGGAAGGAGAAATAGATGCCAATATTAGATATAGGTCGGTTATACCCTATTAAATATTATACAACCCGATATTAGTTTTATTAAGATTAGCTATTATATATTATATTTCCCGTATTTATTTGTAGAAGCGGCCGTACGTAATAATATCGAATTTAATTTATATATTAGGGTCGCCGGATTATTATTGCCCGGAAACAGTCGAAATAAAGTAATAATAATAGAATTTAGTAATTCTAGGACCTTTTATACTAGAATTCTCGGCCTACTATAGTATATCGCCCGTATAATAAATCGGATAAGCGTACAACCGAATTTCCTTCCCGTTAATTAGTATAAGTATACCGCTATTTAAGACTATTATTGTCCTTAAACTTTTAATTACGTTGGCAAATTACGAACTATAGGGACTACGTTATTATTAGTACTAGTACTATTAAATATATTTATTTTAATAATATTTACTCTAAAATAAGCGGGAAAATACTCCTAAATCTAGATCGCTCTATATTTATTAGGCCTGTAGGCGTAAAGTAGAAGCCTATCAAACTTTAATACGAATTATAAAAAATACCGAAGCTGTCGATAAAATCGATATATAGGAACGATATAACCGGTATATTTCCTTTAACCGATTAATCCTACTCTTTAAACTTCTACCTACTCTAATAATCGAATTCTAATTCTATTCGAATAGGATAAGTATAATACAATAGAATAATATCTATATTATTACTATTATTATTATTATTACTGCCGCCGCCGCCGCCGCCGCTATTACCGCCGGATTTCTTAATAATCATCTATCGGACTAAAAACTATTAATTATCTTCCTGTAATAATTTAAATACTAGGCAATTGTATTTTAGATATAGCTCCTTTATATTTTATAGTTTATATCCTAGATCCTAATATTCTTCTCTATAGTACCGATCGACGTATACCGATAAATGAGTATATATTTGACTTTCGGGAATATATATTAATATATCCGTTAATATCAATTCTATCCGATCCTACGGCGGTACTATATCGATATTCCTCAGCTCTATAATACTTAATTAATATCCCTCTTATACCTATAAATATATCTCTTCGGAATTCGTCGTATAAAGCACCCTACAATAATCGAACCCGACGCTATATATACAACCAATATAAATATCCGAAATACGATCGCTATTATTCGATATAGAATAATAAAGATACGTCGGTACTAAATATTTATAATATACCTAATCGGACGGGAAGATAATAAGACGTAGTCCGTCGTCGTCTTTATTATTTAGAATAATATAAGCATACCAACCCGAACTCGACTGTATAAATAACAACTAAGTATACGATTCGATTAATTCGCTAGGCTTGTTAATGAAATAACCCGGCCTAGAGTATACTCTTTTAAAGATGTCGGAGGCGACGAAATTCCGGAATACTATAGGCGGATTAAAGTAAATTAAACGAGTCGTAACTATTAGAAGTACAATACTCAAATCGACGTCGGGATTACTTTCTTTTACTTTATTTATTAATTTCTATACTCTAGCCTTTGCTCGATCGGCGTATCGGGCAGCTACTTTTGCCTTGTCGCTATTTCTACTTCTTTTACGAATAATATAATTAGCGGCTTATACTGTAATATTAGCCGCAGTCTTTACATTTTTACGGGCCTAAATAGCCTTGGCTTTATAGCGTTCTTCTAGTTTAAGACTAGCTAGTAATATCGGCATTTTTAAAATATTTAACGGAATATTTACCTCTCTTATATTTATTATTAGTATACGCTTTCGCATATTATTCTTTAATATTGCGAAATTCTTAGGAAAGGCTTAAATAATTTCAAATATATTACCGTACTCGTTGCGGAGTAGGTATAGAATTTTACAAAGCACTGCCTAATATTTACGACTCAAGCCAATTAAATCGCAAAAAATCGTTAAAGCTATCTCGAACTTCAATATTTCGATAGATTAGTTCTAACATATATAGACGAATATTGAAGGGTTTTCTAAATCCGGCAATAGCTATTCCAATTCTAGTTCTTTACTAATATCGTCGAATAGCTTAAAAATATTAACGGTAATACAATCCTCGTATCGATTAGCACTAAGTACTTCGTCGATATTAAAGCTAACGTCTAGAATAAAGTTAGTAATATTAACTACGTCCCCGTTACGTAAATCGTTAGCATTAATTATTACTAAATATTCCCGGTTAGCTATATATATACACCGTACAATAATACTAATAAATATACCTTCGTCGTTATCGGGCTAAGACCACCCTTCCTATATATTATTATTATTACTATTATCGCCCTCGAGGCCGAATATACTATTATTACCTTAGTTATTACCCTAACGGCTATTACCTTCGTCTTTACAATAGTTATCGTTATCATTTATTATTATAATATTACTAATATATTCGATATCTAGCTCGACCGATTACTAACTACTTTACCCGATATCGTTATTATTATCGTTATCGTTGTCGTCTTCCTTATCGCTACTAAAAATCTTCCTTTTTAACGCGCGCTCTTTACGACTAAGTAGTTTGGCATTAAATAGCCCAATACAAGGAAAATATACTATACTACGCAATAACTTAAATCAACACAATCATTATTACTATTATTATTACTACTACTATACTATTGTATAAATAGGCAAATAAAACGGTTAAAGGGTTAAAAGAGTAAAGGAGTTAAAGGGGGGAAGTTTATTAAAGGAGGAGAAGTTTAGTAAAAGAGGAGAGGGGTAAAGGATAAGGGGGGTAATAGGGTAAAGAGAAATTCTCTTAAGTATATTTCGTTTCAACTCCTTATTAATAAATTAATATACTTACCGCCTTATCGCCCTACTACCCTACTACCTTATAATAAATATATAGTATAAATAATATTTACTCTCTAAAGTTTAAACGGAATATACTCAATATATATTTAATAAAAATTACTAACCCCGATAACGAAATAAGGATCTACTAGTTTACCGTCGAAATTATTATCCTATTCCCTTATTACTCAATAAGAATTACAAACGTTCGATAGCTAAATAATTAATTACGAATCCGCTATCGAAGCTATCGTCTAATTACTTTATCGCCTTATTAATAAGAATTACGAGTATTCGAAAACGGGTTACAACCAGTAATAAAATTAAGGGGTAAGGTATTATACCTATTTACTCTACGTAAATAGTATTAGAGGGGTAATAATATTAAATAAAGAAGGGCAATATCGCTATATTATACTTATTTATACTATATTTCGAATATTCTAAATAAAACTAAAGGGGTAGGGTATTATACTTATTTATCCTATATAAATAGTACTAAATAAGTAATAGTATTAGACGAAGAAGGGTAATATTATTATATTATTAAATCTAAATTAGGTACCGGCTCGTATTTACCTTAAATATTAAATTGAGACTGTTTACGATAGCCCGTCCTATAATTAAAACCAAGTATAAATAACATCAATATACTACCTACCGTTAAGACGACAACGAACTTCTCTACCGATAATAATTTTATACCTCTTTCAATCTTTTTACTTCCTCCAACTCTTTTAACCATTTACTACTTCAACCCGGCTATTATCTCGATTACCTAACCGCCGACTTAGCGATCTCAACCTTCTACCCCATTTAAATAATATATCTCGATCAATTTCAATAATACTAGACGAAAGATTACGATATCTTAAATCAATTGCAACAAATACCCTACTACTAAATAAAGACTAGTAACGGGTATAAGAACCCCCCCTCCTCTTATCTAATTTCTTCCTCTTCTCTTCTCCTATTAAGTAACGAAGAGGTAATCCGGCCTCGCCTAATTCGTTACTCGATTACCCCAATCTCACTTTAACGGCATCTCGGTATTCGATACGGGCAAGTATATTATTAAAATATCTAGTCGTAACTATAGTCCCCCTAAACCCGACCGCCGAAGGATTAGTATAACTAATACCTCCTAGTCTAAGGACGGCAAAGTATAAAAGAATAAAACCACTATATCTACTATAAGTGTTAAATCCTAGTACTATAAATAATTTATCGCATTTATTCACGTTGTATTATACTAATATATCTAAGCTAAAAACAGATATACAAAACCCCCTCGACCCCTACGACCCGGCCCCGATACCCAAATTATCGAAGCGTAATAATATAAATACCCTAAGTTTAAGACGAGAAACGGCGGTCCTTATACTAACCCCTAAATCGAAGCCGACTACTATACCGGCGACAATTCCCAAACTAATTATTAGGGGTTTTATATTAAAAGGCAAACTTATTAAAGCCGAAGCGAAAATATTATAAAAGATATACCCGATTGTATTCTTCGAATTTAAGCGTAAAAATTTCTAGAAGTTAAAGATATATATACTATACGTCAACCCCCCTTAATAATTCCCTTACAATATACTATCGTTCTTAAAGCACATTCGTATAAAGAATAAAATCGATTTCGTAATACGATAAATACTATTCGTCTATAGCAACGACTATTTCGTATATAGTAAAATATATATTATATTTCCCGAAATCAATACCCTATTAATTCTATTTAACGAATTCTATAAATACGCTAATAGGACATTTAACAACTTCTAACGTAAAATCTTATTTTACTATATTATAGAACTAGTAGTTATATAGTCAGAGGATTATTCTAATAATTTCCAATTAAATCGGCGTACGATATTATAGATTAACGACTTGAAGACTATTTAGAAGTAAGAGAATTTAGACTATACAAAGGACTAGGTCGTATAGCGCTTTAATAGGTCGATATACAAAATAGTATTCAAACCTATTACTACTATCCTTCCCTAGAATAAAAATTTTAATAATCGGAAGGGGAAGCGATTTTAGTTTTTAAAAGTAGTATTATTTACTCTAATTAAATACGTAGCTATTATATATATTACGGAGCGGTAGAATATAATTAATAAGGGTAAAACTTTTTAAAAATAGAAGTATAAAGATAAGACGTAGAGGTCGGATAATAATACCCGTTTAGACGTAATCGATTATTATATATATTTATATATTATATTAGAATTAAACACTTTCGATATTAAATCTTTCAAATAGGCCGACCCTAGCGAAGTAATAATAACTTTAACGTTTTAATAGAAAAGAGTAGTCGAATACTAGCAGGCGTATCGCGTAGAGTTTTCGCCTATACCTAACTCGTTATTTTTAAATATATTATTACTTAAAGATAAGTCTAAATCCAAATCCGAAGGACGTATATTTAACGCCTATAAAGATATCGATATAAAAGAAGATAAGGATATTTACGGCGTATTTAATAATAAACTAGTTGTATAGGACCGACGTATTAACGACGACCCTATCCTAATCGAATTATTATTAGCGTACAATTCCAATATTAGTATTAGCGCTAAGGGTATCGATCGCGGCTCTAATTTTAAATATAATATTATACTATTATCCCTGCATTTCAATCTCCCGTATCGGTCTAGCCCGTATATAAATTTAAATCTAAATAAGTCTGGCGTAAAGAAGTCCGGCGTAGAGAAGTCCGGTGTAGAGAGGTTTAATGTAAAGAGGTCCGGTGTAAATAAGTCCTCTTTACCTTTATTTATAGATTAATTTAATAGAGGAAAACGCGATAAAGGAAAAGGTAAGGCTTCGTCGTAATTGTAATCGCAATTATAATTATTATTGCCGGGCGGCCGTAAATATAAACCCCGTCGTACCCCGAATTATATACTTCTTCCAATCCAAAAAGTTCGGCAATTAAAAGCCGAGGTATTGGGTATATTAATAGTAAAATAACCTATCCCCCGCAAAATTACCGCTATCCCCCCTCCCGTTATACCTAGTTTTAATATGCTTAAGCCGCCTGTATCCGATATATTCTATAGTAAAAAACAGGCTATACCGGATAATACTAATAGTATTATCGTATGTACGTCTCCTACGCCGCCTAGTATACGTATATCTCCTACGCCGCCCGGTGGTATATCTCCTACGCTGCCCGGTAGTATATCTCTTATACTGCCCGGTAATATATTTAGTAGTTATAGAAGTACGCTAGCGGTTAGCGATAGAAGTATACCGGATATAACGGGTAATACTAGTAATATTAAAAGCGGTCGGAGAAGAATACCGGCGGTTAGCAATAGAGGTACGCTTAATACGGAATTATAATTGCAACCGACCTAACGTAATTCCTATTAAAGAAAGCCGGCGCGCCTATTCTAATTTTATAACGGTATATACGATATACCTCCGTAATTAAATAATAATATTAATATTGACTTCGATTATAACGATAATAATAATAATAATAATAGTCGTTATCGTTCCAATTCTTATTTACTATTCGAATAAGCTATAGACGATATTACTCGTTATAAAGTAGTGGAATACTACTAAAAGTAATATATATCGGGCTTACTATAATTATTATCGATAGATTGTTATCGATAAAATATTATCGATAGATTAAAATAATATCGATAAATTAATTTCAATAGATTAATATCGTAACCTATAATAAGAGTAGCATACAATTAATACTCAATTTTACTAAGAATTGGCATTACTATTAGATAGTACTATAATAATAAATAAATAAAAACTATAAATTAAATTGAATACCGTAATTATAATTGTAATATTGTATATTAGTGTTGAATTCGCTTGCATTTGTTGTACGCTATAAATATACTATAAATTTTGCATTTATAGCGAGTCTTAGTAGACTTAGACAAATTGAAAATTTACTCCCTATAATATAGCGCTTACCCCCTATATTATAAGGAGTTAAATATTAAATATTAAATCAACATTAGAAGTCGAGGCGGTACCTCCTAAACATTAGATATCACAAAACGCATTTTTCCGCTATAGTACGTAAAGTAAATTGACTACCGACGATATATACGGACCGGCGAGCGATGGCTTGCAGGAAAACCGCCAAAATCGAGATTCGGACATAGGTCAAAGGTTGGCCTAGTCAAAGCCAAGAGATTATCAAGATGGAAGATAGGCCCTCTAACCCGTCTCTGGCACAAACGGGAATTTCTGCTGTTGGTCGAACGGC
Source organism: Neurospora sp. CHS-2018c (assembly GCA_009806235.1). Classification (NCBI taxonomy): domain Eukaryota; kingdom Fungi; phylum Ascomycota; class Sordariomycetes; order Sordariales; family Sordariaceae; genus Neurospora; species Neurospora sp. CHS-2018c. The sequence goes on along the minus strand of RAPC01000052.1, from coordinate 935,003 downwards.
GGCACACTTGTCGAACGTCGAATGCCAACCACAAAAGCCATCCGATCGGGAACCAAACCGCTCCCTTTTGCCAGAGTTGTCCCTCGTGCTTTTTAGCCGGCGGAGGAGACCCAGGAAACCGAAACCGAAACCGTTGGGACATGAGAGAGAAAATAGGGTTCCCGCGACCCGCTAGCCCGCCAGCGCTTTTTTCTTGAGCGATTGAGAGCCCTGGCTTCACCGGTGAACGCAGGCGCACAGACATGTGAGGGTGGTGGTGGTCGGTGGCCGGTGGCCGGGACTCATCGAGAACGACGAGAATGGGGGACATGGACAGGGCGACGGGCGAGATAGCCTCTTCAGGAGCTGCCTAGAGAGAAAAATTTTCTTCAAACCGCCAAAGCGGACCGCGTCGGACCGCTTTTTCTGATACAAAAAAGTAAGCCAACGTGGGATACAAGCGTGGATGTAGTGATGGCATGGGAAGGGGTTGAAAGATGGGTCCCCCCTCCGGGCCCCCGAACGGGGGTGCTTGTTAGGTGGGAGCGTCAGCGAGGTGCCTCAACTCATCACGTCCAGCATCCCATCCCACATCCCACATGTGCGTCCTGCGTCGTGTGTGATGAGAAGGTCAGCAAATTCCGGGGAGCGTTCGGCTTCGGTCTTGTTTTCCTTGTCGAGAAAGAAGGAATGCGATCCCCGGACACGTTAGCTGTCAATCACGTCAGTTCGGTAATCCGCCTCAAAAGGTTTTTTTTTTGCCTTCTTGTTCTTTCCACTTTCCTTTTTGATGCCCTGTCGCCATGCTACACCGAGCCATGTCTCTTTTGACGATGCCGCCGGCAACAGGTACAGGTAGCTTTCGCGATGCTACCCTTTCATGCGGAACGTTTGGTCCACTTTAAAGCTGTTCGGAGCGATGGCGCGGCGGGAATAGGTAGAAAGTGTTAGGACATGGCATATGGACGGATGTTAATGGATGGTTGCCCTATACGTACCTAAAAAGGGTGGTTGTTAGCGATGATTGTGATATGTAGTTGCATCAAGGAAAGAAAAAAAAGCTCTAACGGCCCGGTTGTGTCGCATCTTCGGCTTTGAGATTCAGTCCTCGATATTACCTACCACCCACCCCTAACAAAACCTCCAGGAAGACGAAACCGACGTAACGAGCCGGATGTGTACCCATTGGTCTGTCGTCTCTCATCTCTCTGTTGGATTGAACGTCGTATTCCTGCGTGTGGAAATCCAATCGCATCCAAGCCCTCAAAAAAGCCGGGTTGGGTGTATTATGTCTGTGATGCGTACAGTAGCGCATAACATACCTCTAGCGGCGTAGCGTGCTGACGACGTCGACAATCTTCTCTTCCACCAACCAACCAACCAACAAGCATTCAATGAAAATTCCCCATTCACCCACACACACCCAGACACCCTCCACAGATGATCCAAACGGACGGCATCCGGGGGCACCCGGGTGGCATTTTGTCCATGGCACGGCATGCGCTTTGAGCCATGCCCATCATTGCTCATTATGCTCATCACCAAGCATGCCTTACCATGGTCCATCATGGGGCTCTATAATAGCGGCGGCGGCGGCGGCGGCGCGGAGCGCTCGGTCACTCCCGCTCTTCGCTCCGAACGGCCAGTCTCACCTCACCCCGTCCGTCTGTCCAATCCGTCTCACCATTCTCACGACCCTGCCCATGTTCGTTTCCTTGATCTTGACCTTGTCTATCACATCACATCTGTATAGAGGTGTAGAGACATCCATCCTGTCCGGTCCGCTTTCGCTTTCGTGATTTTCTCTCGCGAAGCGCTTTCGCCGCGCCGTGAAAGCGCATTTCGTATCGTATCTTCTCAAGTTTGATGCGGCAAGCGGTAACTTGTAGAGTACCGGTTTGTAAGTAGCTAAGTATAGATGACAAAAATCCAATTGCTCACTTGTAAAAAAAAAAAAAAAAAAAAAAAAAGGGTAGCAGTGGTTGTCCTAATTGTCCCGCGTCGTCCCGATACCGCCGCCGCCGTCATGCCTGTGATCTATCTGTCTTGCCCGCCAACCTGCCTGCCTGACATGCCTGTATATTGTCCTGCAGCAGCAACAAGCTATTTCAGGAAGCGGCAGTCATGCAAGCACTTGGCATCACGGCCGGCATTTTGGGAGTATCGAGCCGCCTTGGCTATATGTTTGTACATATGTACGTATGTCCATATCTCGGTCAAAGATATCAAAAAGTCTGCCTAGAGGTAAGGTACTCTAGTTGATAGTGCTTTAGACGGTTCGCCTTGTTTCCATGGTTTTTTTAAGATTTCGGTGGATCTTTGCGCAACAAAACGAGACAACTACTGTACATAACAATGGGGGGAGGGGAGTAGGGGAGGGTTAGTTTAGTCAGATAGTCAGAACCTTCTTTGTGAAGGCGTGATGATCTGCCTGCCTTGGTTTCTGTTTTGAGATAGTGGTCATGATGACCGACTTATTTTACTATGCAGCTGTGACAGCTAAGAAAAATGATGATATGGTAAGGTAAGGTAGGTAGGTACATACCCGCCCGTAACTAACCCGCGTAAACCCGCGCCGCACGGGGCTTTACATACAGAGTGTGCGGTTACCAGATAGTTACGAGATGAACACGAGCCATGAAAGTTAGGACGATACCTACCAATTGTGTTTTGCGCAGGACGGGTCACGATATCAATCGAGCGTACAACGTGGTCGTAGAAGGTCTGTGTGTCCGCGATACTAATCTTGTGCTCGTTGGTTGTCCCACCACCACCCCGCAACTTTCAGCTGTAGTGGTCTTTGGTGTAGCTTCGCTATCCCCGTACATGACCAAGTTGATATCACCGTTGTTCTGTCAACGACCCAATCACCAATTCCCATAGAATAAGACGGTGTGCAAGCAACAGCTGAGATCGAAAACACACATTGCATTCAAAAGACCGCTTGGGTATCGATGATTGAACTCAAACGGCTTCTCTGGAGACACTTGGGACAAAGCTGATGTTCACAGCATCTGCAATACTGAGCTAAAAGGTATCAAGCTAGATAATGGAATCATTCCATGATTTCCAAAATACACGCCCTTGCTCTGTCTCCATCATGGCCACCCTTTGGTAGAGCCTCTTTGCCATCTACACCCGTTGGCGCATCCAGATGAGCATACCAGAATTCCCGCTGCGTCCTTGCGCATAGCACTTTCCAGCCTATCCCTCTCCTTTGGTGCCCTTGCCGCCGTCTTCTTGCTGAGAACGGCCCAGCCCAGGGCCAACCAGACTCTGGATGATATCCCTCCCCCCTCCCAAATGCCCAAGACCGGTATATCTAGTCGCCAACTTTCCGTTTAGGATGGGGATATGCAGTTCCTTCTGTGTTGTTGCCCCCCCAAACTCCAAAGAAACCACCCCTCCACGAAAATCGGTGGCTTGTGAAAACCCGAACAAAAGAAAAATAAAGAAGTAAAAACATGTGTGAAAACAAAGGAGGGAAAGGGTGAAACCAGAAAACACACTTTCTCCAACTACCTGGTCGAGAAATTAAACGAGAAAGAAACAGAAGTGAATATGATATTTACGCCCTTTCCCCCATTTCCCACCTCCCGCCAAATCGGATGCCCTCTTTTAAATCGTGCGCCATTCGCCATGTGGAGAATTCGGTTACGTCGTTGGTGTCATGTGTGATGAGAAAGTGTGAAATGTATGGAGCGTATGCGAGTGTGTGGGTGGTTGTGGTATATGCGCAAGAAATCGGCATGTTTTTTCTTCTTTTTTTCCCCAGTAATGAGTAGTCGTTTCGGATACGAGCCCGAATGAGTGCAAGTATGTGACGAGAACGCCCGAGTTGATGTGCCGGCCGTACGTGTTGGGACATGTCCGGGGTCCCGGGTCGGGGATATTCGCGCATCGCCCGATGCATTTTGCGCCAAGAACTGGGGGAGGGAAAAACGGGGTCTGGCTCTGTGTGGGCCGCGGCCGGCCCCCCGGGGCCCCGGGAGGGAAAGCAAGGCAGGAAGTGCGACATTGTTTCATCACTACCTGCCAAAAGACCCAACACCCATTGCGAAACCGCTCATATAATCAAACACTTTCCACGAGGACGCTTGGGCTTTTCTGTCCCACTGTACTTTTCGCTCTTGCTGTTCCCTGATGGCGGTAGCATGCGCGGTGCTGATTGTCCTTGCTGTCGCTGTTTTCGCAGCTGCTTGACGACGTCGTAAAAGGCCTTTTCAACATTTGTGCGTGTCTTTGCCGACGCTTCGGTGAACTCGCAGCCAAGCTCTCGCGCCAAAGCGTGTCCTTCTTGTGTAGAGACTTCGCGCTCCGTTACGCGGTCGCTCTTGTTGCCTACTAGCATGATCGGCACAGGCGCGGACGGGTTGGTAGCGGCGAGAGGTGATGATCCTGGATACGCTGACGGCGACGAGGTCGACTCCTTGACTCTTTGAATCTGGTGGTGGAACTTCTTGATGCGCGAGAAGGAGGAGCGTGATGAGATGCTGTATACTAGCACGAAGCCCTCGCCATCTCGGATCCACTGGTCTCGTAGTGCCGTGTACTCTTCCTGTCCTGCTGTGTCCAGAACCTCTAGCATGCATGCCTGGCCGTCAATGACGACCTGTTTCCTGTACGAGTCCTCGATAGTGGGATCATACTAAATCGTCGAGGTTAGCGATAAGCTGGGAATGCAGGTAGGCGGCTTGTTGGCCAGCCAGCTAGCCAGCCAGGGAGGGACGTGAGCAATGCAGGGATATGCGATTGCGTAGGCACATGATCAGCGTGAAGGGAGACGGTTATGAGAAGAGCAGACTCACGGTTTCGACGAAGTGCTCCAAGCAGAGCTGGATGGTCAAGGCAGTCTTCCCAACGCCTCCGTCACCGAGCACCACCAACTTGTATAACACCTGTTTGTTCCCCACCATGATGGAGTCTTGCTGTCGTACTTTTGCGGATGTCCAAGTGTCGAGGAAGCTGAAGCAGCACCAAGGAAAGCTTGGATGAGGGGCGGACGACAGATGTGAATCAGGGGAGGAGAGCAGTGAGAGCCGGGGCTTCGCCGCGAGTCGGAATGTGGTGGAATGTGGGAAGTCGTAGTAGTACTACTAGGTGGTAGTAGTAGTGAGGAGTAGAGGAGGTAGTGTTGTTGCGTGTTTGCAGAGAGAAGCTCTAACAGGCGCAGCCACGAAGGAGTGGCAATTGGAACAGGCGTTCAGCGACTGAGAAGAGCGGCGGGGATTTGAAAAGTGGTCGTCACGTCGTCGTCGTGATGGTCGTCCTGCTGGATGGTTGAGGTTGAGGTTGAGGTTATGGATTGGGGGGGGGGAAGAATGGTGATGTGAGGGAGAAGAATGATAAGAAGAAGAGCAGCCGGGGGGGGGGGTTTGAATGGCTGCCAGTGGTTGGCAGTGCTATGTAGTGTGCGTGGTTGGGGAGTACGGGTGTCCACCGGGCGGACTCGCGGGCGTGTGAGGTCCCGTCGTAGGCCGTGGAGGAGGTGGTGGTAGGTCTGTGCAGTACCTGCCCGCTAGAGGTAGCGACGATACTTCCCAGAGGTACAACTTTCACCTGGGCTCTTGGCACAACAGGTCTGGCTGGCCAGGATGGAGTGGATGGGTAGCAGGAGTGGAGGGGAGCGATTGGGCCAATGGGGAGGCTCGATTAGCGGGTAAGCGTTGGATGCGCCCGTGGAGAATGGATGTTTATTGTGGGGACCGCTCAACAGGTGGGCGGCTCTGGCCTTCCAGGTTCCTACAGTCTGGCAGCATGGGCTCACTGGATGGCCAGTACCTGGCCCGGCAGGTACCTCCCCTCTGCAATGTGGTCCCAGCGGCCCCTACGGATCCCCCTCTAATAAGCTTTGGGATTTTCCAGCAAATGGATCCTCGGCCGACGGGGGTAAGGTAATAATAAAAGAGGTAATGTTAAGAGTTTCGCTTATTCAGTGGTTTGTCAAAACAGACTCGGAGGCAGAGCCGGCGGAAGGAGGATCAGATCGGGATGGGAGATGTCAAGTTGTCCAGAGTCTCAGAATTCGGGTCTTGGGGCTGTCACGATGCCTCGATGCCTGCCCGAATAACGGGCGAGAGAGACACCGCGAAGCCGAGGCGCCCTTAGCCAAAACGCGACTTTTAGCATGCCTACCTACAAGCATAACTCCATTTGACAGATACATGACGTTTTATGGTCCCTTTCAAACAGTCTTCAACTTGTTTTTGATCTTGGTGTTCAAGTTGATCATGACCTCGTCCCCGACGTCAACTTTGACTACCGTACCGTCATGACGCCGGTGGGATGGTCCTGAGAACTCGTGCCAGGCAAACACTTTTCGACCTATCTTTATCTCTCCAGACCGGCATCTGACCAGGTGATTGGTCTGGACAAAAAGAAAGTTGCAGTCCTCTTCCCAGAAACTTGAACATGATCATGACCCTCGGAGCCTCCTCAATGGCACTCACTCCCGTTGGCGTGCTTGAAATCACATACATTTCCCATGCCTACACACACATCTTTTAGATATGTACACACCTCACATGCATGGCTTGCTGTAACCGTGACCTAAGCGACCTGCCTACTGGTAAGGTTAGCCTGTGAACTTTTAGGGTGTCCTCGGTCCCACAGCTCCTCCTGTTTAATTATTATAGTCCGGCCGTCTCGAGCTCTTTGAGCTCGACAGCTCTCTTGATTAGGGGCTAACTACTCTCATTTGGGTTAAGACACCCGTCGTCTGCCCTGACAATCAAGATAATCGACTAACAGTAGACAAAAAGCGTGCTCATGTAGGACAGCTGCATTGGTAACGCAGGTAAGGTTGATAGAGCGAGTTGGCCATCCATTGAGAATGCGGCAAAGGCTGGCTCGTTGGCTGGCAGAGCTGTCCACTCTGCGAGAACGGCGCTTGCGGGACGTGGAAGCACCGTTCCCATGGCGCCTTTGGCCCGCTCCATTCGCTCCTCCGTCCACTCGCACTCGCCAACCTCAACTCATCCCACATTGAGCAAGCGCAGCCAATCTGGGTTCGCAGTGGTGACAGTACACGCAGTGTAAGCAGCTTCCCGTCTATTGCCTGGGCCTGGGCGAATCTGGGGCCATACAAAGCTGCTCAACCTTTGGACAACCTTTCTGTGACCCGAACCACGGGATCTGATCCGTTGGCGACACAGGCCATATCTTTTGCATATCTTTTCTTTTCAACCCAGGTCGACATAGTACGGACTAGGGACACGGACACACGCAGACACAAGCACAACCTTGGACGCACGCACGGCTCTTCCCCTCCTTGACCTCCTCTTTTGCTCTGCTACTCTGCTCGTCTTTGCCTCCGTCTTTCCTCGGGTTCAACTGCCATCACAATCGCTGTTATCTGTCTTTTTGACAGAACGGGCAGTTCAAGACGGGGCCTGCCTTTTTGAGATCCCAAGCCGGTCTCCTCCCGACGGCCAGGCCTTGACCCTGATCATACGACGGATTCCTCGTTGATTACGCACACTGCGGAAAAATCCGTCATGTTGGATCCGTAAATGACCCCGTTCCCCGTTACTGTCGTTTCTGGCTTGGCGCCTTGGTTTGCTACGCTGTACGTGCCAACCACGACGCGGAACCACGATACGACCACGATAGTACGGCTGACGATACCGATATCCGGGCCCGAGTGGCAAAGACTTGCGGTAGGGCGGGGGGAACGGGGTCATCTGTCACTTTGGTTTTCTTGGTCCGGGGAAGCGCCTCATCCCACCAAGATCAGTTGATACCCGCTCAACTGCACTGGCACTTTTTTGAAAGACAAATGGCGGGTGACGGCGGGGGGGATGCAAGACAACTGCCAGTGGACGAGGCTGAAAAGGCGTGACGCTCGGTACCCAAATACCCAAACCGCCCCCGGAGCGGGTGCCGGTCAGGACCCCAAAATAACTGTTGTTAAAGAGCCAACGGTATTGAAGCTTCAGAGAAGGAGAGGTTGACTACGACACGAAATGCGTCTCGCATCATTCCCAAGCCTCTTGAACCCCGGCCCGTCAGTAATTCTTTGCGATTATTCGGGACCGCTGTCATTTTCGTATAGCGACCGACCTTTGATCCAAGTCCCTGCCCTACCGTCTTTTCTTGCTTGCTTCAACCCTTTTTTTTTGACCCCATTTCCCTGCCCCTCCCTCCACCTCCATCAGCAAAAAGGAGGGGCAACTGGAGGGAAGTTGAAGCGAGAGGACCCCGAAAACGCGTGAGAGGTGGACTTTGTTGCATGGTGGCCGCAGCGGCCCCGGCCAAGTGTCCAAAGCATCGGATACCCCCCCAGCCCGGCTACATGCATGAGGTTACGGGTCAGCACCTTCCTCGTTTCGACGACCTACCGGGAGGCGGGAAGGTGTGTTCAGGATGCTTATCGCCTATCGGTATCGGCTAGGTACCTATCTCGACTTGTACCACCCGACCTCACTTCCCCTCCCCTCCCTAAGTAGGCTCGTTCCTTCCCCTCGATGGAATGTCCCAGTCGGGCACATCTTTCAAACCAACGAGGAGGGGTTGTTTTGACCTTTGTCTTGATTGAGCTAAGTAATTGTCTGCGGCGATCACCCATCGTGCTGACTGGAAGCCCAACAACCGGAGGTCCTTCCGCTGTGAAAGGCATCGTGATCAGCGATTCAGGAACCTCCACTGCCTTTTCTGTTTTGCATGATAGACCCCGCCGTTGAAAAAACAAGTGACCCCAGCCTCATCGACTCCGCATCCTCTTTTCCCCTCTCCGAACTAGTTGCAAAGCCCAATTGATGTGCATTTGATCTTCATCATGTGGGTTCCCATTGTCAACGCTGGGAGGCGCCTCCATTCACTTCCCAACATTGATCTCCAGGAGAATGTCTCCCTAGCGTGTCACACAACAGCCTTACATCTGTTTTAGAACAGCGACTGACTGGAGCGATTGTTGACAGCTTGGCACCGCCATATCAAGATTCAAGACCTAGCAGGCCACGCAATCCGGTGGACATCATATCCATCAGACAAACCCGTTTTCGCGATTCTGGGTGCTCTTCCCGGACGGAGATAGGACGACCCTATGGAGCCTCGAGGCTAGATGGGCATGGGCTGTGGCCATTCTTGGGATCTCTCTAGGCGAGAAGTCCAATGTCATGACCGCCATGCCGCGTGGACGACAAGCCCGAAACAAAGACAAATAACCAACCTCCAACCCACACCTTTTTGCTGCTTGTTCCCACTTTAGCGGTCTTTGAGCCTCCATCAGTGGCCCAAAACAAAACAACCACGCCGACACCCTGGTTCTTTAAGTCAGTTCCTCAATGTCTACACCGGGTACCCCGGCCGAAGACTCGGGTCCATCAGGCAATTCAGGTCCCGTTCCGTGATATAGGACGGCGACAGCCAACGTTGCGAACGACTTACAGGCAAATTACTTTGTTTCTTTCCTCGTCAGTGGCCCCTGGACAACCTCAGATACCAAGACGCCGCGACGCCTCCTACGTGCTAAAGAGGCATAGAAGGGACAGTTGGCAACAAAATGAGGAAAGGACACCTTGTTCTCCTCGTTAACCGATAAACTACTGACCTCATCAGGGCGCCCCATCAGGTCGAACAAATCCCTTTGTTGTCGAGACAACCGCCACAGTTTTTGATCAAGTGATCAAATCGCTCATAGGCAAAACACAAAAAAAGACTTACTTTGTCCCACAGTATCTCCTGTCGAGCCCACTCATTTCCTGAAACTTCGATTCAATACTGGGTCCAATGACAATTGTCCACCTTGGAGCGAACTCGACCTGTTGGGACGAGTCGACGACGAAAAGAAAAGAAAATTGGAAAATTAATTACCCATTTGCGGTCAGGTTATGGTCAGGGGTGCCGAGCCTCAGCAACGCACGGAAGTTCCGCTCTTGACATGGCCGGCTTCATAAGCGTAGTTCCGCGATTGGACATTGGCTGGCTCGGCTGGGTAGCTGGCCCCCTTTGAGTTATGATTCTCTATCCGATCCCCTGGTTTGGGACCTGGCGGTCTGGCACTAGGCTCCGGCCAGGGGGGCCGGCAGGGGGGAGGGCTCCGGGGGACCGGTCCGAGAAAATCAATATTACTGCTGCTCCATGCTCATCACTGCCGCGCCGAGTACGCCGAATTAGGTTCCGTATCGGCGGGTTCGCTAGCAGGCTCGTGGCATCCATCGCAATTTCAAATTTTTTCTCGAAGGGACAAGGACACGGTAAAAGACCCTCACAAAACCGAAGGAACAACCATCTTCAGCATAGCCGATTTCTGAATCAACGCATCAACCGAACCTTCCATGCCTTCTTCCCTCTTCGGTCCTGGCTCCGAGTTCTGTCCGCCTCACTTCCTCCACCGGGTTCCGTTCCCTTGGGTAATTAAACGGCAGGGGGGAAGGGATATCACACGCATCCTAAACAGTCTATCCGAGATGCCATGAAAACTCTGACCCGACCGGCCGCCCCTGAATTTACCAAACCATCGCCGAGAGGGTAGCATCCCGATCCGTGTCCCGAATCGCGAGGGAAGGCAAGCGGAAGCGCCATTTCCTTCTCGAAGGCTGAGAGCGCAGATTGCCGACGACATGGTCAGGATCAGGACGACAGGCTGGCTCACAGGCTCACTCATTCAGCCTAGGACTCCGGCCACATCGCCAACATCGATGTCGACGTTGATGCCCAACCTTCTTGCCGCCTCCACCATGCCTCCTTCGTCTTCCTCAACCCAGAGATCCACCCACTCTTTGGCCTTCTTGAATTTGTCCTCATCAGCGTCAAAATCCAGCTCGCCCGGCTGCGCAACATAGATGGCCCGCAACCCCGCCTTCTTAGCAGCCCCCAAGTCACCCAAGTGCGCCGCCACCATCGCTACCTCTCCCGGCTGCAGATCCAGGTCCCGCAGCGCGCCCTGGTACACTTTCGGGTTTGGCTTGTATGCCTGGTACATATCGCACGAGAGCAAGCGTTGGAATCCCAGGGGCGAACTGCCGTCGACGCCCTTCTGGCTGTTCAGATCCTTGAGGATAGCCTGGTTGGCATTAGACAAGGCGACCGTGTGGTAACGTGAGCCGAGCAGGTGGAGACCCCGGATGGTATCGGGCCAAGGCGGGAGGTCGTGCCACGTAAGGCTGAGCTTCTCGACCTCGGACGGGGTGAAGAGGCCGTCCAGCTGCCACTTGGCCAGCAGGTCGACGAGACTCTCGTGGTGGAAGGTGTCGATGTCCCTCCAGGGTGTCTCGTCGGGGACGAAGGAGCGGGTCCAGTCCCCGTAGGCCCGGCGCCATTCCTGGGCGAAACGGGCCCAGTCGTCTCGGGTGAGGGAGCGGGCGCGGGAGAGGACTTGCTCGGACGGTGGCGTCTCCGATGACGTGGAGTTGGAAGCAGACGCGGAAGAGAGCTTGGACTCGGTGGCCGAAGCGAAGGCGGAGACTATCTTTTCCCGCCAGGCTACGCAGGTGCCGAAGACATCAAAGGTGAGTGCTTTGATCTCGGTTGCCCAGGGAGGGACTTGGTGAGTAGCGGGCATGTTCAGGTATGGGGGGCTACGATGCAGGGAGAGAAGAGTAAATCGAGGTAGGTAAGTGGCTTAGTTGTAGCGGTAAGTTGGAGCACAATGATCACAAAGGTGCAGGACCCGAGTCTCAGATGAAGGTAAGGGAGGAAGGGTGCCAAACAAACAAAGTGATTTTTGCTGTTTGTTCAGAAACAGAAAGGTACTTCCAAGAGGGGGGCTCCGAAGAATGATATCAAGGGTCCGAGGCAGGCGTTTATACGGCATCGCTTACACTATCTGACTATCTTCCCCGCATCTGGAGAGACAGAGAATTGCGCGATTGCAACCTCTCCAAACACCTTTCCAATCCCTTCCGAGTGTTCCCATATTCAATTACGTCATTAGATGTCGTTGGTTGTAAAATCTCAGAGTTTCCGAGAAATATTCGAGTCAGCTTATGGTACATTAGACTCGAAAACCTGTATCCAATTGAAAAAGTCTTCATGATATTTCTGAGACTACACTACGGTCACAGTTCAAGTGTCTGCTGGTGCAAGATGGTTGTTGTTGCCAGAATTGACAGAGCGAAACAAGGTAGGCACGAGATAGGGTAGCGTTTCATTCGGGCCCGAATAACGTCACCCGGCCGGTCCCCGCATTCATGGCGGATGCGATTGAGATGGCGTAGATGGCTTCGTTCCCAACCACGCTCACGTTCCTTCCCCTTGAGCTAGTTTGGACGACAAACACCAATGACAAGGAGCAACAAGAACACCGGCGGTTTCGGGACCGGCGCCCTGTGCACACTGCAGCTCCCGGAGTTTTTGCTCCTTTGTCAAACGGAGATCTATCGGGCTACGCCACATGTTGATCTTCACTCTTTGACAATGGCAAGAATCTCCAAAGTCATACTCTCTGGAGCGAGCAAGAACCAGACGGACGGCAAAATGGCGATTATCTGGACAAATGAATATCGCCAAGTTTCGGCGACGTTCTCTTTTATGCGGTTATCAACATCTCCACCACTTAAACGCGCGGCTTCATTGTCACTTTTTCACTTTTTCACTTTTCTTCGCCTTCTAGAACACCTTCCATGTTAGGATTTACATCCGATTTACAACTCCACCAAAGAAACCGGTCGCGATACCAATGATGAAATACTGGTTCGACTGGGCTGAGTCGGCTCCACCAAACAGAGGGAAACCGTGGGAAACAGGGAACCAGTGGAACGATCGTCGAGTTCCAGCCAACTTCTGATGTAAACGACTTTTGCGTGTGTAAGTGGTTGGACAAGGCTGAATCTTCAATATCTCTTGGCGTTAACGTCAGAGACATTGGATATCTCTTTACATGTGTGCTGTCAAAAACTCTTATCTACCTATGAAGCAGGATTCCAGGTAAGACGTGGAGAAGCAGGTCGAACGCGCGGCGAGTTACGGACGGGCAGGTACGGTTCTTGGGATTTGGGATATTTCTGATCTTCAACATATTTGTATAGTAGTGTCCCAGCAGAAAAACAGAGAAGAATGGTGATCTTGACTTTATCAAACCATAAATTTTGCCCAGAAAAGAAACTTTGATCATACGCCAAGATCACAGGCTACGATCATCCCGGACGAGAGAGAGATCCAGACTTACACACCTTCCCAGAAAAAGGAAATATCCAGAGACAGATCAAATTCATGGGTAACACAACACGCCCTCCCAAGCGGAAGGACTCCAACCACTTCACCGGCCCCAAGTACTACAACGCCGCCCACTCCAGCGGCGCCTTCTCCTTCTTCAACCCAACCGCCCGCTACCACGTCCTCGCGCCCTCAGCCCACAACGAGGTCGAGCCCCAAGTCGATCCAACAACAGGAAAGAAGAAGAAGCCATCCCAGGCCTCCGACGAGCTCTCCCTAACCGGCAACGAAGCCGCCTCCGTCCTCGGCCACCGCGACACCAACGACACCAGCCAAGAAGCCGTCGCCTCTCTCCCTCAGGACACCGACATCCCCACGCTTTCCGCCGACCAGATCGGCCGCGCCCTCGAAGCCACCGATTCCCAGCTCAGCGCGCAAAGTTCTCTCCAGAATGCCGCCAACGCCGCGACCGTTTCGCCCGAGCGGCTGGCGGGCGCCCTGGACACCTCGCCGAGTCAGATCGGGAGGGTCGTCCAGCTGGGGATGGGTGGAAGTGCAAATGGTAGCAAGACGTCGATCAACACCACGCAGCAAAAGCAGCGAGAACAGGAACAAAAGGATAGTGGGGTGTATTATATCTGGCGGAGTAGGGATAACAGGAAGGGAAGACATGCGGCGGTTGTTACGAAGCCGGGGATTTTGCAGCAGGGGAAGAATAAAAAGGGGAGCAATAAAGGAGGTGGGAATAAGGATGGAAGGGATGAGGATGGTGGGAATCGTGAGACTGGTGGGAATGGGGGTTGGAGACACAAGAGAAGGTTACAGGATGAAGAGATGGGAGAGGGCATTGAGGAGGAGGATGCAAGAGAGGAGGCTAGAGGGGAGGGGCCCAGGGCGACTAATACATTGAAAATGACGTGGCATGGTGTATTGAAGATGGTGACGAGCTTTCCGTGGTGGGATATTAGTTATGATGTGGCGTTGACTTTTTTTATTGGTAAGTTTTTTTTGTCCCGTCGATGTTGTAAAACGGGAGTGAGCGAGTTCAAAACAATACGCTCAGCTGCTAACATGACTTCCCATTCAAACAGCCGCCATAGCAAGATTAATCAACAGCCTCTTCGTCTACCTCCCGCTCGCCTCACCCAAATCCGAATTCAAAGGCGAAGAAACCGGCGCCGGCGCCACCCGTCTCATCACCACCACCCTCGTCGTCATCTCCTCGGTCCTGATGATGCTCGAAGCCGTCAACGAGAACCGCGCCGACTGCTTCGGCTGGGCCCTCGAGGAGAGTCTCGCCGGCAACGCCGACGGTCCCCGCCTGCGCTCCCACGAGCACGAGGGCAAGCGCTGCACTCACCACCATCAGGTCCGCTACGTCCTTCTCCGGGGTTCTAACCCGAGAGACCAGCGCAAAGCCGTCGTGGTACCCGTCTCTGTCTCCGTGCCCGATGACCAGAACTTGCACAACGAGAAGAAAGACGACCCGGACACTCATGGTGATGGTGATGGTGATGGCTCGGACTCGGATGACTCCGACGGGAAGGGAGATAACAACGGCCATAACAACCACCAACATCCCTCGCGCGCCTGGAAGTGGTGGCCATCCTCCGACGAGCTCAAGTCGCACTACCTGCACGAGATCGGCTTTCTGTCCTGCCTTTTGCAACTAATAGGGGCCATCATCTTCTGGACCGAGGGTTTCACCGGTCTACCCTTTGCTCAAAACAATCTTTCGACGGGCGCGCTTGATGCGAGCTACTGGCTGCCTCAGGTAGTCGGTGGATTCTTCTTCATTGTCTCGGCGGTCTTGACGATGGTGGAGGTGCAAGACAAGTGGTACGTTCCCGCGCCGAATCTGCTGGGGTGGCATATTGGTGCTTGGATGCTGGTGGGATCGTTGGGTTTGACGGTCACGGGGGCGCTGGGGTTTGCGCAAGATGCTGGGCCGCAGTATGAGTATGCGGTGGGGATGGCTACTTTTGTGGCTAGTTGTGCTTTTTTGGTGAGTTATCTGCAGTGGTGTTCCCTTTCGTTTTGGTGTTTGGACAGTGTGTTCAGGGCAAGACGAGGAGGAGACACTCGCTTTTTGCCAGCAAGCGTTTGAGGGCATATGAATGCTAACCGTTGCCAACCATCCAGATCGCTTCAGTGATTCTGCTTTTCGAAGCATTGAACAAGTATCCCCTTACCGTCGGTACCGCGCCTCCTTCACGCGAGCCTCATATTCGCCCGGATGCAAAGCAGCAGACTGGGTCTTAGGGAGATGGACGGGGATAGACCATCTGGCTGTACAATGTTGTTCCAGGTTTTTGGGAGGTAGCGTTAGAAGATATTAGGTTTAGACAAAAGTTTAAGATAAAGGATCTCGAAGTCATCGTGCGCCACCGTGAGAGTCACACAGAAACTGTTCTCCGCAGTCATGATATCATTCTCAGTATGCCAACTATAACATTTTCAGGCACAACATCTTTACCAAAATTCAATCCTAGACATTCAAGTCGAAGAGTGGCTCATCAGCTCATATTCGTCAAAACGTGAGGGAGTGTCTCTCTTTAAAAACGATCAATTTATTACATCGGTAGTCGATGATCAGTGGATGTCCCCTTCCCTTACCCAACTGATGTCTTTTCCCGCAGCGACTGAAGACTAGGAGACCCAACATTGGAAATCACGAACAGACAGCTAGAAGATCGTGCGTTAACTTGGTATAACGTACTGAGTGGGCAAAGATGAGCAACCCTAAGAAATAGTCAAAAACATGAGATGGCAAGGAAGTTCCAAAGAAAGTCTTCGAAGCCGCCCGAAGGCAGGTTCGAACGAACGAACGAACGAACCGCTTCTACTAAGGAGATGGGCAGTTCAAACAGACGTAGTTGCGCTTCACATCTGACGACTACTGTACGCTAATCGTCCCCACGGTGGTCTGATGACGGTAACTTCAAATACGTACCTTGAAGAAGCATATACTGATCAAGGGAACAAATGGCGGTAATGCAGGAGTGTCAATTAGATGAGATCACAAAGCTTCTCTCCATCATAAACAGATACTCTTCTTGCCTACGCCCTGAGAACAAAAAAAAATTCGTTTGAGGTGCTCACCGTCCACACAAAGCCACCAAACCCCACTGAAACAGAGACCACAAAAAAAAAAAAAGGATCTGCTTTATCATCCGAGGAGGGCAGAACCAACCTATACACATGGACGACCTACCTTACGAAGAAGGACATACTCGCAAACAAGTCTCGTTTCCACAGTTCAGTTCGCATGGACCTCGTGCTTTACCTCTATACACCGGAAATCGGATACCCATTATCATCCTCAGCACATTTCAACGACAACGCTTTGTTTCATCCCATTTGAAAACAAAAATGGACGGCTCTCCGACATGGCAAGTTCTCTAACCGCCACTCTCATATACATGAGGCCCCAAGGCCGTTTGAAAGACCTTGAATCTCCCCTTCCAACTCGAGACGGCGGAAAACGCGGGGAACCATCTCCTTGCTCTGTGGTTTTGAATGTTTATATGATATGTCTGGTGAACCCATTATAGTGATAGTCTTGAGAAGATATATCACTTGGCATTTTTGTGTTGTCTGAGATTTCCGGGAGATTGGAGTTTCTGAATGCACTTGAATAGGTGGTCCTAGATTTAAAGCAGTCCCCTCAATGACGAGAATGACAACATGGGCTGTCGATATAATACCATGCCAGTGTCAAAAGTTTTGTCGACGTTGGTACCTGTTTGTCGAGCACTTTATCTGAAACAAAGTACCAGGAACCCAGCCTTTGATATCATATGTCGACATCAAGATAAACAAGATCAATCAGGTAAACAAACTGTTGCAGAGGTCGTTGCCAATGTTGTTTCCCCCGAAAACCTAGCCCCTTTGATGTGTTATATCGCCCACCTGCCGGCAGTGTTCACGGTGAGGGTTTGGACGGTTATCGACTTCATTGTGGCATCACATCTTTTGCGTCTCCGTTCGAATGCTTTCATTCAATTCTTACCTATCGCTGTCCTCCTGTTATCCTCTGTCAGGAACGAAAGAAGTATCTGATGTCAGTATGCATATTTCTCTCTACCTTACTCGCTCAAAGTTCCCCAAACCGTTGACCTCAAAAGGGGCTCCGCGAGTCCGCGTACAGCCAGACATGGAGCGTTGTAGGGTAGCAACCCCCGGGAAATTTATATTGCCCTCTGCACGACACCCCTGGAATGTTTTGCTCGGCTCTGCAGGTACAGCCCACAGGCGACAGGAGGACCCATCACAGAAGCTTCAACCTGCATTACCTTAGCAGTGCCGTACTAACGCATGCAATGCGCTGCAGTTGCAGTGATGCACGCTGACGCCGCGACTGATGGACAATTTTTGGATGATCGCTGGAGTGACGGGGTTGATGATCAGATCATTCACCCACGATGTGATGGGGTTTTGGGGGTTCGTTGATAGTGAGAAAAGACACAGAGAACATGGAGTCTTTTAACCTGTCAGAAATACATGTGCAACTTGACACCAACGGTTCGAGACTTCTCGGGAGCCGACAGACAGACAGTCCTGTGTCAACTTGTCAAGAGAACCAGCGAGGCGTGCCAGGGCCCAGGGATCCCGGAGAGTTCGAGAACGATTGGCCAATGCACTTTTCCTCACTCTTCAGATAATCAGATTGCTGACGTGCCTTTTTCCTTTCAAAAGGAGCACAGAGTTCATCCCATCAGCCCAGCCCAGTCCAGAGTTCAGACGGAACACATCGCACCGTGGGATATGCAAAGGGTTTCGTTTCTTTTCGTAGGCGAACCGGGACACATCCTATTACACCGAGGATGAGGATGAGGATGAGGAACATTGGGAATGATTGTACACCTCAAAAGGTAAGGAATGCGGCGTTCTCCTTGGTACACCTTTGTTAATCTCCCGCGGATGCCGCAACGGCACAGCCAAGTTTGTAGGCTCTGTAGCGGGATACTCGCTAAAGGCGATGTTGTTGGTTGTGTTGCACATGCAACCAACACACACAGAAGAAATAACATTTCCTTCGTTTTTCTCAAACCGTGACGACCGTGATTTGCCGGTCCTTTCTCATTTTGGCCCGTGACGGTTCACGCTTGTTGCTTTTTATTGGTGGATGTTGGGCGCAGTTGGCCACTGCAGTGACGCGGGGTTAGCTCCCTGATCCTACAGGTGCTGATGTGCTATCAAAAGCAACCCACAGGCTGGAGCCTCATGTTGTCTCTCAGTAAAACCTGCAACAACTGGATTTGTCAGATCGACGACTGAGCCTGGGATAATGCTGTTGAGCGCTTAAACCCTTTGTGGGGGATAGTGAAGGAATATGCCCGTCGCAATAGCATAGTGAGGTGGTAATATGCGGAGAAATAGGGGGCCAGCGGGCGATCCTCTCGAGTTGAAACATGGGACCTTGGTTTAGGGATTTGTTGGTGATAAGGTTGAAAGTTGACGATCATATGTGCTTGTCTGTCGAATCTATCTGTGAGGACGGATCATATCGCAGACACGGGATGTTTATGCGAGTGGGTGTAGGAATGTAACCCCATACGGGTTTTGTGTAACGACAACCAACATCTTCAACATCTGTCAAATGATAGACCTTCGGCGAAATGTCTCAATTGCTCGGGAGTCGTCTTTCGGATGACAGGTATGTAATTGTTTGGCGGATGTTCGCGCGGGCTGAGACTCGGACGCGGGCGTGGCGTACCGGTACTGTCCTTTTCCAGCGCCATTGGCCTCCGCGTACCTACAAAGGTCAGCACAAAGTTGTCGTCGCCGCCGCCGCCATCGAGGGTTTTGAACGAGCGGGTGGCATCCGTGATGCCGTGATGAGGAAGCTAGGGGCTCAAAGTGATGGTTCCCCACTGCTAGTGATCCAAGAACTTGTGATCGGCGGTCGCCCCATCACAGAAAAGAAATTTGGCTGGCGCAATGGCAGCATCCTATTGGTCAATCGACTTTCATCACATCCAGCCTTTGGGAGCATCAGTAGAGCAGAGCCATTTCTGGACGGCGAGCTTCACAGTGTTTCATGAAGCTTCGCTGCTGGAAAGCCTGGGATAGCTTGGCGAGCCTCAGTTCCGGGGATGGTAGGCCAGGCCCTTCAGCCAATAAACTCGTCACGAGCACTTGTGTGGTGCAGGGTGCGAGGTCGCATCTCCGATGTGATGGAGACGGCCGAGGGCGTGGCGACGACGGGCAAGATGATGCGTCAATATCATCTCTTGAAGCGAGGACGGGACGGATTCCAGAAACACCGAGGTTATCCTGAAAGACACCTTGGATCTCTCCACTCTCCCATGAGACGAAAACCCATCTTGGCGCACCGCGTGATATTCCACGACGGCTTGTGATATGGGTTTACATAGCACAGACGGGCTCGTCGTGATGTTGCGGAGGGAGCCGCTTCAGAGGGTTTTTAGGCTATCGGTTCCTGGCAAGGGTTTCGCTGCTTCCAGAGCTGGTGCCTCCCGGCGTCCATTTCCCTGGCGTTTCCATGGCTTCCACTGGCCAGACGAGGCCGAAGCCAGGAACCAACACCTTGGAAAGCTCCCTTTAGCCTCCAGCTGTCATGGTGGCCCCTGTCAGTGATTTAATGACCTCTTGGTGTTTTCACTGGAGCATACTGTATCACCTGTACAGCCTAGAACTGATACAGCTTCGTCTTGTCTCGAAGGTCATCAGGGGCAGTGAACTGAAGACTTTCGAGTGTCAAACGGGGTTGTTGAAGAACAGAAAACCACGAGAAATTGAGACAGAAAGATTTCTTCATCAGGGTTGCAGACGTTGAGATTGTGCAACCACCACATTTTAGCGAGCCGGCCGTTCTACTGTTTATATGAATCGCGATGGTCCGTGAGCTGCTGCCCGGGGAACGGGACCCGAAAATGGAGGTTCTCTGCGGGAGGCGGAGAGGTGGAGGGGAACCCCAAAAATTGTGTGGTACACAGGGCACCTAGCGTACCGGTAGGTAACGTACCTTGAACCACAATGCTGCACAGCTCCTCCTGCAACTTTTTTTCTCTCACCTCGACGAGACCTTCGCCTTCCCATCCACCTGTCATCGGATGTCGGTCGCGCTTGTGTCCTCCGTTGAGACATCTCTCGGCGCACATGCCCTCATGGGAAGCCGTGATGATGGCCAATTTCTGGCCCTCTCACGCGCCTGGCGCTTCTCTCCGCCAGCGAGATTGGATGCTTCTGGCCTGTCAGTGTCCGGATCTCATTGAGGTGAAGTGGCCACGGGGCAACCACGATCTCTCTGGAGGTTAGCGCACCATTGAGTGCGGCACCCCTGATAAGGTATTCCTCCTCGTACTGTACTGTACAAGCAGTCGGTACCTCACCCTCCTTCAAGCCTCTACCTAGGCTCGATTAGAAAGTGGATCGCTTCGTACTTAACCAGCCCATGTCCTGTCCAGTGCTTCCACTCACTCAGACCAGGGCATTGCCTCCAAAGAGACGACGAGTGGAAAGTGGTTGCCTCCTGGGGACCTTGTCACAGTCTCGTTACCTTGTAATCGATTCAGTTTGTGTTCTTTGCGACCGGGTGCGCATTGTTCTTTTCGCCTTTCGAGTCGCAGCCGAGTTGTGCTCCTCTGGTTTCATTCTCCATCCCGTCGTCCATCTCGACCGGACTCTGGACTCCCACACGCCGACGTTGAAGTGGACTAGACGTTGCGCCTTGTCTGTGTTCCGACTACTGCCCGTACATCCCGTCGTCCCTCCTTGTGTTCGGGTAGTGCTGTGTCGGTGCGCATCCGTCAAAGGCTTCACACATTGCGCTTTGCCTCACAGCCTAGAGGTAGTCTTGTCAGACCTTCGATTCCCGTACATTCGTTCCTTGGGTTGCCTGGGCTGTCTTGGTCATCGACCTGTCTCGGACTTGCTGCCGAATCGCCACTCCTTTACGCCATAGACGCTTGGCCTAGAAAACGGTGCTGGATTTTCAATTTTTCATCAAGGACTACTTTGGAAAACACGAAGTCGGCTTCGCTCGCTTTCTCGTTGAAGAAAGTCCTGTTTTTGCTCCGATCTGCGTCCGGTATGTACCCGTTACTCAACGTCTCGATGCCCGTTCTCTCCGCTTCCACCGGGCAGTTACGAGCTTCCACTACTTGGACTACTTACATGCTGTGAACCACGAGGCTCCGAAGCCCCTCTTTCTGTGCACCATATCGTGGGGTCAAGAACATCTAGAATCTCCACGTTATCATATTACCAGCAGTACCTTCCCCTAGGACACCGTGAAACGCTGACCAAAGGAAAGACCACTCTAGGCAGGACCGACTGGACACTGGAACTGGCTACAGCTTCCTCACCTCGAAAGAGATTCGGGCTGTTTCACCTTCAGTTCTTGACTTGTCCTTGTTCAGCAAACAAGTGCACGCCTTCCTCGAGTTTGGACGATTGCCATTTCCCCCCCGATAGCGGATTACCTTGACGTCCATCAACTCCATTCGTTCTTGCTAGTCGCCCCAGGTGGAAGTCGAAAACGACCCGCTCACTTATCTCATCTCATTTACACGCCGACTTGCGGGCTCCACTCGTTCAAAGAAACCCGGAAAGTGAAAACGATTCGGACGGGAGGAAAAGAGGAAGTCGATACCCACGAGACTTGGTTTTTTTCTTCTGGGTGCCAAATATAATCCACGTTCTACCCTTGACTACTCCAGAAATCCCCGATTTCCGAATTACCCACCCACCAGACCGGAGTCTCGACCCAGTTCAGCCAGTCATAACAGTCCTCAGTCACCCTCGTCATTGACTGCTCAGCACTGACTTCCGTGCTCTTCTGTCGATCTGGTCGATCTACACGCTTTGGTTACCTTTCTTGGTCTTTCAGAGATCACATATATACCTTCCGCTCGGATTAATCGGGCTCTGTAAGTGAACTCTCTTCGAGATCCGAGATCTTATTTTTCACCCGATCGTCGCTGCTTGGAGGCACATGTATTCTTCGCCTCGAGCTAGAGACATACTGCTTGCTCACAAGTTTCACTCGACTGGCATCGTACAATGTGTAGCCGCAAGAGGGCGTCTTCCCAAGAAAGATCAAGTTCCAAACTAACCGGTCAGCCACAGACCACACCGGAAATTTTCACGTGAAGACTTCAATGGGCAGACTTTGAGCCCCCTTTCTTCTTGAAACGACAACGGTAGTTCGTATCTTTGACAGAGACGGCATCTCGCCTCGCCTTCTGTGGGGGTATCTGTTTCTCCAGGTATGATTTCCTGCGAAGCCCGGTCATTAATCCTTCATGCACCCCCCTGGCAACGTGACATAGACCGGAGCAGCCACCCTGATCGAGAGCTGCTGACCCGTGAAGCGTATCTCTAGAGCTGGCACTTTCACATTCATTGGATTCCGTTTTCGTCTCCACGAGGCAACAAACACCCTGGACAATCATTATCGCGGGACCTCAAAGACGACAAACGACGCTGCCAACGACGACTCCAAGTAGACGGTGGGATGGCGATGCTCTGAGTTCTGGTTGTTGCTTGCACGAGACTGCAGCTCTTCAACACTGAGGATATTACAAGCAGTCCACCATGGGCGCCTGGGAAACTGAGGACGAGGGGACCGACCCGGTGGTGTCGTTGCCGACCCGCAACCCTTCGATACGCAACCGTTCTCGAAATCAATCCCGAGCTTCGCGCAAATCCAGACGGTCCACCACACCAACGAATAGGTCGGGGAGCTCCTCCCCGCCACCTTTGCCCGCCGATTGGAGCGACAAGGGATCAAAAAGAGCATCCAAAGATATAAGCATAGACGACAACATCAGCATTCTTGACCCACGAAGATTTACCCCTACGCTTCACGCCAGTCTAGTCTCCGAGATATTGTCTTTGAGACGTGATCAGGAGGAGAAGCTTAAAACCATTGAGGGCCTAGAGACATCGCTGCAGACAACCCAAAAAGAGTCCGAATCCTTGCAAACAACGCTCCTGAATACTACCAAGGAAAGCCGGTCATTGAAACGCCAACTAGCACTTTTGGAAGGCGGAACCTCTTCTGCATTGGATCAGCTGGCCAAAGAGCGCGACGAGGCCGTGGAATCTGCGAACGACACCAAGAAAAGATTAGAGACCACCCAGAAGAAACTGCGAAACCAGGATGAGGATATCGAGCGTGTCCATCAGCAATGGACGAAGGAAAAGGATGAGTGGGAGGAGGAAAAGCGGAAGCTTGAGGTCCGCATCCACGTCGCTGAGAGTCGTCTGAAGGTGGTCCTTGACGAGGTGACTGCGTTCCAAGCTGCGCAGACAATCGCTAGCCTTGATCGCCCTAAGAGTGCGGCGGGCAGCGAAACTGGACAAGAAAATGATGGCGCAAGCGTTCGAACTCTCAGCTTGACCAACAGCATCCGGTTCTCTACTGTCAGTGCAATGATGAAGCCGAATGGCAATACCTTGGCAGACGAGCTTGGTTTCGATGGAGACTACGAGGACGAAAGCGACTACGGAGGCCGTCAGAGTGTCTTGTCTAACCGTGGACACATGCGGACCATAAGCCGTGACAGTGCGTTCGTGCGGTTTTCAAGCCGTGAGAGCGGTCACATGCGAAATGGAAGCCGCGATACCCTTTTCTCCATCAAGACACACCGACGACACCAAAGCACCGAAAGCCTTCTCAGATCCGCTAGCATTAATCGTGGAAAGCTGTCTCTGAACCAGTCCACCCTTGATAGACTGGAAGGCGCCGTGATTGAGGAGGATGAGGAATTGCAGCCGCAAATACCGAAGCCGACTTATGTCGATACTGGAATCCAATACTCGCCGCCTCCTTCTCCCAAGATTGCACCAATCGAACCTTCGACTCCTCAACCGGCCCTAACCCTTTCTCACCAATTATACGAGAGGCCATCTGATGTTGATAGCCCACCTCGTACCGACACTGAATCTGAGCCAAACCAAAGAAGAAAAAGAGTTCACCTTGGGGGTCCGTTGTCAATCAAACCACCCAACACACAAAACTTGATGGTGAACGGATCGACGCAAACCATGGCAGAGCCGCTTAGCCCGCCTCGAACACCCAAGTTGCCAGTTCAGGAATCACTGCCCACACCCCAAGCGACGCCATCTACTATGGTAACTTCCTCCACGCAAACCGATATTCCTTCTGTTCAGCTGCAGCCACCCGGTCTTGAGTCTCCTTCGTACACTATCCCCATTATCAGCATCATCCCTCCTTCGAGCCGACCTGCGTCACCATGCGAGCCACTCCTGCCGCCCTTATCTAAGGACTTCGGCTGTCAGGTCTCCATGCCTGCTCGTGTGTCTATGCAGTCGACTGCAGTGCAAACGGAGGAGATTCGGGTTGACTTGCGGCTGGCTAAGCTCCCCGCCCACTTGCATCCCTCCGCCATCATCTCGAGACCTGTTTCACCAGCCGTTTCGTCCGTTGATCAGCACGTTGAGGAAGCTAGGCAGTTCACTCCAGTACCAGGAAACCTGCCACCTCGGAACCCAAGGCGACTGACCAACAAGCGCAGTGTGTCCGAGATCCCATCCTCGCCACCTATCGCAGCATCCCCGGTTTTGGAAGATATGCATGACGCCTACCCTGGGAATAACGATGATGGGCCGCTGTCTCATTATGACGCTCCTATGCGAAGACCGCACCGGATTAGCAGCTTGTTTGCCGGTTTCAATGGACATAGCTCGGACGAGGAAGATTTCATGGATCCGGCGGATCAGAGTGATTCGGAATATTGCACAGCTTTATCTGCTCCCAGGCCCATGACCAACTCTAGCTTTGGCAAGCGTAGCTCGGGAAGTACTGCCATAATGAGCTCACCAGAGCAGACCTTCTCTCAAAGGACCGCTGGAGTACTTAATCCTCTTCGCGGACTTGAGGAGGAGGAGAACGACACCCCAGACGTCTTTGACTCTGTCAGCATTTTCCATCAACGCGATAGCCGCGATTTGAGTCTGGTCCGAACTTCTTCCAGGCGCTCGGGACGATCAACCGCTTCCAAGGCAAATGGCATGCGCAGGGCTGCTTTGATACAGAGCGGCATCGTCTCCCACTCCTTGGCAAGAACCCCAAGCTTTACTACGGACGCTGCAGAACCGCCATTCCCTATTCCAAAACGAGCTAGTTCGAGGAAGCCTGTTAATACCAGTAGCCCGAGCGAGGGTCGCGGCGTAACTCCTATGAGAAGTAACGAAGGGATCCACAGGCGAGGTTCAAGTCGTGGTCCTTATCGGGCAAACAGCATCCGGAAAGCCCGTCCGCCATCGGCAGTCTCGCGTAAGAGAAGCCAGCGGCGCACAAGCCGGTCTCCTCCACCCTTCATGCCCCCAACTCAAGCACCTGACAGCTCTGATTTACCTCCTCTGCCGCGCAACGCTATCAGCAACCCCAAGAAGACAGATCGGTCGCAACGGTCGACAACGACGGCGAACACAGACGATCTGCCAGGTCGGCCTACGAGTAACTCGAATCAGTCGACGAGTGTTGTTGATGCTATTGCCAAGACGATGGTTGGAGAATGGATGTTCAAATATGTCAGAAGACGGAAGTCGTTTGGCATGACGGACAAGAATGGCGATGACAGCAGCAACGACCGTCACAAGCGATGGGTATGGATAGCCCCCTATGAGCGTGCGATCCTCTGGAGTAGCAAACAACCTTCATCTGGGAGCGCGCTGTTGGGCAAATCCGGACGCAAATGTAGGTTTCCCTTGCACATGCTTTGAACTGACAGATGCTAACTTTACTGTGTTTCTAGTGGTCATCCAGTCTGTTCTTGACGTGAAGGATGAGAACCCAGCTCCCAAGGGATCAGGTCCGCTTTTCAACAGATCAATCCTGATTTTGACGCCACAAAGAGCACTGAAATTCACGGCAGTCAATGCTGAACGACACTATCTCTGGTTGACGGCGTTGTCGTTCTTGGCTCATTCGAACCAAGCCATTCCCGAGAACCTCGCGGTCCCAGACCCGGACCCGCAGCCTGAGGTGTTCGAGCTGCCCAAGCCCAAGCCGGCGGCCGTACTGCCACCGGTACAGGCGCCCACATCCGTACCGGTTCCTAAGCCCAAGGCGCGAAGACCTATTCGTGATTCTATTCGGTTGACAAAGGCCAAAGCAGCCATGATCCAAATGGAACCTGACAGAAGCTTCCCACTGCAAATGGATGAAGACAGTGCCGTGCCCCCAAGCATCCCGACCTTCCGACCTACAATAGCCGAGTCTTACAACTTTAACCCGGTGGTAATGCACAATCGGGAAGAGTCGTATGATTCCACCATACCCCCTGCCATTCCTCGGTTCAACGAACGGAACCTGCACGCTGCGCTGCACAATCGCAAGCGTAGTAGCACTGGTGGCTATCTTCCACCGCCGATCTCATATCGAGGATTCCCCGGACCGATGGGTGGTGGAAGCTCCCATGCGCCGTCTGATAGTACAGCCGGCATTAGTATTGCCGGCTCGTCCGACATCTTCAGCAATGCTGGAGCACCAAGCGTCATGGGATCTAGCATCCTGGGCTCAAGTGGCATGACATGGGGAACTGGATCTGTGTCCCGAGTGTCGGAGGCGTCGAGCCGACCTAGTGCTCCCAACTTCTTTGACGCGATTGGAACCGTGCGCATGGAAGCCTTCATACAGCCGATGGCCTTCACTAAATACGACGACGATCAAGAGAGCTATCGTTACATGAACCGCCGCCGAAGCAAGGAATTCCGACGGAGACACAGCCGTAGCTGGCAGAGGGATAGCATTCTGAGTGGAAACACTCGGATCACTCTCGGAAGCGATCCCATTGAGGACTATGGGTACGACAGAGATGACCCGTTCAAGGGGTTTTAAGAAGGTTGTTTAAAGCATGGTGTTGGAGTTTTATACTCGTTGCCCATTTTGTGCAACCCATTGCTGGCGCTCATTTATTTCCTTGTGTTTATTTTTGTTAAGAGTTCGGAGACCCGGAAAAGTTGACCGCGGAAGCTTTGTGAGCAGGTTAAGACTTTGATTTCTTAAACCATTAACCCCCTGCAACACCATGCAGGGGCAAGATTCAAAAAGTTAAGGCGGCGCAAAGATTTACGGACATTAGAGTCCAACATAACCATAACTTCTAAGCCGACCAAAAAGGGGTCCCTCAAAGAGGAGGAGGCTGTGAAAGGCAACGGCACAAACACTTACTCCGAATCCTCACATACTCACCACATACTAACCTCATATCTCCTTTATTTTCCTTCTAATTTCTTTTCTCATGCATCCACTTGGAGGTTGTTCTGTATATTATCAAGGCATGTGTATACAACTGTACTTATGTAGTCAACGGCGACGGCGAAGATGAAGTTTACAAGCTCATGTGGAGCGTTCAAACTTAAACAAAGTTTAGGGGAGACTGACCAGTGACCCCGATTCCTCGGAGGATGGGCTCGATCTTAGGATCATAGCCACGGTGCGTCCGTTTGTGGACGTTTCAAGGGCAACAGCAAGATAGAAATAGATTACTGTACAAGTTCATTACTTGATCAGCTTGGCTCCTAGTCCTGAAATCTGTATCACATAGCAGAACACCAGCATTTTATTACACTGGTATCTATCTGGTCGTAAACCTTCATTACCGCTTCTATCCCTCAACCAAATAAACAAAAAAGGTGAAAACACACGTTGCAAGCCCACCCGATCTCGCTCCTGCTGTCCTACTTGTACAAATATGTAACAGAAGACAGGTAATACGTCCTCGGTCAACCATCCCATAACTACAACCACCAAACCCACCGGAACTCATCCACTTTTGCTTCACAAAAGAAAGGAAAAGCTCAACCTACCTCACCGGGGACCAGGGAGAGAACACTAGAAGGAGGACTGAGCACGTAACGTAGACATG
The DNA here is from genome assembly GCA_009806235.1 of Neurospora sp. CHS-2018c. Lineage (NCBI taxonomy): Eukaryota > Fungi > Ascomycota > Sordariomycetes > Sordariales > Sordariaceae > Neurospora > Neurospora sp. CHS-2018c. Next base: position 907,062 of record RAPC01000052.1, on the reverse strand, counting down.
CCGGCCCTTCACCTTCCAGCACCACTGTATCCTGCTCAAACCCAGTGATGATAAGGGACCTTTTCTGCTCTTGCTCTTGCTCTTTCAGAGTTCCGATGTTCCTTGGTGGCCATGGAAGATGGATAGGACAGGACCGGGTCTGCTGAGACCGAGTTAGACCACTCATCCCTCCGTGCTCTGCTGCCGGTTGTCGGTTGCCGGTTGCCATGCCTTTGAGGGTGAGGGTGAGAGGGGTGGTTGACAGAAAATGAAACAAAAAATCAATGCAAAACCTGATAGAACTCCCATATCCCTTATGCACCCCCCCCGGCCCTTTTCAGCTCGGCCTTCTATTATCATTACCTCGTAATCCTCGTAATCCTCATAAACTCATCATCATTCCTCGTTACCCACCAACTCAGCCAGTCCACCAACCAACCAACCAACAAACCAACAAACCCCATCATCTCTTCACAGTCTTCTCTGCCATTTCGTCATTTCGTCATCCTCCTCCCCCTCTCCCTCCCCCCACTCTTTCCCTTTTCCTTCATCTTCTTCTCTTCCGCCCCCGGCTCCATCCCCGCCAACCACCCCTTAATCATCTTCTTGCTATCCACCTTCATCTCCTTCTCGCTCTTAATCTTGGAGTTGAACTTTTTCGTCTTGGTGATGGTCGCTTTCCCCGGCGGCGCGATCACCGACGCCACGCCCGTGTCGAGGGGCACGACGACGGTGGTCTCGCTTGCTGTGGGTACCGGCGGCTTTTTCGGTTTTGTTGGTTTCGTCGTGACCGGTGGCTTTTTTGTTGTTGGTGATGGTTTCTGGGTGGATGTCTTGGGGACGGCGACTTTGGTGCTGCTATTGTCTTGATGCTTGCCTACTGAAACTGAGGGGGCGCGGGAGGAGGAGGAGGATGTGGCGGTTGAGGGGCGGGTGGTGGAGGCGCGTGTTGTTGATTTTCCGTGTGTGGAGGATCCACGGTGGGGAGAGGAGGAGGGCATGCGGCGGGTTTGCGGGCCGGCGTGGGTTTTGGTTACTGCGTAGAAGATGGAGAAGAGGAGTGGTTGCTTATGGTTCGGGTCGTGGCTCTTGGTACGTCTGTGATGGTGATGGTGATGGTCGTGGCTTTCTTTGTGGCCTTCTTTTTGCTGGCCTTCGCTGAAAGTATGGCGATGGGGGACTCGCGGACGGTGGTGTGAGAATGGAACGCTGGTGTCAGCCCCGGTTGTATGTCTTCGTCTTGGTTTGTACTCTCGTCGCAATGATGGAACGGGTGATAAGGGTCGAATGGGTTCTGGTTCGCGGGTGAAGACCATGGGCTCCGCTTCTTGTACGGTTGGCAAGGGTTCGCTTTCACGGTAGCCATCATCTTCTGACAACCTTTCAGAGACATCATCACCCGAGATTGAGGTGGCGTTGGTGGTGGTGCCTTGGTGTTGTTCCTCCTCATCGGCGGCCGAAAATTCTCCAATGGGCTCTGACTCTGCGATCTCCGCGTACCTGGGTTCCAGATCCTCCATAACCTCGGGGCTCTCTGGCATGATCGCAACGGGTTCTCCGGGGAGTTTCCAAGGGCTGACAGCAACTGCCGGGTGGTATTCCTTCTCCTGAGGGATCTCTATGCCTCCCGCATATCCTTCCGCATAGCCTCCCATGTAGTAACCCTCTGTGTATTCATAATCTCCCCAGGTGCCTGTAAAAGATCAGCTGGGGCCCAGCAAAGCAGATTTGCGGAGGGCTTACCGTCGGCCAACCTCCTGGCTCGATAGAAGTAGGTTCCATCTTCACTTGACACCCAATCTGACCACACCTGCCCACTCAAGTTAGTCTTCGAAGCTGCCATGTTCGTGAGGGTGGATCATCTCACAGGTTCGACGACCACTTTCTTTTCCCGCTTCCACGGGAACCACTTGAAGCCCCTCGCCGGGTGCTCGGTAGTATAGGCTCGATGTCTTCCTGGCATGATGACGGGGACAAGGCAAGACCTTAAGACCTGGACAGAAGAGATAGAAACGGAAGAAGTGGGCCTCTGGTTGACTAAAGCAGGTACGATGCCCTTCAACGAGATGACCAGGGGCAATACGACCCTCGAAGGATGATATTCTGGGTTTGACTGGACCACGCGCAGCCCAGACAGTCTGCGTTCTTTTTACGATCAAGCAAACAACGAATGGAATTTTCGATTCACTAGAAAAGAATCTTGTGACAAAACGAACCGATCCCACTCTGGGAGACGGACGGGCATAAGTAGGAGACGGGAAGCCCACATCACCAGGGGTAAAGTCTGCACGACGGCTTACTCGACTCCTCAATTACCGAAACTGATGGAGTGACCAGACAAGAATTTTCCACTCGGAACTGAGATGTCATGTAGCGTCCAGCGCTAGAAGTTGGCAGACACCTCCTGGAAAGTGGTGAGACGTCCAATCAGGGACAGCACCAGGACATGATGGTGGGAGGTGGGATGCAACCGAAGCTGCCGTTGAGCTTGTAAAAAGCTTGCTAGTACCGCACCATCACCACACGATCCAGCTCACGCAGAGAGATAAAAAGAGGGTGGAGAGAACCTGAACACAGAAAACTCCGAGCAGGACGAAGGAGCGATGGTCTCGATGCACATGCATGCAGCCTATAACAGCCAATGCTATGGGAGATCAGTCCACGCCAAACCCACTTGCCGCAGCTCGACTTTGAGACCGTCTCCTCGCCCATTCAGTGGTGCCGGGGCGGTTCGTGGGGTTTGATCAAAAGGTTTGGGCATCAAGCTGACAACACAGCAATTGGCCGACGGCCCACTTGGCCAGCCCGTCACTGCGTTTGAAAATGGGACAAGATGGCCCCTTACTCGCTGGACAACGTAGCCGTGCAAGCCGTGGTCGTGGCAGACAGGGAGCGAGGACGGAGGCATGATGCAGAGGGACCTGGGTACGGCGTACCGTATAAACTCGGGGGATAGCTTTTCAGGTTCCAAGGCCTAACTGGCAGAATTTATGTATCAGGTGCCTTAGGGTTTGGGTTTTGGTAGAGAATTCGAGCATATGCAATACTAGAGGTGCCTCAAGTGTACAGATTATGCCTGATTTCCAAGGAACCTGAAAAGCTATCCCCCGAGTTTATACGGTATCTCGGGGCGCGTGCAGGAAGTCTGGAGAGCGTCGAGAGCGTTTTCTGTCCTGCATCATGTCCCGCCCTTGGCTGGCAGGGCATGGCTGGACGAGGCCGTCGAGAAAGGTGGGAGATGCTCGTCAACGGTTGGCTTGTTGGAGGGGGAAGCGGGAGTGACTGTCCAATATTCGGGGGCGCGGGTGATATTGAGGACCGAAGGACCGCACACAATCCAGTGTATGGAACATCGGAGAAGGCCTCGTTTAGAAAAAGGTTCGGGATGCTGTGTTCAATGCGTTGGACAATCCCATCCCCATGACGGCCGCCATCATGCGACGACTCGGAACATGAACCGGGAAGATGAGCGATACCGGCGTTCGAAGTGCTGGACCAGACAGTTTTAAAGTTTGACTGAGTACAAGAGTATGACAGCAGGCCGGTCAACTAACGCCAATGGTTAGAAAAAGAATGTTCATGTCAGTGACGATGACCATGATTTTGATATCTGTCACTGAATTCGGAGACTGATGAGCGATGACTGAATGTGAGACGATGTTTCACTGAATGCGGGACATGTCCGGTACGTACCTTCCAGGCCTGCCAGCTGCCCGTCAAGCTGCCAAGACCAGTTGGAGACCGACCAAGGTTCTCCGACGAAATTCCCAGCACCGGGCTGACAGGGCTGCCGCGTTCACGTCAAGGCAACTGCAGGTGATAGCATCCACTATCATCGCGAACCGAGTCGCCTGTACTTACGGCATACCATCTAAAGTCTAAAACCAACACCAAGAATCAGTTCGCCCCTCCACATCGCCAACCAACCTCACGACGTAATCACACAGCCGCCAACATGACTTCCACAATTGGTATCCCTATCAAGCTTCTCAACGAGGCTCAGGTTAGTAAAGACCATTGCCAAGTACAGACTGTGTTGTTGCCAAAAGCTAACCAACTACTCCTGTCCAACAGGGTCATATCGTCACCCTCGAGATCACCTCCGGCCAGACCTACCGTGGCAAGCTTATTGAAGGTACATCTTCCCAATTCGAACTCCATATTCTCTTTATTATTCTCTAAGCGTCTCGTTGCTAACTCCTGCGCTTCTCCCCAAAATCACAGCCGAGGACAACATGAACGTCCAGCTCAAGGACATCACCGTCACAGCCCGCGACGGGCGCGTCAGCCATCTCGAACAAGTCTACATCCGCGGCAGTCATGTGCGATTCTTCATTGTGCCGGATATGTTGAGGTACGCCGGCGCATACCCTTACCCCCCAAAATAAAACCAACTAGTCCAGCCCTTCCCTACTGTTCAAGACAAGACAAGACATCCATTCTAACCCATACCTCTCTCTTCTTCTAGGAACGCCCCCATGTTCCGCTCCCGCAACGTCCGCGGCCGCGGTGTCGGTCTCGCCCGCGGTCGTGCGACAGTTAGTAGGGCGCGCGCCGGTGGTCGTGGCGGCGCCAGATAGGAGACGACGCCGCCCGTCGTCAAACTCATCAAAAGCCAGACCCAGACCGAGAACCATTAAAATCACAACACAATGCCATGTTTGGGCAATAATCGGCGTATTATGGTTCTTTTTTTTCTCCCGCGCAACGACAAACCGTTATTTGATATTTTAGGTGTTTTGGGGGGACAAATAAAGCAAACTTCGATTTTTTTTCCACCAAGAAGAGGGGCAGCGAGAAGGGCGGAAAGATAAAAATGTGAGGCGAAAGCTTGGATGCCCGTATAAAGGAAGGAACAGGAGGAATAGGGAGGGTGTCTAGGCCGGTCGGATTCAAGAAGGGACTGAGTTAGGGCTGGGGCTGGGGCTGGGACCGGAGGACTAGGACTGGAAGGCTGGGAGCCTAGGACAACGAGTTAGTTGGACGACACCCGCCAGTTCATCCATCTGCTGCAAAGCGATGATCATGGGGGAAGCGTGGCGTGTCCTCCTTCCAGGGGTTTTCACGCTCCGCCAGCTGGACGATAATCATCAGTCAGGGGCCACAGCCGCTACCCGTCAGTCAGCACGCAACGAAAACCTGGCTTCGTCACCATGGGCCATGACAGCCAGCACGCGAAAGCGAACCAGCTACCAGCTCGCCTCAGAATCTCATCCGGCTCTAATCCTTGACCAAGGGGCAAGCAAGCATAGCATGGATAAAATCGCACCGAAAGCGAAACCTCTACTAGCCCTGGTTCTAACATAGACAGGGTACGTATCGTCTTTGTCTATTTTGGTGTACACACAACCCATTCCAATCCTCAGCACACGCTGACAGCTTAGACATCTACCACAAAAGTCCAGTGCCCCCCTTTTTTTCCCCTTCGGCTTGCTTAATGATACATATAATGGTAGCCCGATTGATCTGTATGTTTGGTTGTAACCCGCCCGTCCCCAAAGGGAGAGGCCCGCATGGGATGAACTTGCAACAGTCCTCCTCCGGGTGAGAGTAAATGGTGTAGACTATATATACAACAAGTGGTTGGTTAAAGGGTTGGGTTGGAGGGGGGTATCGTCAGGACGCCCACCTAGGAGACTGACAGACAGAATAGGAGAATGTGAAAAAAATAAGCACAAGAAGGAAAAATCTTGAGTAAGTTAGGTTGGTAGGATCCCTTTTTGAGCATCTGTTGTAACTCATCATTTCTACTTCAACCTCGCAAGCGCTTCCTCGGCCCGCTTGAGGACACTCTTGGCTTTCTTCAGCTCCTCCAGCTCAACCGCCACATCCTCGGGCACTTCAGGGGAAACGCTATCCAGCAACTCGGCAATGCTGGCCTCTGTCGCGCGAACGGCCTTGCGTCCTTCCTCACGGACCTCGCCCTCCCAGAAATCTCTCGCCCTCTCCCACCTTCTCTGCAGTCCCCTCAAGCTCAACGCAATACCCAGCGCGGCGATGGCTCCGCACTCGTACACTCCGAAACCAGAGAGCCAGGACATGCCGCCGAGTGCCGTGGTAGCACCCGCCAGTGTTGATGACTGTAGCACGAGCTTCTGCGCCAGCGCTTGCAGAGCCGGAACGGTTTCCGCTTGTAGATAGTTCCTCGTGAAGGGGATATGCGCAGGCCAAGTTCCCTTGGTCTCAGCCGTAGTTTCCGTAGTAGCAACATTGCCCTCGCCCTCAGGGAACGACGGTGGCACGGCCGGGCCAGAGTACGTCACCGGCTTGTCGCCAGCAGTAGAGGTAATACCAGCCTCCTGGAGCCTGCCAGCCAAAAAGATCAAGCGCTTCTCAGCCTCGGGCAAGAACCGCTGGGCCACCATCTCGGACGACAGCATGCCCACATCATCCACGCGCCAGAACAACTTCCACCAGTTCATCTGCCTCCACGCCTCGCCGACAAACGCAATCTCCAACTGCTGCTGCAGCTCCTCGTGCGCATCCTTGGCCCAGTCCGCCAGCGCCTGGTTCAGGCGGGCAACCGTGAGCGGCGACGGGCCCCCTTCTACCGAGAGCTTCATGTCGCGGTACTCGGCCGCCTGGAGCGCCGCGCTGGTGTTGCGCAGGACGGACTCGATCAGGTTGCGCACGGGCGCCTTGGTGGTCCCTTGTTCCGTCCGCGAGAGCACGTTGGATCGCAGCCACTTGTTAATGTGTCCCACGCCGGCCTCGGTCCAGAGGGCTTCGTACTTCATGGCGTTGCTGGCGCTCTCGCGGAAGAGGTCGAGACCCTGTGCACCGGCCTCGACGCTGGTGATGACCAGGGACGGGCATGCGGCCTTGTCTTCGGCGCTGATCTTCTTGAAGTTGGCGACGGCTGTGATGGTGTTCTGGCCCTCGGTGATGGGCAGCGACAGGATGGAGGCGGCGCCCAGAACGCCGTCGCCTACTAGCACGGCCATGTGCACGGGCGTGACGATGGGCGCCGTGTGGCCGGCTGCGGTGGCTGCTGTGTCGACGACGGGCACGAGGACGGCGTCGTCGAAGGTGTGGGGCTGCTCGCTCGCCTGCGCGACGGTTGCGTAGTCGGCCTCCATGACTAGCATCTCGAGGTTGGCATCGTTGTAGGTGTGCGACGGCACGGTAATTTCGTGAATGACGTGTTCGCTCGCGGCAAGCGACAGTGGCGTGGCTTGCTCCTCGGGAGGACCGATGTGTACGATGAGAGGCTTGGAGGGGTCGTGGGCCTTGAGCTGCGCTTCCCAGTTTTCGGCGGACTTCAGCGGATCGGCGAGAACGAGACGGAGCAGCTCCCTGGCAGTGTGTTGGGGCTTGTCGCCGGTGGTGAGGCCGAGGAATGCGACTCGTATCGATTCATGGCCGGGTTCTTGGCTGAGGTTGCGCAGGGCGAGCTGGAGGCGCGGGAGATTGACGTAGTTGGGTGCGTGGGTTTGTAAGTCGCGGAGAGCGCTCTCGAGGTCTTTGCGGGGATCAGTTGGTTCGGCGGCATCGACGGCGTCGGAGGAGGTGCTTATAAAGGGTCGGAGCGGGGTGGCGCCGGTCGATTGGTATCGTGATCGGACTGCCGGAACATCTTGTTGTTTCGTCCTCGCCCGGAGCTTGTCGAGTGGTGACGATGTGGGAAGAGTGGAAGGCCGAGTCGCAAAGGAACAGAAGAGACATACAGACGACGGTGTTGTTCGCTGGCCAAATCCGAGACCGCGACCGCGGCTCTGTAAAGCCCGTCGTAGGCCCAGCGTTGGCGGCATGGCTGGCTGACTCGGTGGGAGGTTGGAAAGCTAGAGTGTAGCTCCCAGTCGACGACGAGCCATCGAGTTTCCAAACCCGAAACAAGAAGAAGATGCGATAACCACCGGCAGCCAATTGCGATAACAGGCCGGTAGGTAGGAAAAAGCTCTCGGGTTGCCGGCCGGAAACAGCATCCCCCGGCCGCTAGAAACCCCCGGCTGTACCTGTCCGTAGGCGCTTCTGGAAGGGTCCCAGGCCCTGGCATGTGCCCTGTGCAGCAGCTTCCCCAGGGGCAACTCGTCCCAATCATCCGAGCGGCCGACGTCAGACGTGTCAAGCAACTGCGCCGCCGACAACCCCGCTGCAGGTGTCTCCGCGCTTCTCCTGCATCCATCGATTCATGCCGGCGTTGACTTCTTCAACACAACAAAGAAGAAATTAATTAAAGTAGAATCACGATAGATCTACTTTCGTTTCTACCATATACCCAACCTTTAATAACTGCTTGCGACGACACGCGATTTCCCTCCCGGCAACCAAACGAGGCACGCTCCCCAAAGAGCCCGCAATCGCGTCTCGATCATCACCATCACCAACACCATCCAACAACACCACCCGACAGACGAGGACCCCAATAACAAACAATAATACCATCACAATGTCCCTCAACGTAGCCCAACGCCGTCTCCTCCAAGAATACCGCTCCCTAACCAACAACCCGCCGGAAGGCATCACCGCGGGCCCCGTCTCCGAAGACGACCTGCTGCACTGGGAATGCCTGATCCAAGGGCCCGAAGGCACCCCCTTTGAGGGCGGCGTGTTTCCCGCAGAGCTGAAGTTCCCGAATGATTACCCGCATATGCCGCCGAGCATGAAGTTCTTGGGGGATGTATTTCATCCTAATGGTGTGTTCTTCTTTTTTCCTCCTTCACTTGGTTCTTCTCACCATCGTGGCCATGCAAGTGCTAACACTACCAAAACAAAAGTCTACCCCTCAGGCCTAGTCTGCATCTCGATTCTCCACCCACCCGGCGACGACCCGAACCACTACGAGACTGCCTCGGAGAGATGGTCACCTATTCAGTCCGTCGAGAAGATCTTGTTGTCAGTTATGAGCATGTTGGCGGAGCCTAATGACGAGAGTCCGGCGAACGTGGAGGCGGCCAAGATGTGGAGGGAGAGGAGGAGCGAGTACGAGGCGAGGGTGAAGGCGAGTGTGAGGGCTAGTTTGGGGCTTTAGGATGGGGAAGTGGGAAGAGAAGAGGGTGGAGGGTGAGGGAGAGGATGAAGAATCGGTCAAGGAGAAACGAGAAGGGGAGGATGGTGGTGAGAGGCTGGTGAGAGGCTGGTGAGAAGCTTCATGGAGGGACAAAGCTCTTCGAGCAAGGGAGTGGGTTGCGGTATACCTTTTATTAGCATGGCATGGCAATGGTGTTTTCCTTTGAGGATAATAATGATGAATTTTCTTCCACCTCAGATCATCCCATTTATAATCACTGCTTGCCTTCCCCGTTTGAGCTGAACAGCTGTTTCTGAAGCGCATACGCAGCTTTAGCTCTATTAACTCTCCGGGTTCTTTCTAGCTCGCCCCTTTCCTTCTAATATAGCTTCCCTAACTCGATAAACAGCTTTCAACATCAAACGCTTAAATATGCTTCCAACTCCTATCCCCTCCCTCCCTCCCTCCCTTCCTCATTAACTCATAACCATATCCCCCTCAAATTTCTCACACTCACATATTATTCTCCTTCTTAAACTTATCCCAAGCCTCATTAAGCGTAGCAAACACCGTCCCAGCAATCATCCTAACCTCAGTCGACGCATCCGTCGAAATCTGTTTCATGCCACCATGGTTAGCCTCACCCACTCTTCACCCTCAGAACCGTCAAAAAGAAAAATAGATAACTTACCTTATCAGGATGACACTTCGCAATAGCCTTCATGTAAACAATCTTGACCTTGTTCGCCACCACCAACTCATGTAGCCCCACCTTCTTCCACCCGCTCCCCTCCCACAAAACATTATCCAGACTAGCCAGCAGCGCGCGCAAGTTATCCTTCTTGCCGTCGCGCCAGCTGGCGATCCTGGCATCGACTTTATCCACCAAAGCAAACTTTTCGTTTCCTTCCTTCTCCGCGGCCTGGTTGGCTAGACGGAGACGTTGGACTGCTTCTGAGGATTTTTGGTTTGCTGTCGAGGGGGTAGGTCGAGGACGAGCCGCTGGGGCCGCGGAGGGTTTTTTGATGGGGGCTGCAGAAGGAGCGGGTTTGGGAGCCAAAGCCTTCTGACACCTCTGTCTCCCCGCGGCAGCCGTCTGCCCGCCCAAACCAGCTTCGACAGCCGTCTGCCATATTTTCTCGGCATCCGCCCACTTCTCCATTTGTTCCAGCGCTTCGGCTTTGCGGGTGAGCGCTTTACCGTAGAGGTCACGCATTTCACGTTTCTCCGTAGGGCCGTGTTCGGACGTCTGGACCTCAATGGACTCGCCTTCACCCTTAGAGGGGCCGATGAGCGCGATGGCGGTGTCGGCGTCTGAGACGGCTTGCCGGGGTTCGCCGACTTTGAGCGCGGTGAGGGCGCGGTTGCAAAGCAGAAGAATGGCGAGCGGGTGGGTGGACGGGATGGCGGAGAGGGAGGCGCCGTACGAGGTGTGCGCCGCGGCGTAGTCGCCCCGTTTGAAGTGGGCGGTGCCTTCGAGACGGTGCTTGGTGGAGGATTGGAGGGCGATGGCGGAGATGGGGGGGATCTGCCGGGGAGGGGCGGCGGGTTTAGGTTGTATGGGGGCGGGAGATCGTCGGGGAGCTGGGGGAGGTGGTGCGGTGGATTTGGCGGCTGGTCTGGAGGGGAGTGTGGTGGTGGTGGTTTGTGACTTGGACGGGCCTGAGGAACCGAATAGGAGGTCCTCATCCTCGAATTTCTGTGCTGGCGGAGCTTCCGGCTGAGGTTGAGGAGTGGCCTTCTTCCTGCGCGCAGGACTGACATATGCCTGAGAACTCTGATCCTCAATAGCCTGCTTGCTGAGCCTCGACCGTGGATCAAGCGAGGCCGGAGGGGGCGCCTGTTGCTGCCACCGGGGCACGGGGGAAGCATGGCGTTGAGGACCATTAACAGCAGTCAGGGGTTCCGCCGGGCGTTCCCTCGTAGACTCCGGCCTCCGTGCCGGCCGCCCACCACCCTCCAACATCATAGCCTCATCCGTAACATCCGGCGCCTGCGGTCTCCTACCCCCTTGCTCATAATCAGCAGCGTCCCTCATCCACTTGGGCTGGTTCGGATCGCCTCCATCATGCTGAAACTCCTTCACAGCCTCTTGCACCTTCTTCTGTCCTGTCTTCCACAAACTGTTCGCCGTCTTGAACAAACTCGTGCCCACGGCTGCCGCAGTCTTGGCAAAGTCCACCTCGGCCAGCGAAGCCGGTGACCGATTATCCCTACTCCTAGACCTCTCAGCCTGCTGTTGTTGCTCCTCTCTCATCCACGAAGGTCCTCCTTGGCCACCACGTCCAGCGCGAGACTGGCTTGCTCCTCGTTCCTCGCTCCGCCCAGTGTGCTGTTGTCCGCCACCACTACCATTCTTAACCCTAGCCTCCTCCTTCGCCTGCCTGTGCGCATCGTCGAGCAACCAGTTAACCGCCGCTTGAACGTTTAGACCGGCGCCACTCTCCGTCAGGCCTCTCCTGGCATTTTCGGGAGTGAATCCGTAGTCGACTAGTTGGGCCACTGCCTGGTCGAAGGGGTCATCGGATGGTCGAGGGGGTCGCGCGGGTTCCTCGTCGGAGGAAGACGAGTCCTCGTCGTCCTCGATGGGCTTGCCTGGTTCTCGCCTTTGGGAGAACGAGGGTCTGTCTGCCTGCGGCTGTGGCTGTCGTTGTTGCTGCTGTTGTTGTAACTGTTGTTGCTGTTTCTTGACCTGATCAACAGGCTTGGCTAGGTCACCCAGTAGATCATCTTCCTCGTCGAACGCCGGGGCCGGCGGGGCCGCAGTCGTCTTTGGCGCACTGAATTCCCCAAGACCAAACGGATCGTCGTCATCGAGTCCCGCAAACGCCGTGTTCGCCGTACTAACCGGCGCCGGAGCAGGAGCAGGTGCAGGTGCAGGCGCAGGCGTACTCGGTTTCGGCGCCCCCCAAGCCGATGGATTCGAAAGATCCAGCCTCGGCTGCGCACTCGCCGTCGTCACCGGCGGAGGACTCGACACCGTCGGCGGGGGGTAATGGCTCGCATTGTCGACCTTAGTCTCGGCCTTGAACGCCGCAAACAGATCGTCATCCGAATCGCTCGGCTTCTTCGTTGCCATGTTCAACTGGTTCAGCGTCGTCGGGTTCAACGGGCTCGCAACCCTCGAGATCGCCGGGGACGGGATCGACGTAGGCCCCCCAAGACCAAACGCAGGTGACGTCGTCCTGCTGTTGCTCCCACCACTGCCCAGCTGTCCCAGCGCGTCGAGCCCTCCATATTGTGCTTGAAGCTGTTGTCGTTTTTCCTCCTCTTTCCTGCGTCGTTCGGCCTCCAATCGCTCTTGTTGTTCTTTCAAGCTTAGCTTCGCAGTGTTCTGGGCGGAGGATGAGCCGAAGTTGACGAGGCTACCGAGGTTGCTGAAGCTGTCTTGCGCCGGTTTCGAGAACGGGTTGTTGTTGGACTTGGGAGCGATCGTACCGGAGCCCTGAGTCGATAATACGGGCGTACTACGGCCAGATGCGAACGGGGACGGTGTGGGACGGATCGCGGGGAAGCTGCTGAAGACGGGAGTCGTCGTCGTCGTCTTGGGGGGATTCGGCTTGGAGCTGTTCCCGCTGGACGCGGACCAGTCGAGGCCGGAGAGGTCGTCCATGGTCAATTAGATAGGTTCCGAGGGAAACTCGGATGGAGAAGAGAACGTAGAAGAGAAGAATAATATCAATAGACGTCAAGGAAAAGCGAAGTTGGTGATCATATTAAGTTGTTTGTTCTAAGAGCGAGTTGGAACTTTCGAGTGTTGGTGATGACTTCGCCAATGTTGGTGGATTGCCATGCGGTTCCAGGTTGTTATAGGCGCGGGACGTTGTTCAGGGGTCCAGGAGTTACAGGTTGCGGGACCCAACTTAAAACCGCCCCATGCGGGCATGCGCCCCTAAACAACACGGGCATCGGGAATAAAACAACACTGCCCCTGAATGCAGCGTCAAAGGCCCCGCCATGACGTGGCTGGTGAACCACGGACTTACAGGACACTTTGTCGGAGTGTGGCGCATGACTTTACTTGTGTGCTCCAGGACTCGAACCCTCCCTCCATCCGTGTTGAGATGAGACGAGATGGCCTTCTTCAGCATATATTGTCACTTGGATATTTGAAATATTTGCCGATTAATATATTCACACGTGGAACGGTATATAGCAAACCGCCACCTGAAGCTCTGCTTATCTATCTCTCCATTTGGCTCTTCATATTTTCCTATCACCTACTCTTCTCCTACTCTTCTCCTACTATTCAGCTTCTCTTTACCTCTCTCTTCACCTCTCTCTTCACCTCTCTCTTCACCTCTCTCTTCACCTCTCCTTCGCTTTCTCCTCACTTATCTTTTTATCTTCTTCACCCCCTTAACCCCATTAACTCCCCCCTCCGTCAATCCTCATTCCTGAGTCCTCCTCTTAACCCCCTCCCTCTCACACCACTCCTCATCGCTCATCCTGAACCAATCCGCCACACACATCATGCCCGCCCACAAATCGCACTGAATCACCAAATGCACCATCTCCAATCCCAGCGCATTAAACATCCTCCCCAGCGAAAACGCATCCATGAACCCCAGCCCATGAAACGCCACGTCCAACGCCGCCCCCTCCAACCACATGCGCCTAGCCATATACGGCCTCGCCAACCCCAACAACGCCAAACTCTCAAAGGGCGTCATCATCGCTCTCGCGGCACATAGTCCCAACGCTCCGGCAGCGAGGACGTGCGGCAGGCGGGTGAGGCCGTTGTCTCTGTAGAGGGGGGCGTCCAGACCTAGGGCGTTGCTACTGCTTGTAGCTGCCTGTTGTGAGTTACGGTTTGAGCTGGAGTTATCAGGCACGTTAGGCCTCAACTCGGCGGCCCAGACTGCTGCGCCGGGGGGGATGGGCGCGGAGTCACTGGTGGCGGAGTCGCTGGTGTCGACGTCGAAGGTTATTAGGGTCGGGTTGACGTGCTCGGTTTCTTCGTCGTCGTCGCTGAGGAAGGGGGCTTCGTCGACTGTTGCTGCTGGGGATTGAGACTGGGACTGGAATTGGGATTGGTTGTTCGAGGTGGAGCTGCTGGGACCGCCGGGAGTGCCGGGACCGGGACCGCTAACGGAGATTGTGCTGTGTCGGCGGAGGGTGCCGTCTGGTGGAGGACCGGTGGGAAGGGCGTCGTTGGTTGGGAGCGTGTCGGAGGGGGCATGGACCATTTCCCAGCCTGCCTCGATTGCGTTCGCGCTCGGGGCTTGTTGTTGCTGCTGTTGTGTTGGTGTTGGTGTTCGTGGCTGGGTTTCTTGTCGCTGTTGCTGTTGGGGTTGTTGCTCTTCTGGTGTGGGAGTGGGTGGGATGTATGTTCCCGACGGTGGTTGAAGATAGGGGACTACCTCCTTAAGGGTCCTCCTCCTGCTGAAGTTGATGGGTTTGGGCAAACGTCTTTGGATCTTCCGCCTAAGTGACCAGACGAGCCGGGCGTATGTCTTGGAGAAGAACCAGTAGCCGGCAAAAGGGGCGACACCGGCGACGAGGGCGCCGAGCCAGCTGATGATGCTTCCAGGGGTAAAAGAGGATGGGAGCTTTGGTAGGAAGATTGGGGAGTCATGGCAACCGGGAATGAAGAAGCCAAGGGTGGGAACCCATCTCGAGGCGTTGACAAGACCCGTTCGTTGCATGAAGACAAAGATTTCTAGATGTAAGTTGACCCATGCGAACACGTACTTGACCCAGGGGTATTCTGGCATGTCGAATCCAGCAAAACTATCGCTTAGGACATAGGACGGTAGCCCAGCCCAGATGTACTCTCCCCATGACTGCTGGCTTCTGTGGAAGTAAAATAGGCGAGAGAAGGGAACATGTGCGTAGTCCTTGTACAGTAAGATGCGCTGCCTCAAGCCGTTAACTCCCCAGACACCGACGGTGGCCAACACCTCGCCAGTGAGGAACAGCTTCCTGCCGATTCCATCTTCGTAGTACTGATGCTTGGTGGCCGCATCGTATAGAGCCTGGGCCTCATTAACGCCACTGTCCGGTTCCGCAACGCCGATGACCAGCATAACTTCGTTGTGAGAGCGGATGATGTCTCTGTTAATGCGCCGTGTCTCTGGGTTCACTGGTCGTCCTCGATCATCATACAACTGCTCTGGTGCCCCGGGTTGAGGCTCACCAGTGCCCTCGACCACCTCATCGTAGGGAGAGCGGCCCTATAATTGGTATTAGACACAGGGCCATGTGTAGAAACGTTGTAGTCCGGAAGTTTTGCATCGGAATGACAGACGGACGACTTACAAGGGCCTGTGATGTCAGTGGACCCAGCCGCATAGTAGAAAGGGTCAACTGGATTCAGGAGATGTTTGTAGTTTGCTGTCCGGCATTTGCCAAGATCTTCATGTGCACATTACACGGTGAAATCTGACCAGTTACTGGCCATCCTCGTGTAACGAATTCCGCGCCAGAGACTGTGTTGAGTGAAGACCGTGGTGGTTACGGTTGATGAGTGATGGAGACAGTTGATGTTGGTGGGGGGGCGGGCTTGGGGAGCACAGAACCTAAGCCGAGGGGTCAGTGCCCCTGCCATGTCCCGGTCAGTGTGGAAGCATGCTCCAGCGCTTCAGTGTGGTTCGTCACTGCTTACAGGGGTTAGAGCTGCATTGCGCTAAGATAACCTTATTTCTTGGCCTTATCAGCGGGCGGCAGGCATCGACCGCGAAAAGTTTTTGGGATTGGGGACTTTGCAGTGTACCTTCTACAGCAGAATCCAAAGGCGGCGGCGCGCAATCGCAACCCCTCTTGCTCTGTTTGATTTAAATCCACTTGTACACACAATGGCGTACAGGCAAACCACCACCAAGACGACCTTCGAGGTCAACAATGTCATCCAGCCCATCTTCACAGGAGGTTCCGTAGCCCTCGACAATGGCGCAAGGATCCTCGCGACCACTCTCGGCGAGCAGGCCGTCCTCACAGAGCTCAACACCGGCAAGCAGCTCGCCGAGATCGAAGGCGATGGAGAGCCCATCTCGACCCTCACCATCACCCCTTCGGCCTCCCACCTGATCGTCTGCTCTCGCTCTCTTACTATGCGCATATACTCCTTGAAGGTTTCACCAGATTACGATTCCATCGAAGCGACGCTTGTACGCACCACGAAGCCCCACGCCACCCCCGTCGTTGTTCTCGCGGTCGACCGAACCAGCACCCTCCTCGCCACTGGTGCTGCCGACGGCGCCATCAAGATCTGGGACATTGTCGGTGGATACGTTACCCATACCGTTAGCGGCCCGAGTGTCCTTATTTCTGCCCTCCACTTCTTCGAGATCGCCGCTCTCGAGGACCAAGCCAGCAACAAGAACGAGAAGAACAGGCGAAAGAGCACAGCGGATGAGGAGCAAGCTCAGGATGACAGCGTCGCTTCCAAGTTCCGCCTTGCCTACGGCACCCAGGACGGCAAGATCCGTGTATTCGATCTCAGCAAACGCAAGACCTACCCGGTTTACGCCGATCCGAATTCGAGGAGAGAAGCGCACGAGTCCAACGTACAGAGCCTTGATTACTCGCCAGAACTACATGCCCTTCTCAGTGGTAGCAGAGATAAGACGATGACAGTATGGCTATGGAAGGAGGGAGCCTGGAGGGGAACACCCATGTTGCGCCACGAGGGCGTCGAAGCTGTTGGCTTCCTTAATAACGGAAGCTTGATGTATTCGGCTGGCACAAGTGGCCTTCTCAGGCTATGGGACACAACAACACACCAAGAGATCACAGCAAAGCAAGACGCCAAATCGGAAGCCGAGTCGATAGTGTCAGCTTTTGCTCTTCCCCACAAGAACCTCGTTGTTTGCGCCCAGTCCGACTTCACCCTCGCCCTCTACCGCACACCTTCTGCCGCCGATGCCACGAAAAAGTCGACGAAGCCTCTGGAACCCTTCAGGCGCATCTCGGGAACACACGACGAAATTCTCGACCTCGTTTACCTTTTGCCCGATCAGTCTCTCATGGCTCTTGCGACCAACTCGGAAGATATCAGACTTGTCTCTGTGGCGGATAAGCAGCCCCAGCTGGGCGACGAGGAGGAGGGTGCGGCATACTTTGGTCATGACGTAGCTCTGCTGAAAGGACACGAGGATATTGTCATGTCTCTCGATGTTGACTGGTCTGGTCACTGGGTTGCTAGTGGTGCCAAGGATAACACAGCTCGCCTCTGGAGGGTCGACCCAGCCAACAACTCGTTCGAGTGCTATGCAGTCTTCACCGGTCACATCGAATCTGTCGGTGCTGTCGCACTCCCCAAGACCGTACCACCCGAGAACTCGGAGGCATTCAAGAACCCTCTCGACCACCCACCCGCATTCCTCATCTCCGGTTCCCAGGACCGTTTCATTCAGAAGAGAGATATTCCCCGAACATCACAGAAGGGCGCCGTATCAACCAGTCTCCGTCGCTTAGCCCACGAAAAGGACATCAACGCTCTCGACATCAGCCCCAATGGGAAGCTTTTTGCCTCGGCATCACAAGACAAGACGGTCAAGATCTGGGATTCCGCGACACTAGAAGTCGTGGGTATTCTCAAGGGTCACCGCAGGGGTGTCTGGACTGTTCGGTTCGCCCCTCAGGGCATGCCCGCCATTCAAGGCGAGACCGGCACAGCCGTCTCCGGCAAGGGTGTCATCCTGACCGGTTCCGGTGACAAGACCATCAAGCTCTGGAACCTCTCCGACTACACCTGTCTGCGCACCTTCGAAGGCCACTCCCACAACGTCCTCAAGGTTGTCTGGCTGCGCCTTCCCAAGGCCGCTGACGGTGAAGACGAGGCCGCTGCCGCCGCCAGCAAGGCCAAGCAGCGCATCCAGTTTGCCTCTGCGGGCGCCGACTCCCTTGTCAAGGTCTGGGACGCCAACCTGGGCGAGACTGAGTGCACGCTCGACAACCACGAGGACCGTCTCTGGACGCTCACCGTGCACCCCAAGACCAACATGCTTGTGTCTGGTGGTTCCGACTCCCGTGTGACCTTCTGGAAGGATACCACGGCTGAGACCCATGCCGCCTCCTCCTCCGCTGCCCTCAAGCTCGTCGAACAAGAGCAGCAGCTCGAGAACTACATCCACGCGGGCGCCTACCGTGACGCCATCATCCTGGCGCTGCAGCTCAACCACCCCGGCCGTCTGCTGGGCATCTTCATCAACGTGGTGACCACCAACGCCCCCGAAGAGGGCTCTCTCTCCGGTATCAGGGCCGTCGATCAGGTGCTTGGTAACCTCTCCGACGAGCAGATCTTCCTGCTCCTCCTGAGGTTGCGCGACTGGAACACCAACGCGCGCACGGCGCCCGTGGCGCAGCGCATTCTCTGGGCGCTCGTCCGACTCTACCCTGCCAACAAGTTCTCTAACCTGTCGGTCAAGGGCGCGAGGGGACAGAAGAGTCTGAAGGAGGTCCTCAATGCCTTGAGGGTGTACACCGAGAGGCACTATAAGCGCACGGAAGAGTTGGTGGACGAGAGTTATCTTGTCGAGTATACTCTCCAGGAGATGGATAGTCTGGCGCCGCCGGCGATTGAGGAGAGGGATGGGGATTTGGTTATGGCTGATGCGTAGACTTTTGTTTTGAAGTTTTGAAAGCATAAAGAACGGTTGGGAAAAGTAGCAGTAGAGCTTTTTTTGATAAGGGATGAAATAATGTGATACCAAGTTTGAAACACATACACGTATAGACCGAATGGTGGCGCTAGTCTTCAGATTGTTTGATTGATAATGAACTTTGTTTCTTCTAAGAAGCACATCCCTAAATATGTCTTATCGCTCGCCCAGGGTATCAATATTGTATGCATAGTCGCGGCCAAGTACCATTTGGCCCTTTGCTTCAGTAAATATCCTCGTTGCCTCATCCTTGTCATGATTTACTCACCCTGCCTCAAGCAACCACGGAAGATTCGAAGTCCTCTCCCTTGCCCAATCCGAAAACCGATGCTTGTCTGCAATGGTGACCTCTCTACTGTTTCCTTTTCCCAGCCCTCGTCTTCTCCTTGGCCTTGGCAGCCTTAAGACGGTCCACGCAGTCCTTGATCACAGACTGAAGGTCACTGTTCCGCCTAGCAAGCAGAAGCACGTCATCTGTGGTGACGGTGGTACGCCCGGCGTGTTGGCTGAAGGTTTCCAAATCAATGGCGACGTTTTCTGATGCCCAAGGGTCAGAAAGAATACAAATGAGGGTCAATCTAGTGACAGGAGACATACCTATCTGAGTCCACACAAGCTCAGTAAGAGCTCCGATGAACTGAGGTGTGGCATTCATGTTGCGACGGAGCGACTCATCGTCGACCATCTTGCCTATGGCGAACCATAGGGCTGATTTGAGACGCTGTCATTGATCAGTATTTTGTAACTGAAACTCACGGATAGAAAATAAGACACTTACCTCCTGAACATCTTCAACCGAGGCGTCGGCCATTTTGGATTATGTAAGTGATGACTTACACCTCACAAAATGCACCCCCGTTGATGTTCGGTCCGTTGGGGAGACGCGTCGAGCGCGTCGGTAGTGGGGTAACCCTGCGGCTCGCACTCGCCGTAAAGTGGATTACGTAATGCGGCTCTAGTTCCCACTGAGTGCCTGCCAAGGGACACGCTCGGTGGGGCATTGGGGGTGCCCTTCGGCGCTGGTGGGGTCCCCGAAGTTGATGTAACCTGTACGTATCAGTCCCCGTGCCGTCGGCGTCCCGAGTGGACGTTTCTCGCGCAGATGGATTATGGAGCACACGCCGCAAGTTCGCAAGTGCAGGTGCCAGTTCAACACTTTTTTTCTCCCTTCTCCTTTTCAACAACTCTAGACTCTTCTACTTCTTCTTCCGGAAAACTCGGGATCCTTCTTTGTAATAACTCTTCAAACTAGACTTCTTTTTCTTCGTACTTAATCAGTTTCGGCGGCGAAAGCTTTCCTTCTGCCGTTTCCCAAAGACTTGACCTCTACCGAGTTGTCGCAAGTACACCAAAGCAACCTCCCACCGCCCTTTGCGCAAAGAAGCCTAAAGACACCACCACATAACAACCAAAGCACGCCCGAACAAAACCGATCAAGATGGACGGAGTAGTCAATGTCGTAACGGTCCTGGGTGATCGTATCACCAACAATGTCAAGGGCACCTTCGCCAGCATGACCGCGGAGAAGTGGATTCGCCTGATCATCATTGCCGGAGCTTGTGAGTAGCATCATTTTCAACAGCGCAATGCGCAAAGACATTTCAAGAAAAAACAGTAGCTAACAATGCGCCATCACAGACGCCCTGTTGCGCCCCTACATCATCAAGCTCGGCGGAAAGGCGCAGATGAAGCAGCACGAAGAAGAATCTGCCGAAGCCATTAGGGGCACCATCTCCCCCAACGAGCTGCGCGGACAAAAGGCCATGGTCCGTCTTCCTGGTGAGGACAGCGACTCGGAAGACGACGAGGCGCAAAACGGAGAGTCTTCGGCGGCGGACTGGGGCAAGAAGGCCCGTAAGAGACAGCGCCTGGTCATCAAGAAGCTCATTGAGGCCGAGGAGGACAGACTGCGGGAGAGCAAGGAGGAAGAGGAGGATAAGGATATCGAGGAGTTCCTACTCAAGGAGTAAAATAAAGAACTGGGTTAGGGTTTGGGTATGACTGACGTTGGATGAATTTATACATTAAAAGACGGATGACGACGACCAACACATAATAATCAAATAATAATGCATTCACAAGACAAGACATCGGATGGAGTGAGAACTCCTGCTTGCATGTGATGTGGCTAAAGAAACTGTGTTGCGGGAAAGGTGGGACCTTGCAACCTGCATTCTGCGGGTGAAGCATGTCTCAAATCGCCTTCAAAAGGACCCACTTCTACGTCCTTTTAACATTCACTCACCTTCCACTTCACTTCGTCAAATCACCTTACGCACCTCAACCTCCAAACCTCATTCTCGACGCACCACCTAAATATTGCTATTCCAGCGAAACCTACGTGCGATTACCACAAATTGTCGCTAGAAAGCATCTCTATATAGCAGTTCTTTGACCTAGCGCGGATTCTTGCTTCACCACCAGCGAAGTCATCAAGACAGCTTCACCACCATCAGCGTCATCGAAAGCATATCAGCGAGAATCACCAGCGAAGCGGCCTTGTCGCCCACACCCTGCTACCCCAACAAAACAAAGAGATCTTTCTTCACACCACAGCCCAAAATGGCCACTATCTCAAAAGACGAAGCCATCATCCGCTCCTCAGGCGAAGGTAAGCCCGTTCACTCACGCACTTACCTACCCCCTCACTCTCTCACCCACCCATAGTAACCCCCACCCCCCAACAAACAGCCGCCCGCGCCTTCACAGACTGGTACTACACCCAACTCACCGACGGCAAACCCATCTCCTCCGCCTACATCAACTCCAACGCCAAGTATCTCGCCGCCTCCCACCCCCCAGCCGACATCTGCATCAACGGGCAAGTCATCGCCACGCCCGAAGAATGGGACGCCCTCCTCGAGCAACAGCGCTTGATCCCGTTCACCGGCTCCAAGGGAAAAGTCAAGTACGAAGTCGAGGGGTTCGACGTGCACGTCATCAACAAGGATTACCGGTTCGCTGCTCCGGCGGAGATCGTGGCTGCTACAGATGCGAAATTGATGCAGAGGACGGAGGATGCTAGGTTGATGATGGTTGTTACTGTTAGTGGGAGTGTTACTTTTGGGGGGAAGGAGGTAAAGGGCACGCCGCCGAAGCAGCATTTTTCGGATGTTTTTGTTTTGGTGCCCAATTGGGATTTTGTGACGAGGCCCAAGTTTAAGGGGCATAAGAGGTATTTGGTTGCTAGTCATACTTATAGGGCTTATTAGGGGTGAAATGCCCTTGGCTCTGTGAGGGATGGTCTGACGGATGGGGCGATGGGAGGATATTGATGATGACGTTGTAAGCGGAGGGGGGACTAGAAGGCATATATCAGAGGTCTTGCTTCACTGGATTTGGACATCAGCAAAGATTATTTTTCAGCGTTTAGCTTATGGATTTGGCGTCAGGAACGGAAAAAGAGAAGGATTTGACATGGCTCGATGATACTCGAAGGGGAGCATATGGGTGAACTGATAGCAGGAAACACACGTCATATCTCGAAAAGCCATGACAATAGTCCATATGGATTGTCCTACAACACAACTAGCAAAGCGAATCGCGTGATATTCCTCTACCGAATAATCCAAACTACCAGATACCCTTTAACCGTATGCTCACTACTGAGCTACCCTATAACTGCTTTCACTACTGTAGTCCCAACCGTTCGGCCAAAATCATCCGTTTCTTGAAAGCCACCCACCTCCTAAGCCGCCGCAATTCCCTCCTCACCCTTCTCAGCCTCTCCAACCGCAACCGCCTTCTCCCTCTCAGTCTGTGTCAAACACTTCCTCCTCCACTCCCAATACCCTCCCCGAATCCTATCCCACTTCTCCGCCAACCTCCTCAAACACAAATCCGCCTTCTCATTCTGTTCCTTCTCCGCATAAATCTCCGCCAACAAATCCAACGCATGTGTACTCCTAACCTCTTCCTCCTCCTCCCCTTCGCCCAACTTCACCACAAACTCCTCCACAAACCCCTGCACGCTCGCCAGGGGCTGCCCGCCCTTGACCAGCACGCCCCGCATATAATTCCACGGGCTCTGATTCTGCGGCGCCAGGTACACCTTGTTCTGGGCGTACTTCACCTCTCTATCCACCAAGTCTTGGGGAACCTTTTCATCTTTTTCGGTTGCCCCCTTGCCTGGCGTTGATATCTTGGGGTTGGAAAACACCAAAAAGAACCGGTGCGACCAAGCACTGTTGTTGCGCACGTCCTCGTCGATCAGCTGCTCAATCGATTTCAGCTCTTCCTCGTCCTCCCACATCCCCAGCTTGCCGACCAGCCACGAGCGGTACGACCAGACGTGATAGTTCTTGGTGTCTTCCGAGAGGATGGCGATGAGGAAGTCGCGCTCTTGTTTGGCGAATTGGGCGAGAGCGTCGGGGTCGGAAGAGATGGTGGGGTAATAATGCTCGACGAGCAGGTGGCGGTGGTGCCAGATTTGGTAGTTCTTGAGGTTGGCGAGCGCGACTTCGTTGAGCCACTCGATCTCGTCGGGGATGGATAGACCCAAAGCGAAGATGTTGGCGGCGCGGTAGAGCCAGACGGTGTAGTGGGCGGGGTTCATGGAGATGATGTGTTCGGTTAGGCGAAGGCAGCGGGGGGAGTACTCCTTTGTGGTCATGACGGCGCGGAGGTAGGACATTGCTGTTGAAGAAGGATTCATGCCATGTTAGCTTTGATCATGGCTTGAAGGGGAAAGAAAGTGTGCAACATACCCTCAGCATACTCAGCCGGATAAGCAATCGCCGCCAGCGCGCCCTCGGGCTCCTCATGCGGAATAGGAACCACATCCTCCCACTCCACGCTCCCAGCCAACTTCCCCGTGATCTCGCCGTACAGTTCCTTCTTGAGCGCGGCCATCTTGCTTCGTCTGACCTTCTCTTCGTCGATCTCTCGTTCCGTAACAATAATCTCCCGTCCGGACCTGGCGTCGACAAACCCTCTCTTCTCGCGCTCGACGTTCTCCCGAAATACTCTACTCGACACTTGGAGCGCTGTCAAGGCGATCCGCTTCCTGAATCGCTCGTCGAACCGCTCGATCGTGTAGGTGCCGACGTCGTGGCCGTTCCGGTCGGTGCCCCAGGTGGTATGTGGTTCGGGCTTGTGCTTGATTCCGCGCACGATCGAGTTGGTCCCGTTGATGGTCCACCAGATCTCCTTGGACGCTTTAGGGCCGAGGAGGCGTGAGCGGCTGGCTGCGGGCAGGCGGTTGGTCAGATGGAGGAGCTGGTCGCAGATCCAACCTTTCTGGTCTTCTTTGGAGAGTTTGCTGAGTCCGTGCTGTTGACGGGCAGCTTCGAATGGACGGGTTCTTTCGTAACGCTGTTGGCTACGTTCGAGTATGGTGGTAGGTTCTGATGGTTGCGATGCTGTTTGGCTA
Source organism: Neurospora sp. CHS-2018c (assembly GCA_009806235.1). Classification (NCBI taxonomy): domain Eukaryota; kingdom Fungi; phylum Ascomycota; class Sordariomycetes; order Sordariales; family Sordariaceae; genus Neurospora; species Neurospora sp. CHS-2018c. Next base: position 883,157 of record RAPC01000052.1, on the reverse strand, counting down.
GTAATGGTGGTGGGATTGATGGTTGTAGTCGCTGGAGCTTTGAATGGAGGGGACGCCCCGGTTAGCTACCTTTCCAAGTATTGTACCAACAGATGGACAAGCTGCAAACAGAAACAGGGTGAAAAGACAAACAGGATCTTTCGAGGTCGAAGATACGAAAAAGAAACTTACTTTCGGTTGCTTTGGGCTTTGTGGCCGCTTTACTTTTGGGCGGCATTGTTATGAGGTGGTTGCTAAGGGGGAAATGGTGGGGTCTTAAAGCGGAACGGGGACCTTGCTGAACGCATTGATTTGCGAGCGGTCGTCGGATTGTGATAAGATACAAACAAAGTGACGAGAACGTCAGAAGCCAGTGTGGCGCATCGAACAAAACAATGGCAACTTACAAGTGGCACAATATTTAACATGCACGGGATATCAGGATCTCCATTGTAACCGCAAACATCGCTTGTCGTCTTTTTTTCTTCTCTCTCTCTTGACTATTCCTTCTAGGTACTTATCCCAAAAGGTGCCCCTAGTAGTACCTTGTTACTTCCCGGTCACTTCACCTCCACGTCACCACCTGGCAACTCCCTCACATCATCGCCTCCAAACAATCCTCTAGCAAATACACCTTATTAAATAGGTAATACTCATTACGTAGTAATCTTCCACCTTCGTGCCCAGCAAGAATAGAACGCGATATGTACAACTGAAGTGAGGAAGTCTAATAGGGGATTTGCCTCCTGCCAGCTCCGTTTTAGGTATCGTGGGGAGAGACCCTCAACACCGTGCCTGTCATCCCTTGCTTGCCTGCACACCGACATGGGACTCCATTAACGTCCACCCATTAGTCCCGGTTCTCAACCCTCCAGAACTTCCAGCCCTCCCGCTCGCCCCGGTCACCGTGTACACCGACAAGCTTCTCAAGCGCCTCGTTACTGTCCGCGCTGAGGAACTTCTCAAGATCAATCTCCATACCGCCCTCCTCATCCTCATCCATACCGTTCTTCAGCACAGCCGGCCAAAGCACGCCAACACCGTCGCTACCGAGTGTTGTTTCGAACTTGGCGTACCCCTCCTCGTCCAGCTGCTTCTCCAGCTTATCCAGCTTCTCGCGCGGCACTCCCGGCCGCAGCAGCGTGATCGAGCATCCGCCACCGCCCGCACCAGTGAGTTTCGTCCACCCGATACCCTCATGATCCACGAGCTCGCGCACGCGCTCCAGCCGGGGGTGCGACACGCCCAGTGATACCAGCAGGCCGTGGTTGATAGTCATCATCTCGCCCACCTTGCTCAGGCTCTCCTCGTCCTCCGTGTTGAAGCCTTGCTCCTCGATCAGCTGCGCAGAGCTCTGCGTGACCTGGTCGATGGCGGTCAGGATGGTGCCCACCAGCTGCGGGTGCTTCTTCTTCAGCGTGGCCACCTTGGCGACCTCGTGCGCTGTTGACTTGGCTGTCCTGGTGTCGACGAGGAGGAGCGGGAGCTTGGGGAAGTCCCAGAGGGGGCGCACAGCGGGAGGCTGGTTGTAGTCTGTCCGTTGGAAGACTACCGCCTTGCCCTGTGTTGATACTGTGTTGTCCACGCCCGAGGGGTTGCCGTGAATGAACATCTCGTAGACAAATGCCCAGCGGTTGATGCGCTCAATTTGTAGCCTGGCCTCCTCGGGAGGTTGATCGGGGTGAGGGCCGGACAGAGTCCGAAGCTGGAGTAGGAGCGCTGCTGACAAGCAGACGGCGATGGTCGCGCTGCTGCCCAGGCCGGCTCCGATGGGGATCGTCGAGCGCAATGTGTACTGACAGCCGGGGAACGACTGCGAGCCGAGGGAGAGGAACATGTAGAGGAAGGAGCCGGCCGAGTTCTGGTGAACCTTGCGGATGTCGGCGGGCTTGTCTATCGAGACATCGGTGAGGAAGGGTTGTACGGCGTCAACGAGTTCTTGGTCGACGTCGGTGACGAGGCTGTAGTAGTACTTCTTTTTCCCTGGTTGCTGGAAGATCTTCCATGGGAGCTCGTCGATATTCCACGAATGATTGAAGTCGATGTCGGGGAATTTCAGCGTTACAGTTCTCTTAGACTTGGAAAGCGTGTTGACGAGCAGGTAAGATCGCAGCGAGATGGCGGCAGCAATCGCAGCCTGGCGAAGAAAACCAAGTGTTAGCCTCTGATAACTCTCCCCCCTTTTCCAGCATCCTTATGACTTATGCGCCTGCTCAACATACCTTGCCGTGAACGACTGCGTGCTCTCCAAACACAATGACTTTTCCTGGTGCCGAGACCATGAAAGTCGGCATCATAGGACTGGACTTTTTGCGCTCCATCTTCTTTCGTATGGGTGTTATTGTGCCGTTGGTAGGAGAGCCCCCGTTGACGGAGCTGCTGGCGTTTTCTTGGATGGTCACTCTAAGACCATCGCTGGTGTTTCCGTTGACGGCTTCGCCCGCATCACCGTTTATGTGTTGCTCTCCCTGCTCGGACTCGGAATGGAATCCATTGACTCCGTTGGTTTCTTGCTCCGCCATGGTTAGGTAGTTTTCTTTGTGTGTATGTTGTACGTAATCGACCCGAGCGTCCCTCGGTATGTGTTTGCGACACCAACGCCAACAATGCTAAGCGGGAGGGGTCCTTCGAAGAGGGGCTATATGTACAGATCCGGCGCAACTGGTTGAACCGTGGAATCGCCAACAGGATGATGGCTGAGTACTAGTTCACGTTGAGGTAGAACTGTTGCCGTGGTGCTGATGTGATGAAGGGCGAATCGGCGTGGCCGTGAATCAGCAATAAAGGCAACCGAAGCTGCCTAGACAGGTAGAGATATGTAAGATATTGGAGCCCTAGAGGAATTGGGGGCTCAAGACGACAGATAGGTCCCAAAGCAACTGAGGGTATCGCGGCGTAGGTATGGTGGTGAAGCAAGTGGGCGAGACGGGGTTGTTGATATACTGCCGATCTTTTTTTTGCTTGTGGTCTGCAAGGTCCAGATGACGGATATTATGCGGAGGCTGCGAACGAGTGCGATTGGTGTTCCTGATACGCCAGACGACCACGAGTTACACAAGGTGACAAGCCCCAGGGTGTTTGCGATGCAAATAATCTTGCAGACGTGCCGTGTTGAGGTTGCGCAAAGTGACAAAGTTCGGCGGCGGGCGCTGTCAATTGGTGTTGACTTGGGTTGATTGGGTGCCGAGGGGTGCCAACTTGCGATTGCAGCAACTGCGGGCGGAGAGAGTGTACAAGTAAGAAAGGGGCCCCGTTACGTGGGGAGGGTCCGGAGTCAAAGCGATAAAGCCAGAGAAGCTTTTATGTACTCCAGCAGACTGAAGAGGGTCAGTGGGCTCTACCGCATTTTCTCACTCATAACGGAGATGCTTTGTGGGCCATACTAGGATTATGAGCCAATCCAGTTGGCAAGATGTTGCATATGTAGCTAAGGGTGGACTAAAAACGCCCGCATAAGGTGTGCATAAGGTGTGTCCTTCCCCGAAAGCGGTAGATATCTCCCTTTTTTCCCTATTCAAGGCCAACGGTGCCTGATGCCATTCTTCTTTTTCCTGCTGTCCGCTACACCCGAAGCTATCTACGCCTAATCAAAACTCTTTGCCATTGGAAATTTCAGCCCGCACGCCGAAGCCGCTACTTGCCATGCAGAAAAGGGGTTGTCATCATGGACTTTATTGACAGGGGGCCTTTTGGCTCTGCATTTCCTTCTCAAAGCCGCTGATTGGCGCTTTCCGGCTTCTCAACACAACGCTAGCTTCCGGTGAACTGGACAACGCCTTGAACAGGGAGGGGGGAGCATCGGGAGATCACAAAACAACAGGGGCTCAAGACAAGGGGAGCTTCCGCTTCTCAGGCTCCTCACTCAACTGACAAATGCGCCATCGTCAGTCGAGTCTGGACTGCAACAGGCGAAGAGTGGCATCACCCAGGATTTCTCTTGGTGCAGGATAAACACCAGGATCTTTTGAGAACAACAAGACGATCAAGAAGTCCGAATATTTGCCGTTTCCCGACTGCCTTAGACCTAGGGCTAGACCACGCTTGTCGAGCCCTTGAATGCCAGCAAACGTCAGGTGGTCACGAAAACTTTTCCTGTCTCGTTGGTTTGCTGAGCTCATTCCTGGCTGTGTTTCGGGGTCTTGACGAGAGCTTCACCCGTGGTTCTAGTTTCGACGTGTTTGTCCAAGTGCATATATGAGTTGGCATTATGCACCGAAACCCGAAAGACTTTGGCGATGCCCGATTTACAAAGATCGTAGTGCCATTTTGCCGAGACTCGTCATACATCGATCTACGGCATCAGCATGGATCTTGTTAAGACTGTTCAGAGACTCTCGCGAACATATCATCGCATCCAACCTTTCTAGCATTGTTGCTGCCTGTACTCATGAGTGACGGCTGGCACAGCCTTCATAGACGTTGAGCCCCAGGGCATCATAATGATTATGTTCTTGGGAACTGATAACATGGATGGCATAATTCCTGTACATAACAGGTGCATACAATCCATGGGACCCGCCAACTGTGCCGCGTGGGATTACAGATTTCGAATTAGCCTAATTTGCGTGTGCTGTTGTCCTGAACAAGTGAGTCCAAGTCAACTACCTCTATGAGGTTGTTAACGGACCCAAATTTCGCTGCATTGTAAAGGTTCAAGCCGTCAAGCTCACATCCTGGGTTTATTAACGAAGAACATATCTCAACAATGACCGTCGCTGAGATTGCCATCCTCCGCGTTCACGCCGGGGTCACCGACTCTACCCTACGAGACACCCTCAGCGGGGCCATCACTGTCCAAGACGCATGGCACGCCCGCACCTTTCCCGGCCGCCCCTCTTCCGCCTCGGCACGGGCCGTGGCTAGTTTCCGGGGGATCGATGACGAGACGCTGATACTTCTCACAACGAGCTGGGGCTCCGTAGAGGAACATTGGCAATGGATCCTCAGTGACGACAACAAGCAGCAGATGGAGGGTACGAACTTGACCAATATCATCGCAAACGAAGGGCCGCCCAACCAGCCGGGCGGACTCATCCTTTTCCACTTGGATACGGACATCTTTGGTAGTAGCCATACCGCCATCAGCAAAGACACGATTGCGCTCCTCGATAGTCCGGTCATCAGTGTTGAACGATTCCTTGTCGACACCGAAAAGAAGGAGAGCTTTGCCGCAACGCTCGAGAAGGTGAAGGCCAGCATGGAAAAGGTCGTACATCCTCACTTGGTCAGGAGCGGGCGCAGTGTCGATCGCGAGGCGGAGGGTGAGGAGTTCGTGTTGGTTTCCGGGTGGCCCTGTGTCGAAAGTCATACGCAAGAGTGCGCTGCGTCGTCCGAGTCGTTCCTGTACAGTCAGCTTGCTGGCATCGCTTCGTCCGTGGAAACACAGCACTACAGACGGTTCCTGTAGTGCCCTCTCTGTCACTCAGACACTTGGTTGGGAAAATGCGCGGTCTCGGGTCCGAGAATTGGTCGCTCATGAATGTGTATTCAGACCCTCTGCAAGGGGTTGGTTTGCGGTCGCTGAGACCTTGACAACTAAATAGTCATCGCGTTTCTCCGAAGACCTGCACCTGCTCTCGCAAGCGCTCCTGTTCCCAATCCCATGAAGGTTTCCCCCGATCCGAGAACGCCGTCTTAGTTCGCGAGAATTAAATGTCCAGCACCAGAACCAGGCAGTTGAAAATCGTCATTCATTCGCTTCCCATTCGCCCAAAAGCAGCCATCATTTCCTCATTGTCGGGAAATTTAAGCAGTCTGCTTCTTGTTGCGCTTGGCAACGTCGGCAATGGTCAGGGCTATAGTTTCGCGTGTCAGTTCCATCATTCTCTCGCAGTTGTCTTGTTCCGCTTCGTCCATCTCTTTCTCTCGATCAAATATTCGGGGTCGGGGAGCGCGTACAAGGAGGGAGGGAAGCCTTGAGCTTCTCAGCCTTGTCGGAGTCCTTGAGAACAAGGGTGTAGAGGTACTTCTGGCAGCGGACCTTGAACTTGATCTGCTGAGTAGACTTGTTCTTCTTGATCCGGGCGGCTATTGGGTGAAAGCGACTCTGTTAGAATTTCGTTTGGTCTTCGCGACGGTGTTTATCGGGCAGGCCCTCAGCCAAACATACCGGAAGCGTCCTTGCGCCGGCAGATCTCGATGAACTGTTGTTGAATCCAAAGTCAGCAAAGCAGTCCCAATTGGCAGCATGCATGCACAAATTCGGCATGACGACGGGCATTTCCGTACCTTCTTGATATCTCCGATTTCCTGAGGCATTTTGGCGGCTTGGTGCTGGACTTCCCGTACTTGTGGTGACGACGACAACGGAGTTCAGGAGCGTGGATGAATTTTAGGTACTATGGAAATAATTTTGTGTGGGTTTGGGGCCTGGGCGGTGCGAGTGGCTTGGTGGGGGTGCGTGCGGGCAATGGGCCGCTAACGCGACGCACCCTTGTTTCCGCTGACACTTCTGCCAAATCACACCTGCCGACGTTAGCGCGAGCTCCAAGTGTGGCTGATGCTGCACTTTGGTAACTGCAGTGACGCAGGAGCTCGTGTGGCGTCAACTCATCTCACTCCAACGAACAGTCACCGTTGGACCGTATGGAACATCGGATTGCGAAAGTTCGCCTTCAAGCTCGGTTGCATCTCGTGGAGGCCTCGAGAGGACACGATTCCAGTTCGTGTACCCAGATAGTATATAAATCAGAATCAATCACGCGGTCCTACCTAGAGCTTCTTTTGTTCCAGATCAAGTGCCACCTCATCAGACAACTCAGTTTGGGCGTTAACGTTTAGCAGCGCGCCTACCCCTCTTGCCTAACCACCACTTACAAGACAACCCCCTTCCGAACTACTTAAACATGCCCACGCCACTGGATAAAGCATTGAGATCACGAGTGAGCACCTCTTCACAACAACTCAACATACAGAAGCAATCATGCTTGTCGAATCTCTGCTGATAGTTTCCGCGAGCAAGAACGCATTTCTTGGTAAGTTTCTTGTTCAACAGTCGGGCAGTCGACCGAACCTTGACTAACCCCACATAGCGTTCGCCGGCATCGTGACGGGTGTCGCCGCATGGTCTATCTGGGGAAGCGACGTCTTTCCTCAAGATACCGCCGACCCAAAGGGCAACCCTGAAGAATGGACTCGCGAGGAAATGCGCAGATGGCTTACACTGGTGAGTTTTCTTGTTTTGTAAAAAGCAGACGAAAAACTCGAAGCTGATGTTGGGAGTTAACTCTTATCATCTCCAGCGTAATCTTCATCCACAAGACTCGGACACCCGGGAGCAGTTACTGGAAAGGATCCAAGCGAACTTGAGAATCCCAAGACAGTGAGCTGGTAGTGCTGGAGGAATTGGAGGATCCCCAAAGCTCAAAAGCCCTATGATGTTTATACCCTTTGAAGAATACCTAGCATGCATTCATTTTTGTCCCATGTTCTTCATGACATTGCTATCTTCATAGCAGGCTGGCGATGGTATCGTCAGCTGGCTAGAGGACACATGCTGTTGGATCCTTTTCTCCCATCGTACTTACATACTCGTGATCCCAAACGCTGAATACAAGAGCATAAACTGGCAACCAGACAATATGACTACATACAGACATCCAGAAATGCCCCTTGATGTCAACAGAAAACACTATTTACATATGGGGATCCGTATGGTGACCCGGCAACATGGAAACACCACGCTGCGTTCGCGGGGAACCTCTACGACCAGGCTTATCGATAAGCCTAGCAGAGTGGGGCAAGTCGCAGATTAACCCAATCAACATGTGTAAATCATCGTGGCTGCGCCATACGTAACGGTACGTACCTGCAAGGAAGCTTCAAGCGGAACTGGGGCAAGGACAGGTTGTTGTTACTGTTTCAAGTACCTTGCTGGCATTGTGCTTATAACCAATGCGGCGGACAATCTGACACGGTCTTTTGGCTTTCATTGTTCCAACAAACAAACATTCCATTTGCGCATTCGGCGAAGCCTCTAGTAGACACGCCCTTATTGCGCGACGATGGACTTTCTTCAGGTACGTTCTGCGAATCCCCCTTCTCTAACATCCAAGGGGAGCACCGGCTAACATGGCACTCTCAAAACGACAGCGTCTCGCGAGGTTCCTCGACCGGCCTCTCTTCCCCTGGAAGAAGCTGATCATTGGCTTCTCCCTCGCCAACTACTTCATCGAAGGTTTCCTCGGTTATCGTCAGTATCAGGTCCTCAAGAAGACAAAGGTCCCCAAGGTGTTGGAGCATGAGGTGTCCCAGGAGGTCTTCGACAAGAGTCAGGTACGATATCCCCCAGCTATGGGCCAGCCGGTCACCATTTTTTCTCACACAAAATCTAGGCATACGGACGCGCCAAGGCAAAGTTCGAGTTTTTCAGCGGTATCTACGGTCAAATCCAAAACATCTTGTTCTACCAGTTCGACGTCCTCCCGAAGCTATGGTCATTCGCCGGCAACCTCCTCGTTCGGTTCGCGCCAGCCCGGTTCTCCGGCGAAATCTCGCAATCTATCGTCTTCGTCCTGTCCTTTGTCGTCATCTCCCAGATTCTCTCGCTGCCGACTAGCCTCTACCACACTTTCGTCTTGGAGGAGAAGTTCGGTTTCAACAAGTCGTCTGCCAAGCTTTGGATTACCGACAAGATCAAGTCTCTCTTCTTGACCTTTGTCCTCACGCCTCCGATCCTCGCCGGCTTTTTGGCTATCGTGCAGAAGACTGGAAACCAGTTCTTCTACTATCTCTGGGTTTTCGTCGCTGGTCTCCAGGTTGTCATGATCACCATCTACCCGATCTTCATTCTGCCTCTGTTCAACAAGCTCTCTCCCCTTGAGGAGGGTGAGCTCAAGAGCAGCGTCGAGGATCTGGCCAAGAAGCTCAAGTTCCCTCTCTCCGAGTTGCACGTCATTGATGGCAGCAAGCGCAGCGCCCACAGCAACGCTTACTTTTTCGGCATGCCCTGGAAGAAGCACATTGTTATCTACGATACCTTGATCGAAAAGAGCGAGACCCAGGAGGTTGTTGCCGTTCTTGCGCACGAATTGGGTCACTGGAAGTTGGGTCATACCACTAGCCTATTTGGCATCTCCCAGGTAAGCTGATGCTCCTTTGTTGTCGTTTCCGCTGTTTGCCATGCATTGTGACTAACAATGCACAGGCCCACTTCTTTGCCATCTTCTCCCTCTTCTCTGTCTTCATTAACAACAACTCGCTTTATGCCGACTTTGGCTTCCACACGGTGCACCCTATCATCGTTGGATTCCTTCTCTTCTCGGACGTCCTTGGCCCTACCGACACCCTCATCAAGCTGGGCATGAACGTTCTCAGCCGCAAGTTCGAGTTCCAGGCCGACGAGTTCGCCAACAAGCTTGGTTACAATGCCGAGCTCGCCCGCTCCTTGGTCAAGCTCCAGATCCAGAACCTTAGCACCATGGATGCTGACTGGATGTTCGCCACCTACCACTTCTCGCACCCCATCTTGACCGAGAGACTGAAGGCTCTCAACTGGCAGTCCACTGGAAAGGTGGAGGTCAAGGAGAAGGCCAAGGAGGGCGATGAGAAGACTGATGTTGCTACTGCCACTGGGCGGGATGAGCTCTAAGTCGGGGAGGAATACGAAAGTGATAGTGCGGAGGAGGAGGAATGAAAACAAAGTTGGGATGCGTGTGAACATGGGTCATTGCTTTTGAATTATCATTTCATAGAGAATCTAGATCAATCATGTCTTCGATAACTAAACTGGGGGTTTTATAACCATCTATAGTGAATCCGAATTTCACTTATGCCTTGAGTCGTCGAGTCCGCAATCTGTTGATGTCGATTGCTACGAACTTGCAAAGCCGCGACGAGTGTGGTAGGACACACGCATAACCCTAACCCTTGCGTACGTACCGCAGCAGCTGGCAACCGGGTGCAAAAAGCTCTCCCCGGACCCCGGCCGATCAATCGAACTTTGGACGGAGCCGATCCAGCAACGCCCGCTCGTCGCAAACCACTCCATAGGATCCCCGAAACGCTTGTGTTCGTCCCGGCGCATTCGGCCTCGCCCGGTCCTATTCCCACCCCGCAATTCTTCGACGTCAACCACCACCACCACCATCACCGGCGACAACCACATCTGCCGACAAGATGTCCAGAATTTTCTCGTCGGCCCTCCAGGCCGCTTTCAAGCCGTGCGCTTTCCTCCCCAAGACTGCCACTCGGTACGGTGTCCTCCATTCCAACCTCGCTTCCCATATGCTTTGCAAACAACAACTAACCACATCGCAAACCACAGCACCTTCTCCATCCTCCCCTCCCTCCGTCCCACCACCTTTTCTAGTCCCATCTTCCGCGCCCCCAACGCCATCACCGCGCCCTCGGCCTCCTCCCCCACCACTGCCACCGCTACGGTCGGCATCGACGGCGAAGTCCTCGACCTCCTCTCCGCCTCCTCCCTTGTTTCGAGTCATCCGGCGCTTAGCGGGTTGGGCTCCCAGATCCGCTGCGGCCCGCGCCCGACGATGAGCGGGGCGACGAGATTGGTGCAGAAGCGCAGACACGGGTTCCTGAGCAGAGTCAAGACGAAGAATGGGCAGAAGACGCTCAAGAGGAGGCAGGCTAAGGGGAGGTTGAGGTTGTGTGCTTAGGTGGTTGACTTGAGCTGGCATTCTTCACTCTTTGGAATGTTGAGGCTGAGGGGGTGGGGAGAAAGGGACCGAGTGAGTAGGGAAGAAAAGAAGGAAAGGGGTGAAAAGAGGGAGGAAAGAGAACAAATCGAGACTCTTCCAACCATCCCGTCCGTCCGCAGGAGCTGTTCGACTATATATCTTTCCTGTGGAGTGGGCTCAGCTGGTATACGACACGACCGACTCTCTTGCTTGCTGGAATTCGCCGAAGCCGGCCCGGTCGAGGAGAGGTGGTTGCATGGGCGGGAAAGCCATATTTTCGACCGCTCGACCTGAATCTACCGGGCATAAGTGTGTTACAATGCTTTACGGCAAAAAAATGGGCGAGAGGATGTCGTCAGCCGCGGAGGATACTGGGAGGCTTGGACGTACTACAGCAGCGAGACCCAGCACGAAGCGGACGAGCTCTATTGCCTTCCGTCTCATGGTCTAGGAACGGTAACCGAATCTCACCTCTCAGCCTTCACCTCACCCTTTGTCCCTTCGTCTCTTACCCATTGTATGAAGGAGAACACTTGTACATTATGAAAAACACGACCTGTTATACCCACCCATCACTCAAAGTTTTCTATCTGCCTATCTGCGATACTTCAGAAACATGTATTCGTCCGCACTATGGCCGGCGCGACAGTTTTTGGCGCTGGCTGGCAATCTTGTGTGACCCTATCCGCTCTGTTTATGCATGACGACGCGCCATGGGGGTTGACTTCTAACTCTTTTTTTTTTTCAGTCCAGAGTTTGTTTTTACTGCCAAGTGGCAACCAGTTCACGCAGACCAGAGTTACTTCACCAAGAAGTTAAATATCCAGAACGTTTTGTTTCACTGGGGTTTCATTGCTACTATTCAAAAAGCTATCTTCCAAACTTTCCTTCACAAGTCACCCCTTATTTTACTGTATTTGTGTTCACATCGCAACGCTTAAGCCTCATTCTAAAGGTTGTTGTTGTTGACATAATCAACATCCTCAGCAACCCACTGGTTCAAGCGAGCCTCGAGCTCCTCATCAGTGACGTTGCTAGCCGCGACGTTAAAGTCGTCCCTCTTCCAGTTGAAGCCGCCAGGCGAGCAGCCCGCGATGTCCTCGAAGTAGTGAAGGTGGTCATCGACGTCCAAGCCGAGGGTGCCGGCGTTGCAGCCGATGCTGGCGTATCCCGTGCAGATTTTGACCTGGCTGGTGGTGGGCTCGGCGGCCTTGATCCACCACTCGGGGGAGGTGTGGCGGTAGTTGAAGACGATGGGAGGGAGACGGGGCACGGGGTCCTTGTCGTGGGTGACGCGGTACTCCTCGCCGGACTGGCTGGTGGTGAAGGCGGCGAAGGCCTGGTTGCCGACGCGGGGCGAGCCGAAGGTGTAGAGGTCGGCGGTGTAGCCGGCCTTGCGGAGGTAGGCGGCCGCGAGGGTGGCGACGGCACCGCCGAGAGAGTGGCCGGTGAGACCGATGCTGTAGCTGGGGTAGGTGGCCTTGGCGGACTGGACGGCCGCGGTGACCTTGGTCGCAACCTCCTTCCAGGCGGCGTAGAAGCCGGTGTGGACGAGGCAGCCGCTCACGAGGTCACTGCAGGAGGACTGGACGAAAACGACGCTGGATGGATGTCAGTTGGGGTCCTGCTGTGGTGCGAGAAACGGGCTGAGCGTTCGACTTACTTGGCAATCCAGTTGCGGACCGAAGAGGATCCTCTGAAGGAAACAGTGATGACCTTCTTGACAGGGTCAACCGAGACAAGGCCGCGGATATCAGTGGTGGAGCCACTTTTGATTTGTTAGAAGCTTCATCATCTCGACTGGGTCTGTATGGAGTCCTTTACGTGAAAGAGGCAATAGTCACGGCCTTGTTGCTGACGAGGGTAGGGCAAGCGCTGTTGGAGCAAGCGATCAGAGCGCCAGCAGCGTTGTTGCTGTTGCAATAGCTGGTGGCAGCTTGCTCAGCCCAGTAATCGAGCTTGGAAAGCTCGCTGGCGGTGACAGTGACTGGAAAACGCTGATTAGCTTCCGGTCAACCTCAGGAGATGGTGCAGTTGCCATGGGCTTACCTCTCTTAGCCACGTTGGGGCTCGTCGAGGGCGCCGCCAGACCGGTGGCCGCCAGGGCGGAAGCCAAAAACAGAGATGCCTTCATCTTGTGTTGGAGAAGTGGTTATTCCAGAGAGAAGACAAGACAGTCCACGGGATCCGGCCCTTGTGAGAATCAGGAGTAACACTGAACCCGTGTCTGCTGCAAGGGAGATTCGAGAAGGGAGACGGCGGACATGCCGTGATCTTTATACTCAACACCATCACCATCCGAGACACCATGTGGCCGTCCGTCGAGGAACATTGAAGAGGGGACAAACATCCCTTCCTCCGCGTCGCCCTCCATGGACCCAACCACCCACCCACACTGCTTACTCCCTTCTCCTCCCTCCCGATGTATCGCCAACCAGAATTTTGTCTCAATTCCTCCGCAACGATGGAGGGCGGCAAGGATCGACTGGGTTAGGTTCGGGGCCATCGGGCCAGGAACACGGCAGCTAACAGCCAAACAATGTTCGGAGACTAGTTTAGTCTCGCTAAGCACAAAGGACCGGGACAAGATGGTCAGCGGAGCTAACCATGCAGAGGAAGTGGGTGCAGTACGAGAGGCACATCCGCACTTCTATCAAGTGTCAAAAGTGTCGTGTGTCACCCCTCAAACTACAGCCTGGGCGAGAACACCAACCGCATACCTTGTGCCGGTTCCCTGATGATCATGGAGGGGATCATCCTCTGACCTTCCATACACGGACTTAGAGGCACGGCGGTCTGGTGGTTAGTACAGCCGCCAAGCTTTATAGCGCTTCTGTAGGTGCGGTGGGAATGGGAAGGAGACTGAGAGGAGGGTATAGTGAAGGTTGGAAAGATGTGATAGAGATCTGTGTGTTGCAGAGAGTAGTGAGCGAGTTCCGGTCAAGTGATCATCTTGATACTAGTTTCGAACGTTCCCCTGTTGTTCTAAACTGTACACTAGACCGCAGCTAGACCGCAGCCACGTGCACCGTGAAAGATCAACTTTGATCAGATCGGGCCGTATAAGTGGAGTATACGTAATATCGTAGCGTCCGCGGCTCCAAGTTTGCGGCGTGATGAAGAAGACGGGTTGAGCGGCTCCGGATTCTGCATCAACGGCCGACTCGAGTTGCACCAGGTGTGGTCGTTTTCTCGGTGCAGTGTTCGGTTTGGGAATACTTGCGGCTTCTTGATGAGGGGAATGCGGAGGAGAGAAGCTTCGGCACTTGAAGGTTAAGAAAAGTGTGAAAAGGGAAAGGCGGATTTGTTGAGATGTAACCGGGATGGATACCTTGAGAGTCCAGCATCCAGGCAAGGTACCCTCGGTGGGCGATTGGAAGATGGGGAAGAACGATGCAAGATGCAAGAAGGGAAAAGATGACCAGTCATTTGGAAGAAGAACAGGGACGCTGTGTAAGAAGTGCTCCTTCCTTTTCTGGTCATTGTTCCTGTCGTTCTCTTGACATGTGTGGACAAGAGGAAGTTTGGGTTCCACTTTGCCGCGAGATGCTGAAGGGCAACGACTTCCGTTCAACAAACTTTCAAACTCTGCAACTGCAACGAACCCCCCGCAAACAACGACTGATCATTGGTGCCCAAACGATATCCCAACGGACGGTCGAGTAAGCCGAAGAACAAGTTCCATGAAGAATTCAAAGAAAACTGCTATAACAAATGTAATAAGGTATGTGCCGCCACGGTTGGTATGTGCAGATGACTGACTCGAAGGAGGAGGACAGACGGCGTCGAGGTCACGATTGCACTTTCATCTCACGCCAAGCTCCTTTGTTTTTAGTGACTGAGTGGTATAAAAAGTCCTTACTAGGATATACCTCCAACAACTTGAAGTTACTTCTATGCTAAAGGTCAGCCGACGAGAATGGGTCCTGGGACCCATCCAGAAAGCTACCGCAGAGTGCATAATGGTGCGAAGGACCTCAAAGTCCCCAACAACGACCATCATCACCTCAACGAGTCCGACGACCCCTTCCTGCTCATATGAACGCGCGCCATCGCCGCCTCCATCATCCGCCTTGTTCACAAGCTTCGCTGCGGTCCTACACCCTCCTCATCAGCTTCGACATCGCTTCGCCTACCCGCATCCACCACCACACCACACCATCTCAGGCCTCACTAACGTATAACTCCCCTCCTCATGCCGGGCGGGAATTTGTCCGCACCCGATCGAGCCTGCAGCGCACTACACCACCACGAAAGACAACCATCCCCAAGACCTCAAGCGAAGCATTTGGCGAGCTTATAGTTAAGAGCAACTGCGTCATTGTGCTGCTGCCCAACTCTATGGCTTCTTTGGTTCAAGCCGAGAGGTTCTTCGGTAAATGTCCCGGCGCAACCTCCGCCCCCTGCTGCTGTCCACCCACTGCCACGGTCAAATCTGCCGACCAGTACCCTTGCCCTCTTGCCCACTAGGCCCAATCATACCCCATGCTTTCCCCGCATAAGGAGATCTCTGCTATAACTCCGCCAGCAGAAGGGATCAACAGGTGCATGGGATGGCCTAAAAAGGGGCACTCCTCCAGCGAGGAATCTCCTCCGGATCGCAACGTCGCCCAAGCATACAACTTGCTACTTATGGCTACCAGAGCACGACACGGACCGAGAGACCTATCTTCAAGCGGAGAGCATCTCGATTGATTTCTCCCCTCTGCCCTTCTTCCGATCTTTAGTGAAAAACACAATTTCATCGGAAGAGCTGGCGACCAAAAACCTGTTCCGGATCTTCACAGTGGCTAGTGCTGCTACAGTGGTGGAAATTGGGTCACATACAAGCTTGCTGATAGGAGGAAAACCAGGTGCGCATCAGGAACCACTTGCGCTCCTTTTCCTTTTCTGGACACCGTCAGTCATACGGCGGGCTGGACCGAACGGCATGTTCGTTCCTACGGTGTGAAGTGCAACTTGCAAGCTGGAAATATTGCTTCAATATTCAGCATCTCATTCGGTCGTCGTCTCTGGATTCACGATGCACAAGCAGATTGTTTGGCACGCGAACGGGTGGTGGAACGTGGCGGCATGGTCCGACTCGCCGGGTTCCACGCATTTGCTATGTATGGCAATCCGGCTCCGGTTGGTCATGCCTTGTGTCCTGTTATATCGTGCAGCCCATTCCGTCGCCATGTCTATCCTCATTTGCTATACGTGCATGCGTACAGGAAATCCTCGTGGCTTTCTGGGGGGTTCCAGGTAAAAGTTGATCGTTTAGCACTTGGCTATTACTCTATCGACAGGAGATCACGGAATGTCCCCTGGTCTTATTCGTGGAACCTCGTCGATATCCCCACTCGGCCTCTCTTCTAGCAAGGTTGAAGGGATGGAAACACGGTACCGATAGCCGTCAAGGTATGGCCGAGGCCACTTGAAATGGAGGCACATGAACGCCGTCCTTCATCTTCTCTTATAACTTGAATAGACTCCCTTCCAACGGGCCGCTGTTCCTAGGGCATCCCTTTCCTTTCTGGACGCCTTCAAGTTGACAAGTACTCGGACTTCCGCAAGGGCATTTGTCAAGATGGCTGTCCGATCGAACCTTGTGTGGCTCACTCTCGCCTTGAGCCTTTTCGACCCTACCTGTAATGCAGGTCCAGTACGCCAAAGGGAGGCCGTCCCGGATGGCTTCTATGCGGCTCCTTACTACCCAACGCCTTATGGTGGCTGGGAAGATTCGTGGAAAGAGAGCTATGCAAAAGCGCAGGCACTTGTGGACAAGATGACTCTGGCGGAGAAGACGAACATCACAGGTGGAAGTGGTATGTTCATGGGTAAGTTCTCCCGGGACCATTATACGAGTCTTGAACCATGCTAACTGTAACACAGGGTGAGTTTGTCAAAAAGTTTACTGAATCACTTGAGCACTTCTAACCATCGCACCAGCCCTTGTGTAGGAAACAGCGGTAGTGCGTACCGAGTTGGCTTTCCTCAGCTTTGTTTGCAGGATGGTGCTCTTGGTGTGGGCAACACCGATCATAATACGGCATTCCCAGCTGGTATCACGACGGGAGCGACGTTTGACAAGGACCTTATCTATGCTCGTGCTGTTGCTATCGGTAAAGAGTTCCGCGGCAAAGGAGCCCACGTTTTCCTTGGTCCCTCGGTAGGCCCGTTGGGCCGCAAGCCTCTCGGTGGCCGCAACTGGGAAGGCTTCGGTGCCGATCCCGTTCTCCAGGGTATTGCTGGTGCCTTGACTATCAAGGGTGTCCAGGAGCAGGGTGTTATTGCTACCATCAAGCATTTCATCGGAAACGAGCAGGAGATGTATCGCATGTACAACCCATTCCAACCAGGATACAGTTCGAATATTGGTAAGTTAGAATCGACAGACCGTTGAGTCTATAGTCAGATGCTGACCAAATCATTGTAGATGATCGCACCCTGCACGAGCTTTACGTAAGTTACCCAGCGCAAATCTCCCGGAATTTGCGAGGACTAACAACGAGCTACCCAGTTATGGCCATTTGCTGATGGTGTCCACGCCGGCGTTGGCTCGGCTATGACATCTTACAACGCCATCAACGGCTCGGCTGCTTCTCAAAACGCCTACCTTATCAACAACTTGCTCAAGGATGAGCTCGGATTCCAGGGTTTCGTCATGTCGGATTGGCTTTCTCACCTTTCCGGCGTCGCATCAGCACTTGCCGGTCTTGACATGAGCATGCCTGGAGACACTCAAATCCCACTGTTTGGTGGTAGCCCTTGGAAGTTCCATCTTACGGAGGCTGTCCTGAACGGTTCAGTACCAGTGGACAGGCTGAACGACATGGCGACCAGAGTTGTGGCCGCTTGGTATCAGTTTGGCCAAGACAAGGACTTCCCAGCTGTTAACTTCCACTCGTACGTATCGAGTGAAAAGGGACTTCTATACCCAGGTGCTGTTCCGGCCTCGCCCATTGGCAAGGTCAACTGGTTCGTGGACGTTCAGGCGGATCACGGCTTGGTCGCACGCCAGGTCGCCCAAGATGCCATCACTCTTCTGAAGAACGACGATGGTCTCCTGCCCCTTTCTACCAAGTCACCCCTCAGGGTCTTTGGCTCCGATGCCCGGGTCGACCCTGCTGGCGCCAACGCTTGCGGAAGCCGCGCCTGCAACAAGGGCACTCTGGGAATGGGCTGGGGCTCCGGCGTTGCGAACTACCCCTATTTCGATGACCCCATTACTGCCATCAAGAAGAGGGTTGAAGACGTCAAGCTCTACGACAGCGATAACTTCCCCCTCATCCTGACCCCTTCGCCCACCGATGATGATGTTGCAATCGTCTTTATCAACTCTGATGCGGGCGAGAACTCGTTCATCGTTGAAGGCAACCATGGTGATCGCGACAACGATAAGCTCTCCGCTTGGCACAATGGCGACAAGCTCGTCCAGAAGGCTGCTGAGAAGTACAAGAACGTCGTTGTCGTCGTCCACACGGTCGGCCCCCTCATCGTCGATCCCTGGATTGACCTACCCTCCGTCAAGGCCGTCCTCTTCGCCCACCTCCCCGGCCAAGAAGCCGGCGAGTCGCTCGCCAACGTTCTCTTCGGCGACGTCTCACCCTCCGGCCACCTTCCCTACTCCATCACCAAGAAGGAGGACGACCTCCCCGACAGCGTAACCAAGCTCGTCAAGGAAATCATCGGCCAGCCCCAAGACACCTACAGCGAAGGCCTCTACATCGACTACCGCTGGCTCAACAAGCAAGGCATCAAGCCCCGCTACGCCTTCGGCCACGGTCTGAGCTACACCACCTTCAACTACACGGACGCCCACATCAAGATCGTCAACGCCCTCTCCTCCGCTCTGCCACCCGCCCGCCAGCCCAAGCCTTCCGTCCCCGTCCTCTCCACCGAGATCCCGCCCGCCTCCGAAGCCTACGAGCCCACCGGCTTCACCAAGGTCTGGCGCTACATCTACTCCTGGCTGTCCAAGTCCGACGCCGACAAGGCCTACGCCGTCGGCACCTCTTCCACCAAATCCAGCTCCAAAACCTACCCCTACCCCGAAGGCTACTCGACCGTGCAAAAGCCCGGTGTCCCCGCCGGCGGCGGACAGGGCGGTAACCCCGCCCTGTTCGACACTATTCTCGAACTCGACGTGACCGTGCAAAACACCGGTACTCAGCACAAGGGTAAGGCTTCCGTCCAGGCGTATGTCCAGTTTCCCTCGGATAGCGGGTATGACACGCCTATTATCCAGTTGCGTGATTTCGCCAAGACGAAGGAGTTGGGAACCGGAGAGAGCGAGACGGTTACGTTGAGACTGAGGAGGAAGGATTTGAGTGTGTGGGATACGCAGAAGCAGAATTGGGTGGCGCCGGGGGCGGAGGGGGATAATGGGAAGAGTAAGAGATACGTTGTGTGGGTGGGGGAGGGGAGTGATAAGCTTTTTACGAGGTGTTTCTCAGGTACGTTGGTTTGTGAGAGGGGGGTTGAGCCGCCTGTTTGAGGGTAAGGGGGTTGTTTACTTAGCTCTGGATGACTACGGAGCATGCCAGGTTATATGGTTTAGCATTTCGTAACTTTTTGAAGCGTGCTTCAACTATGCAGAGGTGGATGACTTTCACAGTCTGGGGGTTCATGGACCCACATCCACCGAAGCGGAGTTGAGGGACGGTTCGTCTAAAGCCGGGTTTTCTAGCAAAGTTCTCAGGCCTCTGATTGGCTACTTCGANCGCGGACAGTGTCGACGACAGTCTGCGCCAGAATGCACTGGGTCCTTCCGTTTTTGAAATAATTCACCAAATCTCACGATATCTCCTATCGATAAGGGTTCGCCTTCACCATCTTTCCCGTCACCTTCATCGTCGTCTTTTCTATCATYGTCTTCTTCCTATTTACTYTCCYAACTACTTTCCTATCTACTCTCCCATCCACTCTCCTCTAGAGAAGGAAGACAGAAAAGGAAGACAGAAAAGGAAGACAGAAAAGACAGAAAAAGGAAGACAGAAAAGGAAGATAGAAAACAGAAAAGGAAGACGGAAAAAAGACGAGAGAAAAGACGAGAGAAAAGACGAGAGAAAAGGTGAGGACGGCTCCAGCCGTCCGAACAACGAACGTTGCGAAAGATATGGAGATGCCCACGCTTCACTTATACAGCGGTCGTTTACTGACTCCTAGGGATCCAGCATCGCACCGGTGTCCGAGACTATTTTAGTGTTAATACTTATTTGATGAGTTCATACGAGAGCCAAGTTAACTTCTCCGTTTAACGGCGATGTGATCGCTTACTACTGTAATGTGACGCAAGCCAGTAGATGAAGTAGATCTGGTGGTGTAGGATGCTCGAAGATGTATCAAGACATGTATGATTTCTGGGTGAAGAAGTCAAGACACAGCATATTCTGGGTAGCTTCTTTTCCCGATACAACATCCCTGTGCGTCTTGGGTATCAACAACCTATGTTCTACTCGAGGGAATTCACTTATCGATTTCTTTTGCATTGTATCATCATCGTTGCTCAGCATCTCTTGCCAATTTGTTTTTGTTTTCCTCCCTCACTTCCTCAGAAGAATGAAGCTTTCTCACTGCATTCTCTCCTACCTTATTGGGGGGTGCTGATGCCCCTGAAAAGCGAAAACAGTCCAAACCCCCGAGCCATAGCAGCCGAACACATTGTGACGGTTATATCAACATTCTCATGCATACAGAGATGCCGTCTTGGGCACATCTGTATAATTTCGCTCTGCCTTCCGGTACCGGTGACCTTTATCTTCATCTACAACTTAGCTAGGCCTATCCTGTTCTATCATCCTATTGGTGCGCATATTGCATCCAGAGCAAGATAACGAGTTGCGAGTGATTGAATCACTCTAGAATACATTTCCAAAGCTTTGAGTTGCGCACCTTGACGGCCACCTCTGTACCAGCCAGAGATGAGTGAGCATCCGTTTCGTTTTGTTTCATTTCGTATCACACCCGAGATATCTCCATTCAGCAGACTCTAACGCCTCCAACACCTCCAACGCCTCCTCCGCATCTCTCCGACACAGCATCTCCAACAACGTTTTCCTCTCACCCGAATGTAACCGAACCCGTCAGTCAGCGCTCCTCTTCGGGACCGGGAAAGATCAGATCATGATGCATTCTCGATGCACACTTTTCATCGTGGCGTCCAAACAGATCGCTTCCCTTTCCTCGCGTGTCGCTTCTCGCTTGTCGCTCCGTTACGACATGCAGACGGAAGGAACATGCAGACTTGCAGAAGGAAGGGAACCAACAACATGAAGAAGAAAATTCCGAAAGTCTGGAATTCAAAGACTTCTGATGCAGGTCTAGAACTTTCTCAGATCCTTCTTGGTGTTTGAAGGGAAATGACCACAACTTTGTCTTTTTCTGTTTTACCTTACCCTTGCCTACCAGCTTCTGCAGTCGATGGCAGTGTAAAAAGGCTTACGGGTTATGGATAAGCCGGTCGTACGCTGCGTTTTGAATTGTAGAGGTAGGGAATGATGAGATCGAGGTCTAATAATGTAAGATGAGTCCGGACACAATTAAGAATGATTACCACATCTGCCCTGCGTGATGTGTAATCTGTACGTAAAGTTGTCTTGGCACGATGCCTCGTTATGATATAGTGGTGTGCAGAGCTGTAGATGAATCGATCATGCCTTCCGTTCTGTTCTGGTCCTGTGACGGTTGAGGTAGGTATTGATAAAAGTAAAAAATGCGAAGGCAATCCGGCAAGGTGTTTTTGGTTTGAAGACTGTTGGATGTTGGAGCTCTCGTGGTTGATATTCAAGCTCGCATGCTTCGAATCAAGACCCGTCGTCAAATCGGAGGACTTTGTACACCGCGGAACAGAGAATCCGTAGCTGATCATCGGTTGTCATCGATGATCCTTCGCGACACCGAATGGATCGTCAGTCGTATAGGTGATGTTTCATCTCGATGATGTCTTGTCACTCTTTACTATGTAGTCTCTAGTGTCAAGGTTATTCTGCCTCATTTCCCTTGCCGGTCGGTAACGGAGATAAAAGCTCCCCTATATGTCTTTCTGTGTTATTCTCGCGACCTCTTGAGGCCTATATTGTTCAAGCCGGGTTTGCTAACTTCCTTTTGTTGATCTAACTTGTTTTCTCTGTGGTTGATCACGATCCTCAGGGCCAGTAATCCCTACAGATTAGTCCCTGCTTACCTTTACTTTCTACTAATCTTCGCAATTCACAATGATGTGCGTCACCTTCGTTCGCTCGTTGTTCGCTCTCGAGTCCCTTGATGGCCAGCCTGCCAGCCAGCCAGCCAATGCCCAGCGATACACACTGGTTCCTATCTCCAAGTCGATAGTCGATGAAACTGGTGATCTCCCCAACGTGTATGTACAATATACATACCTCTGAGTCTGCGGTGCCCCTCCGCACAACCAATGACACTCTTGGCAACAGGCAAAATGGTGTAAGTCAAGCCCACCCGTTGCTGTCTGTCAGTCACCGTCCGTCAGTCACTGCCCGTCAAGGTGGTTTTCCTCCCGTTGGTTTCGGTCGAGCTTCGATCGGATCCAACGCAGGGAGACCCAGTTCGGATCGCACACCGCATGTAAAAGCACGACACTTACACCGACCGGCATTCTTTCGCACCACCGGGTAGCAGGAGAGAACAAAATGCGGAGGGTGCCCCATTTTCCCCATATTCCCCGTGTCTCGTGATCCCACCCGTTCTTTCATTTTGTGGGTGTGTCACTGTGTTCCTGGGGATGGATGGCCCCGGGTAGGTACTGTAGTTTTCAAACGATCCAGCCCCAGGTCCGGCCAGGCCCATCACCAGGTCCGGGGCCGGGAAGGGACGGGTTATGGGTATACGGAGCTGAAAATGGGTGTCATATCATTTTATTGAGAAGCAAGGAGGAGGGGTGAACCTGTCTCGCCTGTTCTGTTCCTGGCGCGTCTGACTCTGGGGAGCGAGTGTGTGGAGGAACGGAGAGGACGCCGACGCAGAACGGTGTGAATGTTTGGGTAGATGACGGCGTAGACGGAGGGGACAGGGCCTGACCACCGGGTCGGCCGGTCGCCGGTGAGCTGTGGGCGGACTGGACGGCTGGAGGCGGGGAGGCTGGAACTGAGATCGCTGCCGAGGCTGCCAAGCTGAAGATTTGATTGGGGAAGCTTTGGGGAAAACGGTCAGAAGAAGAGAGGACTGAAGAAGTGGGCTTGAGGCTCTGAACGGTGCAGTGATAGTGACAGTGGATGATCTGTTGGTGTTTGGCACTGTGGCATAACCGTCTGCGGGGCCCCGTCAGCACGGTGTGCGGAGGGGCAGCTCCAGCAGCAGTTAAAAAAAGCTTGGCTTTTGCGGAGGAATGTGGGGTTGGCCGCCAATGGAAAGCGGGGGAGGCAGGGAGGAAAAGAAAAAAAAAAAAAAAGATCGGTGATCGTTTTTTTTCTGCCCCTCTCCATCTTTTTCATCCCCACAGCTTTCCTTGTCGTTCGCTTGCTTGTGGACAATGAACACTTGCTTGCAAAAACCCTTGGCTACCGACTGGTCAATCCAGGCGAGCCAGGCTTCACCGCTCTTGGCATCAATGGGGAAGTCCCTTGAAGAAAAAAGAGATTGAAGGATGCGTGGTCGTGAATCATCGCTTGTTGATCGATCGTGGGTTCTGGCCATGATATCGTGAATGATGACCATTCGAAGCAGTTAATGCATTGCTTCAGACATGACCGGATCATGGCTCACCCCTTCTTCAACTGTACCTGACATTGTTTTGTTGCCTTTGTGATGAGGAGACTCGGGGGTTACAAGTGAAGGACACAAAAACAAAACAAACCTCCAAAAGAAAACACAAAAGAGAGACTCCAAAAAACCACATCATCAGCCAAGAACCTTTCAAATTTCCCAAATCCACAATCTTCAGAAATTGTGGGTTGGTTGATTGCTGCCCAGTGTTGTAAAAGTGGGCTTCCAGAAAAACGGGGTCCGCCAGGTCCGCCGCCGCCGCCGCCGCCTCCAACGACGGACGGTGACGGTGACGACGGTCAAGACGGTAATGCATGCACTTTCACCGTTTCTCGTTAGGCTCGTCCCAAGCAACTGACTCAAGCCCGAAGCTAAGCCCAGTTTATAATGATGATCGTCGGAATTTGTGGCTCGCTGGTTGTTGTCTCGTCTTTTGTTGTCCTGATGATGATGATGCTGCCGTCGTGGTGGTTGACCATCACACGAAACTTGAAATGAAGTGGATGAACCCCAGATGTGTCAAATTGGCAACGGATTCATATGAGGTGCTGGATTCCCCAGGTTTCGCTTCACCCCCTGTGGGAATGTGACAGTTGGTGATCTTCGGTTTCATGTGTTGTTGTTATCTCTTCCACTTATCAAGGTTGCTATCGATAATCGGACAACGGTGTGCACCCGGGAGTCTCCGCTCGTTGTCTTGGGCTCTGTGCAGCGGTGTTGCGATATCAACATGGTCGTTGTCGTCGTCGTTAATGTTTTGTTATTCCCGACGAGGTCTGGACTGAAATCCCAAGAAGGCTTTTGCTCGTATGTCCTTCGTAGTTTCGGTCATAATCCGTACCACCTATAAACCAGTGTGCGCTACGTGCTCTCGGTCAATCAGAATACCGCCCCCGGCCAGACCCCAGAAGCCACTGCGGAGAAGTCCCGCTCCGGCCTAGGGGAACCACACACAAAAGCGGCATCGCATCGCGCTTCGCTGCTTCGGTCAAACGGCCGACCTGTCACTGGCCCATTGTTCCCTTGCCAATTGAGGAGTCAGGAGATCCAGTTTTGGTTGACAATGGCGAATGCCATCATTGGTGCCCTATCTCTTGCACAATTGCTGCCACCGTTAACTTTGAGAGGTACAGTACAAATGATTGGGGTTGAAGAGGAAGAGGGTTATGTGTGTAGACTGTAGAGAAACGGAACGGAGATAAATGTCCTCCCCAGTTTTTCTTCCAGAATACAAACAGTACTTCGGCTTCAGGTACCTCGCATTGCATGCAATGCATCGAAGCCAAAGAAACCTCGAAGAAAAAAGGGGCTGGCTGGCGGACGGAGTGGGAGTTTTTCTTGACGCCGATAATGTCCGTATGGAAGATATCGAAGGCTTCATTGAACTTCCAAAAAGTCCGTCTGACCCTAGATAGGAGAGTCAAAACCCGAAGCTTGTGATTCAAAGCCTCAAAGCATTGACATGTGCAAAGGACCAGCAACGGAGTTATTTCCCCAAAGGCCAAGACTGAGATCAAGGGTTTGTGGTATCCGCGACGTACCGTTGCGTGCAGTACCTTGCTGCCTTTCCTCTTCTGCCACTGATTTTCTCAACGACGGCCAGCATGGGGTAGCGATGGGGCATGGGTGGGTTCGTGGGTTGCAAGGTTTGTTCCAAACTGTTAAGAAAAAGGTGGGCAGTTGGGCACATGACCGTAACATTTTCCACCGCTGGCAACATTGCGCAAATCGCAACATTCCCGCTTCTTCCACGACGGCCTGGGGTGTGTCGACATTTTGCTCAAGCAACCCCTGGCCCGTCGACTCAACTGTACCTTTCGGCTTGCTACTTGCACGTGTGGACAGCGAATCTAAGCCCGTTTTAGCTGCAACACCATCCACGCAAGTGTCGTGATTGGCTCCTCCACACTCATCTCTTTCCTCGATCAAGATCTTGAAAAAGTCGACGAACAAGACGCCATTTCATTACGTCCCCGCTGATTCACTCGAGACTCGAGCATATTTTGGTGACTGTGGAGGACTTCATGTAGTCAAGACTCTGGGTATGGAGTTGGAAGAGGCGGGGAGGTCGGAAAATAAACAAAGACTGGAGAAAGATGGATTCGATTTTAAGTACGCAGGCTCCAAGATCTCACCGTTTTGAGGCATGGCCAGCGAGTGGATACCCAATCACAACCAGGTTCGGAGCAATGGGTACCCTCGATTGAGGATTCCACTTCGCAGTGCCAGCCCCAGACGGGGTCGAAGGCCATGACGATTGACGAGGGGCTCGACGAAGGTTGGGAGACGAACAGGATGATGAGACGGGTACGGCGGGCTTTTGTACTGTACTTCCAAGCTCGTGATAGGCATGTGAGTTCCTGTACGTCGCTGTAGCGTAGCTCTCTAGGCGTCTGCCGGGGTACCTATTGGTGGGGCAACTATTTTGCTTGGGAAACGATCTTGATTTTTGCGTGTCGAATACCTTCAAGTATTTTTTTTTTCGAGAGCTGTTGACGTTTTGTTTTTAAGGTCAGCGTCGGCATCTTTCTTTCTTGGAAGGAGATGTTTCTGTCTCTGTTGCGGAAGTGTTAGTTCAGCAAATGGACAGCGGTTCCCGTTGTCACGACTCGTCACGCTTCTTGTTAAGCGGCTGGGTTTGACCTTTGAGCCTCATCCAACTTTCCAGAAAGCAGCTCCCAAAACCCGGATCCATACCTCGATGGGTTGACATGGGGCCCCATTTTTGGCTCTCTAGTGCCTCCTCTAATGCCCCATATGTACGAGGATATGGGACCTTAACTGTGTGAGGTGTGTATGTACCAAGTACACCGTCAGCTCAAGGGAACAATATAAAACATCCTCTCCCCCCACCTCCTAATCCGGGTCCTCTTGGATGAATTCGTCAAGGTGAACGTCGACGTGGATCTGGGTAAATAGACAGCAAATATCAAGTAACGACTTACCAACATCCATCGAGACATAACCTAGTCGGAAACCGAACCATATCACCGTCATCACTCTTACCAGCAACCTCAACACACACCACGGCTTCCGGAGTTGACTATAATCTCACCAACGAATAACTCACCCTTTCTATCAGCTCAGTTTCGATACTAGAACGTCCGAAGCATCAAATTCGCTCTTTTTTCAAAATGTCTGATTCCGGGGAAGGATCACAGTGCACTCCCTCGCCGAGCCCATCGACGGAAAACGAGTCAACAGGACCAGTATGTACGTCGCCATGCGAAGAGAAACCGAGTTCCCTCGCAAAGATCGAAGCCGCGACACCTTCCAAGAAGCGATCATCGAAAGCCACTCCCGCAGATAGCCAGAACCCCAGGCCAGCAAAAAGACGTGCGGCTCGGGCCTGCTTGACATGCCGGAACCGTAAAGTACGCTGCAATGTTGTCGAGGGCGGTCTGCCTTGTAACAACTGCAAATGGGATCGGGTCGAATGTGTGGTTATGGAGAGTCGGCGTCGCAAGTGAGTGCCTCGGCATCCATGCCTCCCCAATCTTCAGAACCAAGTAACCCGAGAAGTGGCTAACGCCATTGTCCTTTTCCTCTGTGTAGGAAGAACATGCTGGCCGGACAAGCAGTTCCCAATGGAGTTGCGGCTGTCGGCGGTGAACTTGGCGCGAGGACTCTCGGTCACCAGCCGATCCTCTCTAGCCAGCAGCTTGCTGCCCATGCCAATGCCTCGCTCATGGCTGGTTTCCAGATGATGAATGGAGCTGGACTCCCTCTTTCCATGGGAAATGCCCTGATGCAGCCACTTTGTAAGTCATCAGTCTTTCCCGAGTAATCCGGTTGTAAAGGAGCCTCATCTGACCGAATCACGTTGTGACAGACGCCCAAGCGGCACAAACCCAAGGACTCTGGAACAACCCAAGTCTCCCCGAAGCCAGCGCGCGTCTTTGGCAAAACCCACAGCTAATGACGACCATGCCCGGAAACTTCACCAACCCTTCCGCGACGGTTGTGAACCCACTACCAACACCTACGTCAATTTCGACGCCCCCACCACAACCTTTCTTGCAACCAAACCTCCAACCGAAACCCAACCGGACCGTCTCTCCGCATCTTCCGAACTTCTTCAAGCCTCTACCGCCCAAGGACGCAGTCGATGTGCAATACATGATGGCCAAGGGAGCCTTTACGATCCCGACGCCTGAGGTGCAAAATGCCATGCTCAAGGCTTATGTTGAATATGTCCATCCCTACATGCCGCTTCTGGAACTGCGTCAGTTCCTTACCGCCATTCATTCCAACGGACAATCGGGCCAAATCAGCCTGGTCCTCTACCAAGCTGTTATGTTTGCGGGGTCTAACTTTGTAGACCAAAAATATCTGGACGCGGCCGGGCTAGGGAGCCGTAGGAACGCTCGGAAGGAGTTGTTCATGAGAACTCGGGTTCTTTACGACTTCGATGTCGAAAAGGACCGTCTCGACCTTGTCCAGTCTCTGCTTCTCATGACCTACTGGTACGAAACACCGGAAGATCAGAAAGATACTTGGCACTGGATCGGAGTTGCGATTTCATTGGGACTCACCATTGGCATCCACCGCAATCCGGCGAACTTGGCCATGCCGCCTGCGCAAAGGAAACTGTGGAAGCGGATCTGGTGGTGCTGCTTCATGCGCGACCGCCTCATTGCGCTAGGAATGCGCCGGCCGACCCGGATCAAGGACGAAGACTTTGACGTGCCCATGTTGGAGGAATCCGACTTTGAGATTGTGGAGCTTCCGGCCGATAACCAGCTGCTTGGGCCCAACTGCGCTGTTGTCAGAAACGTCGCCACGCAGAGACAGCTTGCCCGGTTGTGCATCCAGAAAGCGCGCATTTGCGTTGGTATCAGCCACATGATTAAGACCCAATACACGATCCTCAACCACGACGGTGGTCTCCCAGCCGGTCAAACAACGTCGAGCACCACCATGCTGTTCCCGAACAAGAGCCTGAACAACATCCAGGAGGTCCAGAAGGTGGATCAGATGCTGGAGAACTGGCGTTTGCAGCTGCCTGAGGACTGCCAATACAGGCCACTCCTGACTGAGGCCCTTGCGGAGGAGGACAAGCCGGTGGCTGTTCACCGTACTCTCCTTCACATGGTCTATCACACGACCGTCTCGGCGCTGCACAGGCCGCACTACTTGACCATGGAGCAGGCCGCTACTCAATCCGCTCAGACCAGCCTGATTGCTCAGCAGGCTCGGAGCAAGGTGCACCACGCGGCTTCCATGGTGACGAGAATGGCAGAAGATCTTTTGCGCCACGGACTGGCCAAGTACCTACCGACCACGGCTGTGACGGTGACACTGCCAGCCATGACAGTTCACCTGCTCCATAGCCGATCTCCGGATCCTGAGCTCAGCCAGCAAGCACGCCGGGACTTTGAGGTGTGCGCGAAGCTGCTGCTCCAGCTGCGCGGCATGTACGCAGCGGCCGAGTTCGCACACGGATTCTTGATGGGGGTTGAGGCTCGTCACAAGGCCACCGCTGTCAGCCCTCAGGGTCCTCAGGCAGCTCCGGTAAACCTTGGCCCTCAAGTCCAGCTAGGACCTCAGAAGGAGCCAACACCGCCCCCTGAGACCGGATCATCTTTCCAGCCGACCAACACCGCCTTTTATCGTCCTCCCCAAGCAGATGCCATGGTATCGGGGGTAGGGCATGGCCCAGGTGCTTTGGTCCTGGTGAACGTGGACAGTGGCGGCAGCACACCACCGCAAACTGACGTTGAGGACATGTCATCGGCAGGCTTGACCCCTCCGGTAGATAAGACCGCGTATGAGGAGGTCCAGACCACCGCCATGGACTGTGACACGAACGACTCCATGGCCAACTATTTCGACGATGCCTTTGGTAGCATTCTCGATCCCGAAGCCATAGAAGGCGATTTCATGGAGGCGTTTACCATGAGCCACGAGAACGACGACGAGTGGATGTTTGATGGACCGTGCAACAGCAACCCGGCCCCCGCGGCCGTTTGCTAAAGGATTTTCTTTCTTTCTTTCCTTTTTCTTTCGCATTGGATGGGGCGTCTGACCTGAGAAACTGGTAATGGTTTTCGGTGTCTAGTGCTTTCTTTTCTTTGGGAACTTTTCTGCTCCGTTGAAGGCAACGGGGTGATCATGATGGGTACTTGATGACACGGGGCGCTGCGTACAGAAAACCGGTACAATGGCGTTGAAAGGAGAACTTTGGGATTTGATTTGTGATTTCTGGGTTTTGAAAATAATGGGACAAGGACAATGACATCGGGCATCAGTACAGGCTTTGTTGGAGGGTAGAGGGCAACGAGAGAAGAATGCCAAAATGAGCAATCGGATACAGCTTCGACCATGATAATTCCAGAACTTGTCGAAACAGAGAGAGAAATAAAAAGAGATGATATTGATCACAAAACTGGGAAACACTGGCTTTGACTCGTGCGGGGGAGTGGGAGATCATGCCGTGATCAGATATGTGCCCAAAGTCGTTTCTGGTGAAGAACTTACCTGAAGAGCAGCAGCAATGGCAATGATGTGATCCCGTCACGATGAAGATTTTTCTCCAATGTTGGTGGTTCTTGCAACTTTTGCCAAGTTGGACGAGACATAACCCGCGGCTGCCTTGGAGTTCTTTCCTTTTCCGCAGTGAGGCCGGGTGAGGTTGGTTGGATGGGAAGGCCCAACCGTGTCCATCCCACGTCACCATCTGCAGCAAAGGTGCAGGAACAGGCCGACCAGTAAACAAGCTGCCCCTCGACCTGTATTTTCAGAGTCCGGACACGGAGCCTTACCGCAGCCTGAACAATTGATAATTCGGGGTTTCAACGAGGTGGAGTTGCATCATCCTCAAGCTACCCAAGACTTTGACACGATTTCGCGCATAAGAGCCTCGCCAAGCGCCCATCGAGATTTTCAGCAGCGCGGCACTGCGGCACCGCGGCTGTGTTGGTGGTTTGTTGGCACAAGCGACGCGAACGGAAGAGAGGCACAAAGGCCGGCGTGGTCGGATCGGGATCGTATCGGCGTGGTGGTCAGATTGCGGCCTCATCACAGCCAGCATGTTTGCGGGACAGAGCCGGACGGCGATGCCTTGCTTTGGCGGTCCAGTCTTGTCCTGGCAAGAGATGGGCTTCAGCGGGCAGTGATGACAGCAGCGTACATTTCCCCACACACACTCGACACTCACAGGCCAGCCTGATCCAGGAACAGGTCGGGACTGGAGCCGTAGCCATCGTGAGTTAGTCCTGATTGATGCTAGCAATCCATTATGATGGCCGTTGTCATCCCTGCTCGCTCCTGTCTGCCCCTGTCGGACATTGGCCTGTCCCTGCTCCCCCTGTTCCTGGCGTCCTGGAGTCCCGAGGCGCCGCGCGCACAGCTGAACGGTTTCCGCGTCGTCGACCATCCCAAGGATGATGGCGCGGGCATCCATCAGGTCCCTCATGGCGTGGCACCCGTGGAGGGCATCGCTGAGGTCGCACTGGGCAGCTCCCAGATGGAACCCAACAGCAGCTCCCCGGGAGCAATCTTCTTTTCACCTGTTGGGACGTTGGAACCGCACCCGCAACCGAGCCATCGCAGCGGCATCTCAGCGGGCAGCCGGCCGGGGCGGAGCCTAGAGACAGCACACGACCATCGGACAGGGTGCAATTGAAATGTCGGGCCCAAACAAAGTCAAGTGCACAGCACCAGAGGGCTGAAAGCGGCGAATCAAACGGCGCAAATTCTCCCCATATGCCGTTCGATAATGTCTGGAATAGCATCACTAAACCCAATCGGGCCCTAAGCGAAAGGAGGCCCGGGCCTGGGAGTGGTGCGTGTGGGTCTGGGTCGGTCTTGGTTCAGGTCCCAAAAAGTCCACACTTGTTGCATCTTGTTCATCTCATTGATGGCTCTCGACCATCCGTGATCCGCCTCATCCACTTGTTCTGACTTGCATCCAATTACTGCTCGGATTCTCTCTGAATCGAGCTGCCATTCGTTTGATTCTGGTCCTGCTAGACCTGTGCTAGACCTTCCCACACCTGCGCGCTGCCGCCATTCACTCGTTTTTCCCTACGCTAATTTCTATTCCCCTCCACGGACCACGGCCCTTCTTTGCCCTCTCACGAGCCCCCTTTGCGCCTTCCAAGCCCTTCGTACAATTCGTTTGATCCAATCCCGCCGCCCGCTGTTCTGCATTGTTACGTACATGCTGCGTACCGCCGTCCTTTACGCTACTCCTAGAGCCATCCACCTGATCGACCGCATTCTCGTTCTAGCGCAGTCCCTCTTGCGTCTTCTCCGTGTTCTCCTGCGTACCAGTTGCGTACCTCGGACCTCTATTCCCCGCCTTGATTGCTGCTCCCGCCAGTTTGCGACAAGTCAAGTTGCCTGTTTGTTGTCCTACCTACATCTACGGACCGTCGTATTGCTGTCGATACTTCCAGTACCTCCTTCAGTACCTCCTTCGTAATTTCAGATTTGCGACTGGTCGGGTACAACTACTTGTTTCTGTGCGACCACCATTGTTCACGGTCACGGAAAGAGCTACTACTACGC
This sequence comes from Neurospora sp. CHS-2018c, assembly GCA_009806235.1. NCBI lineage: Eukaryota > Fungi > Ascomycota > Sordariomycetes > Sordariales > Sordariaceae > Neurospora > Neurospora sp. CHS-2018c. The sequence continues at coordinate 851,325 of RAPC01000052.1, read as the reverse complement.
ACCTTCCGTTGTCACCATATTCATAAGCTCAAGATCCGGCCGTACTTGCCTGATCTCCTGGCTTTCGATTCCTACGACTGGCGACTGGCGACCGGTAACCGGCGATCGCCTGCCCGCCCATTCAACTCCAATAACCTAGTACCTTTACCTACAACATATCTCTACCACCCACCATAATCTCATCCGATCTCCGAGCTCTCCGACCATATCAAACTGCTTCTTCCTCCCCCGAACCGACTGCGGAAGACGACATTGCTCTAGGCGGTGTCCGACTCCCAACGAGACACTCCCCGATTCAACCTCGTTTAGACTATGGGAGCCGACGACAGCATCGTATCTGCGAGATCCCCAGGTTCATAGAATAATACGAAACAGCGCCGTTATGCTGCCGTCCAGCCGGACATACCACACGCCCATGAGAACAAGACCTACCACGAACACCGAATACCATGACCAGATCCCCCTCCTCCTCTCCCAATCTCTCCCACGCTCTCGCGGTCGTCACCCCACGCAGCCGCCCCCCGCGATCCCCTACCGAATCGCCTCCCCGGCAGTACCGCGAAAACGACGACCTCTTGTCCAACCTCACCCCGCGCACCGCACTCGATACCATACGGAACCCTACGGGGGGTTTCAGGGCATGCATGGCTTCCGCCTCCCCAACCGAGCAGGCCTTTGCTCTCCGAGCCGCCATTGCTAGCAACAAGATCCAGGAATGGCTCGATGAGCTCTCATCGTGGCCCTGGCCGTCCGGCGCGGGCTCTGCCGGCTTTCAGGTGCCCGACTTAAAGAGAAGGAAGTTTGAATCCGGATCCCAGCTCTCCGACAAGCTATACTGTGGCAGCCTGCCTGCTGCCGAGGTTGCCAAGTATGAGAAGCGCGTGGACGAGATATACAAGGGTATGGAGGAGATCGATATCGAGGAAATCAAGAACCATGTCCTGCGCAACCATATTGTCCCGCTATCAACCTCCGGCTCTCCGATCTTGGGCTCAAACCGACCTCTCCCCAGCCATGCCCACATGGACGACCTTACAGCATTTCTTACGGCCACTATCATGCAAACCCTACCGAATTTGGCTCGTCTTAGCAGACTCCTAAACTCCTGGAGCATTCGATTGCTTGTTCTGAAGAGGGTTCCCGCCTTCTTGGATACTCTCGCTGATGGAGAAATTGCTCTTCAGTCTGGACGGAATGTAGCTGGGTTGGATTCCAATGCTCGCGCGATACCGAATAGGCCGCCTTCACCGCTGTCATGGGCCGAGTTCAACGTGATGAAGTCGGTACTGGAGAAGAAAGTCGCAAAGGCCGGCCGCGACCTAGACGTCATGCTTGATAATCTGGAAGGATGGGAATATACGCTTCCTGACGAATGGCTGGACCGAGTAGAGTCTCTAGAGAAGCAGTATGGCGAATGGGTTGCTGCCTGCGAGCTCAAAATCAAACAAGCAGACTTGAAGATTGTTGCGCCAACTAATAGCGATACTACCGCCAAGCTGGGTTTGGATGAACAAAAACAACAACAGACGAACAATGCAGCCACAAACGGTGCAGCTACTTCGACCGACCAAGACCAACAAAGCGATTATTCGACAGATAATATGAAGGCTATGAACGTCGATGTCCCTCCCCTAATCAAAGTCCATGTTCCTCTGGACGGAATCGACGAGAATGACGCCGAGAAAGGAGAAAATGACTCTTGGACCTTTGTGGACGAAACTGCAGCCCCAGAAACCAGTGAAGAGCGCCTACCCGCAGAAGATCGTGCTCTGGGCAGATTTGACGGATCTGATATCGACGAGGCTCCGGTAAGAGGGATGATGCCCTCTCCTAATATTGTTGCTAGTGTGAAGGGCTCCAGGCCTCATTCCTCCAGTCTGAGCTATGCGACATCCGATGGTGAATATTTCGAACTAGACCCCTTCGACTCAGACTTCGACTTCGATGATAGCCTCGAGCATGATCTCCCTAGCTTCCCCCGCTCGAGACGCGGTAGCAACTTCTCCACCACTTCAACCATTGTGTTTGGAAATCGTGCACTCGAACAGGAGACTCCGGATCGCTCTCGAAGACGGAGTAAGGATCTTGAAGGCAGTCTTTCACGCGATGTCAGCCCTCCAAGCTCTCCTCCGCGCTTCAGCAGATCAAAGTCGAGGCTCAGATCACAGTCGCGCGGATTCAACGACATGCCAACTGTGGCGGAGTTGCCAGACTTTGACGAGTCGAATTTCGAGTCATCGGCTATTAATGAGGACGGAAGCCCATCCAAGTCTAGTGCCGGAAATTCGGAAGAAAAGATGGACCAGCTCCAGCAGCAAATTAGTGAGATTTTGGAGTCTGTGCCGGCTAAGATCCGCCTCACCTCTGAACCCTCACCGATTAATTTGAATCCTCCCGATTTCACTGCGCTAAACAGGAAGTCATCCAAGCCGGAGCTGCGAAACCGGAGTCAGTCCAGCTTGTCGACGAGGTCTACATTGTCCTCCCGTGCCGGGACACCCTCCTTTACGCTTGCCCCGGCGCCTTCCCGCAGTTCCCGACAACGCCACCGCGGCAGCCATCGTGATATTAAGATTTACCACCTTACGAGGAACAACGGTGATGCGCCTATCAAGCTGTTCATCAGATGCGTTGGCGAGCATGGCGAACGGGTCATGGTACGAGTTGGTGGTGGATGGGCCGATTTGGGCGAGTATCTTAGAGTTTTTGCCAGTCACCATCGCCGAAACGTCGTGCTAGATAGCAAGGTGGAGGTCAATCTGCCTCGTGTAACAGCCGGTGGCTCTAGCTCACCCACTCGGCCGCCATCCAGACGGTCTAACCAGGATCGACAATCCCCTCCCGATACTCCCTTGAACGTCCGCAAGACTAGAAAGCCTGCGGAGGCAAGCGAGGAGAACGCCGGAACACCCAAAGCGACTCCTAAGACGCCCTTTATCCCAGCTGGTAAAGCAACTGCCGCATCATCGCCAAGACCTCCATCAGCAGCAGCCCGCTCTCGCTCGATTTCGACTCGCTCTCGCTCAAGCTCCCGCCTCAGCCATCGTGGTGATGAGGAGATTGCGCTTGGATTAGCAGGCCCGCGGACGAAGAATATTGAAATGAGCGAGGAGGATAAAGCGTGGGTGGAGGATATGAAGGCTAAGGTGCAGAACGCCTCTAACATGAGCCGTAAAGTGTCGGATTCGCCAGCTATTGCAGATGGCAAGTTCGGCGACATGGGCAAGATTGGCGGGACGAAACGGGTTTTCAAACGTCAGGGCGGGTTGCCTTGATGGGATGGAATGCATGCCGGATGGCACACGGAACGGAACGGGAACGGGAAGACACGTGAGCGGCATGAATCGGGCGAGGGGTTTGTGGGTAAGGGTTAACGAACTTGATGTGGAGGGATGATCGGCGTTTCAGGGGTTCATGGCCAGGTTTGCACTCCTGCTGTCCCGGAGAATGCTGGTGGTTTCACATGAAGTTTGTTATTACCCCTGGCTCTGATTTGGGTGGAGAGCGTTTGGGATCTATGGGGCAATGGGCATCATGTCTTATGCCGTCCGTTCCTTTGATCTCTCTTATCTTGTCTGATCCTCACACATTCATGCTGCATATCCTTCCCCTATCTGATGGTTTTTCTTCTTTCTCGACCTCGTCATTTGGGCGAAGGTCCCCCCTCTCATCATCATCATTACATGCACTGTTAAAGGGATTTTTCTACTTTTCTTACTCTCTCTCTCTCTACTGTCAACAAATACCCCCGGAGCTCTCTTGGTCTTTTCACATCTTCGCATTCAGATATCCCCAACACTTTTTCATAATCATTATCAAATCATAAACGAAACCTTACCATTCATACATACATATTACACATTTTGTTACAATACGCAGACCATAAACAAAGAGAGGGGAAGAAGAGACATGCATATGTCGGTTTACGACTTTCTTTGTACTACTCTAGGAAAGGAGGAAGGAATACCCAAGACAAATACCCAAGGAAGGACGACGGAACGCATATGCAATGGACGGACGTATGGTACGCTCACACACACGGACGGACGGACGGACGCAAGGCGATTAAGGAACAGGAACTAGGACAAAGCAAGACAGGCGTCGGACAATATTTTTGTGTCGGTTTTAGGTCAGGTGGATGTCAGTTTTTAGTTTGATTTTCGGCGACAACGGACGGCGGCGAACGAAGGGTGGTTGGTTGGGTTTTTGTGAGATTTTGCTGTCTATCTGTCTGTTTCTCTGCCTATCTGAGGACAGGCAAGCAAGAACACAAACCCGCTCGGCGTACAAAACAGCATTCTTCGGCTGGGGGTTTTATTGCTAGCTTTTTAGATGATTATACACTATACTACTACTACACACTCTGACTTGAATCCGTGCTCTTGCAACCACAAAAAGAAACGGTATCAGCCAGAGCTCAGTAGAGCCTGAACAACAAGCACAGAATGGGATCAAAGACTTGATGAGCATCCGCCATGCAACCCAGCGAAACACAAGAGACCGGGCGAGCTTCATCGTGACCAGTCATGCAGTGATTAATTGCCATTCATGACACAAGATCTTGGTGTCAGATAAGATTTTCAACACACAACCCGACTTCAAAAAGAAAGATAAGAGGTATCTTCTTAACACCCCTCGGTCGTCCCCGCCCCTCCCATTCCCTCTTGTACACCCTCCCATCTTCTGTTTGGGGAAGGGGCGACCCACCACAAACGAAGCCAAAAAGTAAGAAAAATAACAAGCACAGCGATCTGTTCCTGTTGAAGAAAGACCAACCGCCTCCTCCTGCCAGGCACGGCCCCTTCCGACGTCCTCTCTCAGAGCCCTCTCCTCCGCGCCTTCCTCCCTCCTTCTGTCTACGTTCCTTCCTTGACGGCAACCTACCTCTACACCCAACACTAGTACTTCGTAGACAGCAATTCAGGAAGGAGTGTTTGGAATGGAGGTAGGTGTGGGAAGCCGGAGGTAGAGCCACGGGCAGGCACAAGGATAGATGCGGTTGGTGTCGGTACGAGCTGGTTGTCTCTGCTGGCAGAAGCCGGATAGTACTGGTAAACTTTAAATTGTTCGCATCACCTGCATCATCACCGGTCTCAGAGCCTCTTCCGGAAATCAAACCCGATCATCTCCGTCAACTCCTGACAACCAAGCATTCGGCTTAGCTCGCAAAACCAATTTGTATGTACCCCAAGAGCCCAATCATGTGTGTATCCTATTTGTATCGTTCAGTTCATCGATCCCGATCACAACTAACAACATTACGGCCTCCTCCCTCTCTCCCCACGCGCCCTCCTCGCCTTCGACGACGAACTAGCACTCGCCAACTGATAAAGCTCGAGCCTATTCCCAGCGCCACAATACTGGTAGGGGTTTCCGGCACAAGTGAAGCTGCAATCAGCCAGCGGGGCGGGAGCGGAGCCGCCGCGGAGGGTGTTGCCGCAGAAGCCTATTTGCATGGTTAGCGTTTGTCTCATCAGAAAGTGGAAGGAAAAAAGAAAGTGAGTCAAGACTTACACTCCCTCCCATACTCCGCCCCAAAGTACTCCCACCCACTACAAGCCTCCGCACACCCCTCGAGCGTCATCCCATCATCAGCCCAGAACTTGCCCTCCAGCGCCCTACCGCCTTCAGTAGCTTCAGTCTGGCATCCGACGAAGACGTAATCGCCCACGTTCTCCTTTCTCCCCAGGGTAGCTGTCGGCTGTGCTGCACTAGCAGTACTCGTTCCCGTCCCAGGCTTCGAGTACAACTCCAGCCTATTCCCCGCCCCGCAATACTCCGTCGCATCCCCAGCACACAACATGTTACACTCGCTATCGGGCGCCTCGGAGCTGCTAGCTGCGAGGGTGTTGCCGCAGAAACATTCGCGCGAGTATTCGGTGCCGAAGTAGGCGAAGTTGCCTGCTGCTGTGCAGTTGGCCGCGCACGACTCGAGCGTCATGGTGTCATAGGCGAAGGATGCGCCGGTTAGGGCGCGCACGCCGGAGCCTTCGGTCGCGCAGCGGAGGCGGGTGTAGCCGGCGACTGTGAGTTTTCTGGCGGGGCCGGTGGCCGTGGGAGCTGAGGAAGAGATGGTAGAGGAGACGATGGTGGTGGTAGCGCTGGTGATGTCGCTTGAGCTGATTACCTTGACTACGCTACTGGTAGATGATGGCTCGGCTGCGGACGAGCTGGCAACAGTGCTGGCAACAGTGGAAGAGGCATCTGGCTCGTTACCACCACCGCCACCACTACCAGGCGTGGTGCAGGACGCAGTTCCAGAAAAGGTAGCGCAGCTGCCTGATAGATCGCTGGCCTTGTTGAAGCTATCGGAGTTGGAGCCTGCGGTGACGCTGAGCTTGGCGGCGTAACTCAGCCCACCTGTGATGGTGTAGCTGGCGGAGTAGAAGGTGTAAGGACCGACGCAGTCGCCTTTGGTCATGGCGACGGTGGCGCTGCTGAGGATGGGGACAGGGTTGCCGTTGCGGACGACACCGCGGGGGGTGAGGTAGGAGATGCCTAGGGAGGGAGCTGTGGTGATGTCGTTGCGGACCTATTTTGTTAGTCAGCGGAGGCGAGTCTTGAAGGTGAGAAGGAGGAGGGGGAGCTTACAAGCGCAGAAACGGTGAGTGCACCAGAGCTTTGAAGAAGACAGCTCTGAGGTTTTTGGAGGATGATGGCGTCTGACAAGGGGTAGGAGTTTCCGTTGTTGTCGTAGGACTCGCTGGTGCCGTCGTTGAGGTTGACGGTGACTGTGAAGGAAGAAATGCCTGAGGAAGCGGGGATGTTGGTTGAGATAGGGAAGAACTATGTCCCTGGTCAGTTGCGATGAGTTAGAGTTCGAGTGCCAAAGGGGCATACCTCAAAAGTATCATCAAACCCGGTACCAGCTCCTTGTACGGTGGCGGTATATGAGCACGACCCCGAAGCGCAACCCCCATTCCTATCCTTCCAAGTCATCTTGACGTTCTTGATGGCGCCAGAGGCCCGATTCGTCGTGCGAACTCTGATGTACCCAGTCAAAAGAAAAGTGGTACCCCCTGAGTTTAGAGTCAACTGCATATCAACAGGCTTAACCGCATAAGGGGCAATCGGATCCGTCAGCGTCACCCCCGAGGGCACCGTATCAATCATCTTCTGAAGAACAGTCTTGCAGACGTCCCTGAAAGTTGAAGCCGACGTCAACCCGTTCATCGTGGAATTCCCATCAATGTTAAAAACCTTGAAGTCCGAGTGTCTGTTCAGCGCCACAGCAGGCCCAACCACCAGCGGATTCTGCGTCGTCCCAGAGATGTACTCGGTAACCACTTTGTTATCAAACGTAGCATCGGTGGTATCAAGCGGCTTCTGACCGTTAGTTCCCGTACCGGCGGGGACAATTTCGGGAAACTCCTCCGTGTGCACACCACCAAGGGTATGTCCGCAGGCCGTCACTTGGATCATTTCTTCGGTGCTAAACCCCATGCGGTCGAACTGTTGCCTAAACGTCTCCGCCGAGTTCTGGGGCTGTGGCACGCCGGTGCTGCCACTGGATGTTGCGTCTTTCCTCCCGAGTCGAAGGGGAATGATGGGGCCTCCGCAAGATCGGACAGAAGCGTAGACACCGGCGGCAATCAGGTCGGCCATGCTCGATTGGGATGAGTAGTAGTTGGCGAAGAACTTGAGGGTCGTGTTGTGGCCTGGTCCGGTGTTCTCGCCGTTTGTGAGCTCGAATTGGAGTGAGGCATCGAGCCCGCCGGTGCCGAAGACGCGGTTGTGGGTGGCCATGTCGCTGGTGAAGTTAGCATTTTGTGTGGACTATACCCATCTATCAAACTCGAACAAAGTTCAGTCCCATGTCATTTCCCGTGAGATATCTTTCAATAGTCGGACTTCTTTGGACATAATCCCGTCTTTTGGCATAGCCTGTCTTTTACCCTCATCGCTGAAATATCAGAAAAAATCACATACTGGAATCCCACCCGCAACCACTCCGAGGCCGTTACCCTCCCAGGCCCGGCAGCCTCATTGTTGCAAGGCGTAATAATATCATTGAAAAGCCTGCCCTTGAACCCCTGAAGTTGGTACACAATCTCCTCCATCTCGTCCGTGGCGGCGGGCCATGTCGGGTCGGCTCCAGTCCTGGCCGCCAGCGAGAGCAGGCCGGCCAGGGCGGGATATGCGTATCTCATGATGGGCGTATGGGCGTCTGTGAGGCTTGCGCGAGATCGGAAAACGGTTCAGGACATCAGATCTGGCAGCAGTACCGTATGTACGATAGCAACGGTCGAGAATGAATGTGCTGAACGGACGCCGGATTGTCGGAAGGGAAAGCGACACAGAGCTGAACAGCTGCAGTTTGACTGTGTAAATAACGAGTGATAACTGCTTTGGCTTTGAGGCGTCTGCAAGAGAAGGTAGAGAGGTAAAAAAAGAAGAAAAGGTGGTATCGGGATGTTTATGCGCCTCGTATCGCTAAGCTCGATGACAACACAACACGATACAACCGGGGAAGGGACTCGATCCTATTCCAAGCCGGACGGCAGCAAGCAGAGAGATAACAGACCTCCTTTCTTCTCGATGAGAGAGAGAGAGAGAGACTATTTTATTTCTGCGTCCATGATTGCGCTGCACTGCGATCTATTTCTCACCTGTACTTCCTACCCAGAAGAGTGAATGAGGGATCACAAGGCGAAGATGGTACATGTACGGATAGAACAAGGCTTGAGACAACATACAACATGGGGGGCAATGATAACGAAAGGGTGGCCTGGAACCTGGACCCGGGGAATCGCAACGCTGGTTGGGAATTGGCTGACCCCTGCATCAGCTTCCCATCGACACACACACAACGTCTTCTGTCCAGGATCTCGAGCGATCCTAATTGGTTCTTGGGGGCCTTGTCGCTCTTCTCGTATTATCGCGAAGTCGAACAACGACTGCATGGCGGGCATTTGCAGCCGAATGGGTTTAAGGCGAGTGAGGAGTGCAGAGCTGACTGCTGTGCATCGAACACGATGTGGGATAAGGTGGCAGTGGTGGGTCTCTTCTTTGCAACCACATCGCATTTCCTCCTACAGCGGTCGCAAGCGAGACGACGCTGTTGATGTTGTAGATAGTTCAACCACCAACACCACCACCACCCACCTCATCGAACGCCAAGCTCAGCCGAGATGCCGAGCCGAACGACGCCCATTACGACGGCGGCTGTTGATTGGTCTCACCACCACTTTGTACTGCCGATAAGGAGGAATCTTTTTTTCCAGCCGCATGGCATGGCCCGAAGCAGATGTCCTGATGTGACTCCAGATGTCCACACGGGGTGCGCCACACAACCACCGATTAAAGCTGTTATGACAGATAAAGCCCGAACTGATGGATGGGTGCCAATACCGAACAGGGCAGATTTGTGATATTGACCGGATCGAACGTTCCTTTCACATTGACAGGGCAACAGCTGGGGTAAGGTAACGCAGGTGGGCACTATCGACCGTTAGTGAGACTGAAATGCATACCGATAATGTAGTCATCAGTGTGTGATATCTGTGATATGCACTGAGACTCTCCTTCACATCAATTGTCGTAGTAGTTAGGACTGCCTGCCCTCTCCTCTTCTCTCCGGCGCCATCGTCGTAGGTAATCGGGCCGGGGGCTTGCTTGCTTGCTTGCTTGCATTGATGGGCGAAAGAGCGAAGAAAGCGAAGAGTGGTACAGCTATTGGGTATGTAGGTAGTTCGGACTTGTTGTTGTGCTCCAATTCTAGACGGTTTGCTATTCCCGTGGTAACCACGCATGTTGGGGGCCGGGCTTTGAAGTCGGAGTTGAGAAGAGGGTGACCATGCAGAGCTGACAGCATTGTCTCTGAAATTAGATGGCAGGATGTGTGTGTGTGACAGTGACAATGACCGACAACGAAGGAGGCGGCGAGAGAGGAATGTTTGGGCCTTTTGAGCAAGGGTGGACACGAAAGTGGAAGAAAGGGGGGGTTCCGAATGGCGGGGTCTGCAGAGGAGGTCGGAAACAAGCCGATTATCGTCTCATCACCACATATTCGGAGTGGTTTGAGGCTATGTTGTGATATTCGTTTTTCAACCCGGATGGACGCCTTGTCAGCTTTGAAGATGCAGTGCTTGGTGAAGAGGGAACAACAGCTGAGATCGAAACCCCTCACCTGGGGTGCTGAAATGTCTACGGCGGGCGACACAGCTCGAGTGCAACATAGTGGTCTGTGCGCACCGCTGCCCCTAGCCCCATAAACATCGGATTGCGGATCCCTTTTCCTCCCCAAACCAGACGACATCCGTCCCGTCCTCGTAGGGCTGAGAACGATACTCCTCGACGGGTCATTCTGTCTTGACGATTTTACTATGAACTTGCTTTTGACAGACAGATCAGTTAATCTGTGACCAACAAGTTCTATGGACTCCTACATCCGCCAAGTTCACTTCCCACCTCCCACTCGGGAACTCCGCGGCCTCTTTTCCTCTCCATCGGAATTCGAAGACCTCACGAGATCAACAACAGCCTCTCATGATGAACCTGGGCTTTCTAGAAGACTGTCACATGCGAGACAAGAGCCCCCGCCACCGGTACTTTTTCACCGCACATGGATATTGAGGCGTCTTTGGTTAGTAAGTGGCTATAGAGTGGCTTTAGAGTATTGGTACTACCTACCAGATACGGGATGCCGATAAATGGGTTCTCCGCGCGGCCATTGTTCCAAATATCTTAATAACCTACCATCTGGGGTTCCTTATGTTCTGCAAACACGCAAGTTCCAGGACCTTCCTCAGCTGCATCCCAGAGTTTATGTCTCAGCAAGGATTAACGATAATGCTGGATGGATTACCTTGGTGAACAATCTGAGGCTTTGTTGTCACATGAATCGAAGTTCCTAAAAGACCATACCAATTACCCATTGCAGAATCCCACATTGAGAAGAAGTAAGTTGCAAAGAACAAGACGAAAAAAAGGCAAAAAGTTTACCCTACCAGGGAGTTGAACCCTGCGCTGCGGAAACTTGATCACAAGATTGAGAATCCGCCATGTTAACCGATACACCAGTAAGGTCTCCATCTGCTGTTGACAAGAGGCAGCAAAGAGCAGGCCTATATGCCTTGTTTGTGCTCCTTCCTTGTAGGTATCTGGGATCATGCGGGTTCCTCCATCGGAGTTTTGGGATGGAAGGCACAACAAACCATCAAGGTGGACACCCGCTCACAATGAGACACCAGCCCCCATACCCGATCACTACTTAGTACAATTGGCTGAATGGCATCCCTTCTTGTAAGGCAACGAAGAGACTTTACCTCCAAGGCCGTGATGGTGTTGATGTTGGATGTCCATGCCCGGGGAGCCCCTTCACAGGGCTTCCCATACACTAACACTCCCTTCCAGTTCTCTCTTTTCTGTCCTGGTTTTCGTTCCTATGCCTTTAGTTACCACTTCGGAATCGAGTCCATTTTCCGTCATCGCTTTTCCACATCCGTCAGTTGACCTTTATGACCTCAGTAGTACGGCAGCAAAAACATAGATTAAGTCATTGCGAAAGACATCGACGGTAAATTTAACGTTTGATCTGAACTCACAGTCGACTCAGAAAGACAAGAAGTTAAGGAAGACAAAAAAGTCCAAAGATGTACAAAAAAAAACTACCCTACCAGGGAGTTGAACCCTGCGCTGCGGAAGCTTTGGAATGAGAATCCGCCATGTTAACCGATACACCAGTAGGGTTCTTTTCTTGTTGGAAAGTGGTCACAATGGGTTCGTTTATGAAGGGCTGTTGCATGTGGTTGGGAAGGTACGGTAGCCAGGCAGACAGGCGAGTGGGTGCGGGGTGATGATGATGCTGGGAGGGAAGGAGCGATCTAACAGTGGGCGTGAGATCTGGAGTGTGTTGGCGAGGAAGGTGCGCAAACAACTGTTGTCAGGCAACAGTGAGAGTGGGAATGTTGTGAAATGTGGGCTCCCGTGTGGGATGGGGACAACGTGGAGGATCATCAGCAAACAAAACACGACATTGGAGGTTGTAACCCCTGGGTCCTCGTTTAGGTTTGGTGATGTTACGACTTACGAGTTCGTGTGTAGCCCTGGGATAGAAATGAATGCACGGTTTACAAGAAGTGGAGTTTGAACTAACATTACCATTCATGAATACTACTACAGCTAGGAGAGAAGACATGTAGGAAACGGGCCATCAGGGTCATCGACAATTACATACTCGTACAAAGCCAGAGAAGTATCCACCAGAACAGTTTTAGGTATATAATACAGGACAAGGACAAGGACAAGGAAAGCATTCATCAATCATTCATTCTCATTACCCACCCATCCATCCATCCGGACGCCCCTAAAAGGGTATCAACCATTCAAAATCAGTTCACTACACCAAAAAGAAAAGAGAAAAACATCCCAACCCCTTCCTCCTTAATCCTCCTTATCAAAATTCTCCGAAAACCTACTCTCCCTAAACGGACTAATCCTCCCACACCCACTGATCGACGACTGTCCCGCACTCAACCCGCCCGAACTCACCGGCCTCTCCCTCAGACTACTCCCGAAACCACTCCCAGTACTAGCTCTCGGTTCAGCCATCAAGAACTGCCCGTGTTCCTTTTCGCTGTCTACACCGGGGGTAGGTTGTGTGACATTCACAGCAACCTTCATCACATTCATCCCATTCACTGGCGGGAAGTTTGTGAGGTTGTGGTGGGACGGTGGTGACTGTGGTGTAAGCGGGCCATCGCTGGAGAAGGTGCTTCGAGCTTCTAGGAACTCGTCGTCGTTTTCGTTGTCTTGGTATTGGTCTTGAGCATGAGGTGAAGCGCTGTTATCGCTTACGCTACTGTAGACGCTATCGCTTAGGCCTGAGCTGCTTAGGCTGCTGACGGAGTTGGTTTCTGCTTCGCCTTCGGCTGGGGCAGTGACGGTGGTGGTGACGTAGGGGAGGACAAGTTGCGGTTGTTGGACCTGAACTGATGGGGAGGAAGGACGGTCGCGATCTGTTAGTTCCGTGGTAGTAGTAGTGGTGGTGGTGGTGACGGTAGCCACTGCGTCGAAGCCGCCAATGGCGCTGATAGGACGAGAGGAGGGTTTCAAAGCGGCGGTACCTAGGGCGGAGTTATCAGAAACGGTGGTAAGGCCGCTGCTTTCACCGGCTTCGTCTTGCGCCGCCGCTAGCAAGTTTATGGCTGGCGTCGTTGTCATCGGCGGATGGATGGGGGTGGGCGCTGAGAGGCCGGCAAGGGCGACTTCGCGGATACTTCCCGGTACGCTGTGGTCGTCTCTGACGATGGAGGGGACACTGGGGTTGTTCTCTTCCAGCTTCCGGGTTAGTGCCACGCCGCCGATGAAGCCCCTGTTCATATCGGGGCTGGCAGCGTCAGCGGCACCATCCGCCGTTGTATCTACTCTCGACGAAGCGATAGATGCGCCGGACGTCGCTCTGGGACGGGAGAAGCGGTTCTTTAGCCAGGCTTTCACCTTGCTAGTTGGTGAGGCCGCTGATTGCGGTTCCAAGATGGGACTCGCTCCTCCGGGTGGTGTTGATGAACCCCTCTGAGGATGCGATGTGCGTCTTTGGAATGGCATGGACAACCTGGTCAGCCCCGAACTGTCTGTCCTCCTATGGGCAGCCAGTGGAAGGGCCGTTGGTTTCTCGTCCGGCGAACTTTGGTCCAAGTCAGCGGCAGTGGCGGGCTCCTTCCCCTTTTCGATTTGCTTTTCCTCCTTGGCCTCCTTGGCCTCCTTGGCCAGTCGCTTCTGCTCAGCCTTGGCGGCCTTCTCTTCCTCCTTTCGCTGCCTTTCTTCTCTCTTGGCTTCCGCCGCCAGAGCCTTCTCCTTGTCCTTTTGCTGGTCTGCCAATTTGTTCGTTAGCCTCTTCTCTTGATATCCACACTAGGTAACGCAAAACATACCTTTCAACTGCTTATGCAACATCGCCACCTCCTTCTCCCTCATCTTATTCTTCTCCGTCTCCTCCCTCTTCCTCTCCTCCTCCATCTTCGCCGCCGCCCTCCTCTCCCTCTCTTTCTCCGCATGATCATTAATCTCATCCAGCAACGGCTGCACCCTCTTCGCGGCAATATCCTCCACCTTCGCCCTGTCTACCATCTTCCCTCCGCCGATATCCACTTGGCCCGCGTCCATCGGCCTCTTGCTGTTGCTCGCATCGAACCTCGCCTGCGCCGCCGCGTGCGCCTTCACTTCCCAATCGCTCTTGCTCGTGTGCGGAATCATCACCCCCTTTTCCGCATACAGCTTCTCGTCCATCCCCTGCAGCCGCGCCTTGACGTTGCGCTGGGCGGCTTGCAGAAGCGCTTCGCGATCGCGCGCCCGCTTTTGCTCGTCGACTTCGGCGATCTTGGTGTTGAAGAGGGACATTTGCTTGCGGATGTGCTGGGAGCGCTGGCGGTCGTTGGCGACGATGATGTCGCCGTCGCTGGAGGACCGACGTCTAGTGAGTTTGTTGCGGATGCTGCCGAATGCGCCGCCGGCGTTGTTGCCCTGGTTAGTGGAGGGGGAAGCGCCGTAGTACTCCTGCATCTCACGGGTCTTTTGGTGTTCGTCGTGCAGCTTGGCGAGACGTTCCTGTGCGAGACGGTAGGCGGCGTCTTGGAGGCTGTTGTATACCACCGGAGGGCGTTCCACCTCGTCGTTTTTGGCAGTTGGGTCGCCGGTGCCGTGGCGCTCAAAGGAGGATCTTCTCCCTTGGACCTGCTTGGACTGGTCGATCATCTTTTGTTGCTGGGTGTACATGCGCTTGGCCATGGCCAAAGCGGAAGCGTGGAGAACGTCTTGCCGGTTCTTCTCGTCGACTTCGGGCTTGACAGGGGGTCGGGACGTAAACATTTGTCTGCTCATGGTCGTGTACGGAACGGCGCCGGCTTCGTCGGTCGAACGAATACTAGGCGGGCGCATCGACTTGGTCGCGGCGCTGAGGGCATTGGAGGCTGCGTTTTCTTTATCGGGGTATGCGGTATTGTCGGTTACTGGCTGAGGTTGCGATCTCGATCGTGGACGTCGTCCGGCCACGGCATCCCTTGCTGCGCGCAGTGATGCTTGTCGTGTCAAGGCGGAACCTTGTGTCTCTGCAACGTTTGGTGTAGAGGAGGTAGGTGACTTGTGTCCCTTGAAGGCCAAATTCGCTGCCGAGTTCCCCCAGTTTGAGGTATCCAAGGTAGGTTTAGGCTGTTGAGGTTGGGATTGTTGCTGTTGCTTCTGTTGGAATATCTGCTTTTGTTGTCTTTGAGCTGCGCGTAATGCTGAGATAGCCGCCTGTGACCCTGCTACATTGCTCTTGGGTTGCGAAACCTCCAACCCGTTACTCGTTGGTGACGCCATCTTTTGGCCGTTAGCCAGCACTGCAGCGGTATTGGCGTGAGAAGCGTGTGTCTTTGATAACTCTGCCTTGGGATGTTCAACTGCTTTGGTGTTTGTCCATCCCAGAGTCGCGGCGGAAGAAGCGGGAGCTGTCGATATCTCTGGTTTTGGGTATTCGACCGATTTCCTGTTAGCCCATCCCAAGGATGCGGCGGCACTGGCAGCTGCGTCGTTGTCTTTAAGACCGGAAGACGGGTAGCTAGGTAGATCTTTGGCCTCTGCGTATCGTAGCCTCCCAGTATTGTCTTTGCAAGGTGGTCAGTAAGGTATCTAAGCGGTGATGTTTTGGGATTCAGGTCGTAGCAGGTAGTATGTTAAGACGAAGTGTCCGGGTGATGTGCCCGACTGACATGCACCACCTGATGGACGCGCGGACTTACTTGGAGGGACGAGCGTTGTTTGCGTAAGCGCAGTAGTTGAGGCCATGGCTTATGTATGGTTATTAAAACCAAGACCAAGGCTCAAACGAACAGTCAAAAGAACCAGACCGGCCGGGTAGGTATCGGATGTCGGGAACTGTGGAGTACCGGTCGGATGATGGTCCACTGCGGACTGAGGCTGTGAAATCTTGGAATCTTACAGGTCCTTCGTGTTTCGTGGTGTTGTTTGATCTTCAATCTTGATTTTTACTTGACGATTGGTTTTGTACGATGATGATCGCGTGTTAGAGTAACCTTACTCTGTAGGCTTTGTTAATAAGAATGTCGATCAGGATGTCTAGGCCTTTTAGAAGAAAACGAATGGTTACGCCGGTGTGGAGGATGGAAACTGCGGCGTTGAGATGATGCTTTGGTTTTTCCGTCGAGATGGAATAACAGACAGGAGGAAGTGAAACGAATGGAAGAAAAAACCAAAACAGAAACAGAATACAAGGGTAGCACCAATACTTCTACTTCTGTCTCTCCTCTTCCTTTTCCCCCCCAATGATGATGTCTTACTAGGTACAGGTATGATGCCAATCGTGTTCCTCGTTACAACCTCAAGGCTGGCTTCTTGGCTAGCTGCGACAAAGAGGGCGACGATTCCTTCTCTTCCCACACGTCGTCATGCGCCGAGACAGGCAATCGCTTCCTTCGCCCATCGACGTCATTGCTCACCAGTAACAGTGGGTGCCGCTCAGCGATGCGCTCATTGGCTGGTGGGACCCATTTGAGTGTGATGCCAAGACGCCAACGCTGCATATCATTCGGTCGGCAGCTGGTCCCCACCGGATCCACCGGGAATTGGTACTGCCAAGGCGCGCCAGTTGGCCAGAACTTCTTCAGCTCACCCACAAGGGAACTTTTTCAGCTCAACGAAGACTTCGCTTGCCGACCTCGCCGACCTCACCGGGAACTTCACCTGACAAAGCTTATGTGAGGTCACGCCGCCTAACAAGCCACTACACTAAAAGTGCAAATGTTAGTGTGAGGCTATTCCGAGGCTAATTTATTCAACACCTCGCCGTTTCTGCTCAACTTTCCATTCAGATGCCAATGCGCCGCATCCCTGGGCTCGATACAGCTCCCTGGTCCTACCATTTATCCCTACCTTGAAATATAACGATCAGATCAACATTGGAGGAAACTCGGCAGTCAATCGTGTTTCAAAAGGGCATCCATATTTGACCAACCCGGCTATCACGGAAACACTAACGAGAAGCTCCAAGCTCAAACTCTAGGTACCGAGAGAGAAATTTCACTCCGTTGTGTTTCGATAGGGTAACGGTATCCAAGAGTCCCGAGTTCCAAAAATCTAACACACTCAAAGATCACCAACCCAACCCTTCTGCTTCCCCTCCAGCATATCAGCCTTCAAAGCCTCATCAACATCAACCATCTTCTTCGCCGCCGGCTCCTCATCCATAAACCTCAGCGCCTCCACCGCCTTCCCACCACAAGCCCTCTCCAGCGCCAAGAACGCAAAGTGACCACCAACCACCGGTCTCGCCATGAAGTAAATGCCCGGATATCCACCGTTGCCTTCGGTGTCGTAGAGATCGGTTAGAGGACGGTCTGTTTACATTGTCAGTCAGTCTTTCATCTAGCCAGCAAAAAAAAAAAAAAAAAAAAAAAAAACACGGGAGTGAAAACAAAACGACCAAAAAAAAAAAAAAGAAGAAGAAGAGGGACACCACGTACCAGTAACAGTCTCATTAACCCACAACGAAATGGCCTCCAACATCTCCATCCTCGTCTTCTTCCCCGTCACCGCCGCCGCGAAAAACTCCCAATCGCTCTTGGTGTACAAGTGTCGAGAGTCGAGCGGTAATCCGTACTTTTGTAGCACCGCGGAGTACCAATCGCTTTGCATTTGGTAGACTTTATCTGGGATGAACGGTTTTTCGGCATCATCATCATCATCATCATGATCACCATCGCCACCGCCAATGGGTTTCTGGTCTCCTCCAGTGCTGCCGAACCAACGTCCGAAGCCTCTCCTTTTCCGTTCGTCTTGGTCTTTTTTGGTTGACGAAGATGAAGATGTTGATGAGGAAGAAGAAACATGGAAACACAACAACGAGTCCGCATAAAGGTTATAAATCGTCGTCCACGATCCATACCACGTATACGCCAACTTGGCATGCGTCTGGTCCCTCGAGATTCCGTATTCTTGCCACTTGTCGATGTAAGTAGCCGCAATCTTGCGGTAATGCTTGGCTTCGTCTTCGTGGCCAACAATATCCGCGATCTCGCTCATGGCCTTGATGCCAATAATTCCTTTCAGAGCGAGGTTAGTCTGGTTGGCAAGCCACCCGGCAAAGTCATCGGTGCAGAGCTGGTTGTGCGGGATCAGCGATTCACGCACGAGGTAGCCGGTCCATTGCTTCCAGAGGGAGTAGGAGCGGGTGAGCCATTTTTCTGCGGCCTTGGATCCAGTGGTTTGGAGGTCGGTCTTGCGGTCGCGGTAGCCGCGCAGGTCAAAACCGTATTTGTCTACTGAGTGCGACCAGTCCTTTGCTGAGGAAATGGCGTTGGCGAGGTTCTGAGGCGCGGCGGCCTGGACGAAAGCAGGTTCGGTATCGTAGCGGAAGGCGTTGGCGAGAGCCAACCCCATGATGAGCATGTTTCCGCATTCTTCGACAGGCATGTACTCATCGTTGCCATCGCTGTGACCGGTAGCGTTGGGGAAGTGCGCGCCGAGGTCATGCATGCTGTAGTCGTTCGGATATTGTCCGCTCAGCTGGTGCTCAAGTAGCGGTTCGAGGAGGTAGCCGAGCCATTTGGGGTTGGTATACAGGAAGAAAGGGAACGCAGGGAAGATGACGTCCACGGTCTGGAAGTTGCCATTTGACGAGATCTCCTTGAGGAAAATGATGGGGTCATCAGGGGTTCCGGAAAACTGAGTAGCACCGAGCACCTGGCGGGCAGAAAGCGCGGCGATATCCTGGTAACTCTCTGAACCGGACTCGAAGGCATCGCGAGCTAACGAGTCGGAGTAGTTTCGAGCCAGCCAAGACGCCGTCTTGAAGTCGTTGTAGTGGTAACGGACTAGCTCGTCGGGCGAGGCGAAGTGGGATGCCCAGAGCGGCTTCATGAGCGTCAGACCCCTAGCGGAAGCAAACTGCACGACCGGGTCCTGGACAAGAGCAAAAGTGAAAACCACGCTGTCCTCCGACTTTGAGCAGCCCTTCTTCTTGGACTCCCTAGCTAGTTTGAAGGTCTTTGCAAAAGCGAACACGGGCTCTTCTTGCATGATGCGACGGAAGTCCCGGTCAATTTGATTCCTCAGGTAACCCTTCTCAGCAAAGTGTTGACGAAGAATACCAGAGGTGCCCGCTTCATGTTGCGCATCGGCCGGACCGGTGAAGTGCAAGGTTCCCCATTCAGCGTGGTCGTTGAACTCAGTCAAGTGCTGCTCGGCTTGGCGGGACCACTTCCAGGTCTTGATGGGCGTGTCATCTCCAGAGCTTTCTTCTGGTGTTTTGGGCTCGTGCAAATCCCACTTGATATCGTTCGCCCTGTTCCCGCTAACCCATTCGCCATTGGCATCTGTGTAAATCGTGACATCAAAGCAGCCCTCGGCAATGACGGTCAAATACGCGGCAGGTATCGATTGTCTGAGGGTGGATGACGGGGTGATGGGGGAGAGGAACGAAAGAGTGATTTTCACTGGCTCGTCGTGGGAAGATCCGTGAAGAAGGTAAGTCAGGTTCGTAGTCGAGGCGTCAAAGGTAGGACCTAGGTATTCGGGAAAGGTGATGTTGTAGAGCTTGTGTCCGTGATGAAGCGAATCATGAGGTCGTCCGATGAGGGGATAGATATTGCCGGAGTCGGGAACTGATGCCATTACCGAAAAGCCCAGCTATTCCGGTTTTAAGAGGGGTCAGCTTCCTTCCTCGTCTCAAACCAGATAGATACCTACGTGAGACCCAGTCCAGAACATGGGCCAATCCTCCCATGGTGCTTTTCGAGCATTTCCCAGCCATGTACTCAGGTACGGGTTGCGGACAAACAACGGCAGGACGTTGGGCGTAAGCGTTGATGCGCTGGCTACGGCGGCCAGCGCTAGGAAATCGAACCTCATGTTGGGAGAGGCGTGGTTCTCTCAGTGCTCACTGCCTCGTTGCCATATAAGCGTTCGTGCAAGTGGCAGTCAAGATGGCCAAGGTTCGGAGATTACGAGGTGGCGGCGCTCTGTGAATTGTCACGCTTTGGGCCAGCGGAAGGGTGGACAACCAAGGCAGAGGGCAAACAGGTCTAAAGATACTCTGTAAGGACTATACAAAAGGATAAGTACTGAAGGATGGCGATGTCTAACCCCGTGTTGAACAAGAGTGAGACAGGGAGGATTGGAGAAGGATAAAAAGGGTTCGAATTCTCTGGTTAAGGAAGGGGGGAGGGCGGAATGTTTAAGGTGAGCGGATCGGCTGGAAGGTGGACTGGCTCGACCGGGAAGCCAAGCCGTTCCTCCTCCAACCGTCCTTCATGTCGCCAATAAACGAGTTGACCTGACGACGATCCTGTCGGACGAGGAGGGGGTGAGGAGGAAACAAGTGAGAGACAGGGGTGAAGATCTCGTGCCCCTCCCCTTCTCCAATTCCGTCTTGGGGGCTGCCCTATGAGACGTATATGACAGGGATTCTCCGCATTTGGTCCCAACGGAGGGTGGGGACTTGCGTTCCCGTCATGCGGACCCGCTGCGGGACGAGTGGAATCTGGGAAGGACTCCACACTGTTGTGCTCAAGCATCCTTCTGTTCAACCATTGTGCGTGCCCTTCTCGACTTCGAGAGATGGAGGGTTGAAAATCTTGGGATCGCAATGTAGGTACACAACATGTGCTCGTGACTGACAGGTGGGTGGCACTGCAGGGGGGATCAGTACATTGAATGCTTGAAGCCGTCGTCACAGCATTGCCTGAAGTGTCTACCATCATCATATTAAGTGTCAGCTACCTAGTAGTAGTTGCTCGACTTTGTGGAGTCTTTTCTAAATAATTTTAAACAAGGCCTACTGGCTCGACATAAACATAGCTTGGTCCTTTCCTTTCAGCTGGCCATCTGAAACAATGTAGATGACAATTAGTCTACAGTCAGTTTTCAGCCGAAGAGAGATGTGTCGAGGTTGTCCATATCATATTCCGGTTCCCGCTCCCCTCCAATGCGCATGTGCAGCACAATACCACAATAACTGAGCAAATAAACTCTGGCCAGGCCGGAGGCCAAAGGAAGGAAGATGACAGGGAGAAGTGGGTGTACGAACACATGCACACACCTGCTGTCTTTCACTCTTCGTCATCATCAACACCCTCGATAACCATTCCCAACGCGTTCGGTACTCCCACAAGAATCTTTCCCTTGGGAACCCTCACACTCCTCACCTTCATGCAGCCAAACACGTTCAGCTCATGCAAGTTCGGGCAGCACTTGAAGATGCTCCCAACGATGAAATCCGTCACTTCCTCGCAGAAGCTGATTTCCAGGTTTTTCAACTCTGCGTAGACCTTTTTGCCATCAGCGGGGAACACCTCCTCAAAGGCTTTTGCTGAGATGTGTCTGCACCCGTGCACGTTCAAATGCTGAATCTTCCTTCCGGAATGTGCCATCAATGCCTTGAAGCCTTTGTCGCACAAGCCGATGTTGTCCGGGTTCTCGCGCGGGTTTGCCGAGTCTAGCTGTCGACACTTTTGCAGGTCGACAAACAGTAAGCATTTGTTCTCCCAATTAGTAAACAGACGGGCAAACCCCTCATCTGTCATGACCTCGCTGTCGGTAATACGCAGCTTCTGCAGCGAGCGGCAGTGGTTGTGTATAGCGTCCAGGACAGTGTTGTCCAGGTCAACCTCGCGCGTGATGGAGAACGTCTCGAGATTAGGACCGATAGAGGAGAGGACGTTGACGTATACATCCGAATGGACGTGATTGCGCAGATCAATGCTGAGGTGCTTGAGGTGCTTGAGTTGGGCGAGGTGCTTTATGCCTTCGCCGGTGATCTTTTGGTTATGACACGCCTTGAGGCGGACCAAAGACGGACATGAGGAGGGGAGGGCGGCCAGGGCGGAGTCGCCAAAGTGCTTGTCCGTCCAGTAGACGCGGAGTGATTGTAGGGATTTCCCCTTCTTTTGGAGAAACTCCAGCCATTTCTCTTCGTCAATGAGATTGGAGCCATGAAGATAAAGGTCCTCGAGCTCTGTTTTACGAGAGACAAGGAAGTCCATGACTTCGTCTTTGAAGTGGATGGCGTTCCGGGCTTTCAGCTTTTTCAGTCCTGGTACTGTCTGGAAAATGCGGATGTAATCGTCGGCAGAGAGCTTGGAACCATCGTAGATGCAGACCTCATCGGTCGTTGGCTGCAAAAACAGACTGAGTGTTGTGGGATTGAGAAGTCTATGCTTTGAGAGCTTGCGGGCGATTTTGTCAATGACAGGCTGAGGCAGATCGCCTAGATCCTCAGCCAGGTCAATGTTCTTGGCCAGAGTCTCGATGCAGAGCATCATCAAGCTCTTGGCTCCGAGTTGGAATGTGCCGTCCAGGATTTTGCTCTGGATCTGTCGGCGTCTCCCTACCGGGCCGGTAGCAGCCCGCTTGGCCGGCTTCTTCTTTGGCGGCGCATCTTTGTCCATCTCTTTTCCACAGGGGCTACACAACAAGCCTCCATCAGGATGATTGCGTGAGTACGCCGTGACGGTGAATCGCTTCCCACAGTTGGCGCAGTTGTCCATCTGGCCCGGTAGAGGAGCGCGCTCCCGAAGCAGAGTGTCCAGCAAATCGTCGTCTTCGTCATCCTCGTCTGGATTTCGCTTTCGCTTCTGGTAGGATTTGCTGGCTTTGATCTTGTCGATGGCCTTCTGGTCCTTCTTCCGTCGAGAT
Organism: Neurospora sp. CHS-2018c; assembly: GCA_009806235.1. Taxonomy (NCBI): domain Eukaryota; kingdom Fungi; phylum Ascomycota; class Sordariomycetes; order Sordariales; family Sordariaceae; genus Neurospora; species Neurospora sp. CHS-2018c. The sequence continues at coordinate 828,696 of RAPC01000052.1, read as the reverse complement.
GTCCTGGTTGCAACAGCAACGGACGTTGTGACCGTAGATGACTCTCCTACTTCATCTTCCGCAGCTTGCTGCTGATTGGAGGGGCTGGCCCCATCCTCCTGTTCCGCTGCTCTTCGTCGTGCATCGGCATCAAAACGAATCTGATTTGCCGAGATATTGTGCGACTAGATACGATATGTTAGGATTTTGACGGTATCGAGGTCTCCCCATGCTGGGTCACTTACGGCCAAGAAATCAGTTAGAGCCGATTGACTGCGAAACTTGTTAGCATTTTGATGCTCGTTTGCCCCCAAAAAAATCCATTAAGAAAAAAAATGAACGTACGGTCCCCTAATCTGACGGCCCGCCCTGTTATTCTGCTGTCTCGACCTGGTGGATGATGTTAGTGGTCGTTTTCTGATCGATCGTCAACAACTCCAACTTACATTTTGGCGGGGCCGTGCACCAGCGAGAGTTCCCTGTGATGTGATCTGGGCTACCTTAGATAGGTGAGAGCACTGTCAGTCGAGTAGAAAATGCGTACAACTTCTGGACGAGCGACGAGAACGAATGAAGGTTTCCAGATGGTGAAACAAAGACAAAGGGGCGATGTTTGGGAAAACCTGGAAGTTTCGGGCAAAAAGAAAGGTGAAGGGAAAGCACAACACGGAGATACGAGGAGTGAAGCCCGCGGACGTGTTGAGGGGCAAATTCAATTAAAGTTTGCGACAAAGGTACCTCTTTCCAGGCAGTTTGCACCGTGCCAAGGGAGGGACTGCCTGAAAGACCTGCTTCTGCCTGAGAATGGGACCGTAATCGACCAATCACATCATTGGAAGGTCATGTGCCCTCGCGTTAAGACGACGCGCGCTTTCCTTGCCCACAGTGGGGGAGCCACGGATCATGTCTTTGCTTTGTAACACCAAAGTGGAAGCTGCGTCGCCCACTCGGGAAAGCTGAAAAGCCTTAGTTTGAAGCTGCCGGTGAATGAAAGGTGCAGTGGCGATTCGCCTCGACTTCCCTTGATGCGACGGGAATTTTCTCTGCATCTGCATCTCCAGCTCATCCCTCCTGTCCGTCCTCTGTGAATCACTGCCACGACTTCCTCCCGGACCACTTGTTAGAGGGTGTCCTCTTCACTTTCACCGGGTCATCCGCTTCGACATTTTGCGAGCGCAGGGCGTTACGTCTTCAATCTTTCTCTTTTCTCCCGGGGACTTCACCGCTCGTTTATTGGTGGTCTGATTGTCTGTTTTTTACCTGTTGCCTGTCTGACATTTCGTCGGTCAGGCATAATATCGTACCTTACGGTATTCTTCAGGACGTTCCCCGCAGTCTGATACCTTGCCTTTATTTGTCCATCAAATACTGGTCGATTCTAGGACCCTCCGCTTTGTTGAAACCACACTTCAACAGAAGCACCTGGTCAACCCCGTTTCGGTGCTACCCTGTCCATCTTCTCAACTCGAGTCTACTCGTTTAACAGGTCGGACTGGTTTGGCCAGAGAAGATGGTTAGAACCACAAGATCCATGGCTGCGGCCGACGAGGCTGTTGGTAGGTCTCCCAATGAAGCTCTATCCTCCCGGTTGGATTTGGAGATAGAATGGCACATGGCTTGGATGTGATCACAGACTGACATCAGTATCACAGTAGCAGCACCTCCTCCCGCGGAAATCAAGAAGCATCGCGGTCGGCCTCGCAAATCGGCCACCCCAGCCGTTAGTGCCACGGCGTCTTCCGTACCGACCCCGGCGACATACACATCTGGTAGTGAGTATGCTACGCCGCTTACCAGTCATGGTGCGACCCCGACGCCGTCTCTACTCAAGGAGAACGTACGGTCCACCAGGTCGACCCGGTCTGCTTCCAAGATTGAGGTGGCTATACCCGTTCTCAAGGCCTCACATACTATGCAGACAACGCTTCGCAGTAGCACGTCTGCTACGACTAGCAAGCGGAAGAGAGATGTGGTGGCGGACAGCCAAGAAGATGACTCCGATGATGGTCATGATGCAAAACTTGCGCGGATGCTTCAGGACGAGGAAGATGCAAAGGTAGCATCATCATCCAAAACATCCTCTTTCCCAGTTGATCGTTTGGGCAGTACCCCGCGTAGCACGCGGTCTTCTCTTCGGGGCAACATTAATGCTTCGAGCAGCAAGGTTAAGAATGAGGTCATTGCGGACAGCGAGGATGATGGCTTTGACGATTCCCCCGATGCTATACTTGCCCGGAAACTTCAGGCTGAGGAATACGGAGAGGGAGATTCCGAAGAGGAAGCGACCACATCCAATTTTAGGACACTTGGACTTCGTCGCAGTTCGAGAGGGCTCAACTCGTCTCCAGTCCGGGCGTCATCCAAAGCCACTGGCAAATCTACCGCCGTTGCAAAAGGAAAGCAGCCTGTACTTCTACAGAACTCCACTAGGCGTGGTGTGGCAGAGTCCTCCACTCAAGTTCCTCGGTTTAGGACAGCCAAAGACTTGATTGCTGATTCTGAGGAAGACGATGATTCCCTTGGTTCTCTGTCGGCCTTCGAGTCTGATGAGAACGATAGCGATGTCATTATCCTAGGAGGTCGCCCTTCCGCGGCCCAGAAGGGAAAAGGAAAGGCAAAAGCGCCCCCGCCAGAGTCGGAGAATGAGAACGATAGTGACGATTCTGTTCAATTTCTCAGCAGGCGCTCTCGTAAGGGTCGCCCTTCAGCGGCCAAGAAAGGGAAAGGAAAGGCAAAAGCGCCCCCGCCAGAGTCGGAGGATGAGAACGATAGTGACGATTCTGTTCAACTTCTCAGCAGGCGCTCTCGTAAGGGTCGCCCTTCAGCGGTCAAGAAGGGGAAAGGAAAAGCAAAAGCACCCCCGCCTGAGACGGAGGATGAGTTTGACCTGAATGGTCCTCCAAACGAGTCGGAGGTCGAGTTTGACCTAGACGGTCCTCCAAACGAGTCGGAGTTCGAGATTGACATGTCGCTTCCAGACGAGGCAGACGAATTGTCGGTTTTAGACAATGGCAGTTACGTGCCTATCGATGAGGACCCTGAGGAGGGTTTGGCTAACGCTAGCGATGACAATCAAGATGCCACTCTGGGCACCCACATCGCAGAAGCCGGCGAGGGTCTCGATCGTATCAGGGCACAGATGAACAACCGGCGTGCATACCGATCGTACCAGAGCAATAGGCGTGTCAAGAACGACCGGTCCCGTCTTGAGAAACAACATCCCGAACTCAAAACGATGTGGCAAGATCTGGAGAACATGCCCGTTTTGAAAGCTGGTAGGGCTGAACAGCCAAAGTCCATTTCACGACAGCTGAAGCCCTTCCAGCTTGAAGGGCTGGCCTGGATGACAGCAATGGAGAAGACAGAGTGGAAGGGAGGACTTCTCGGCGATGAGATGGGCCTGGTACGTTACGGCTTCTTCCTCGGTTTCGTTTTAGTTCCTGTGTGCTAACTGCTTCTGCCACATCATAGGGTAAAACGATTCAGGCAGTGTCCCTGATCATGTCAGATTATCCCGCTAAGAAGCCTTCACTCGTTCTTGTGCCTCCTGTGGCCTTGATGCAGTGGATGACGGAGATTGAGTCATACACTGACGGTACGCTGAAGACACTGGTCGTTCACGGTACCAACTCCAAGTCCAAGAACCTCACTGTCAAGGGCATCAAGAGCTATGATGTGATCATCATGTCTTACAACAGTTTGGAGTCCATGTACCGGAAGCAGGAGAAGGGCTTCAAGCGCAAGGAGGGGCTCTACAAGGAGAAATCTGTCGTCCACCAGACCGAGTGGCACAGGGTCATCTTGGACGAAGCACATAGTATCAAGAGCCGATCAACGATGACGGCCAAGGCATGCTTCGCCCTCAAGGTTACCTATCGATGGTGTCTCAGCGGTACACCGTTGCAAAACCGCATCGGAGAGTTCTTCTCTCTAATCCGCTTCCTTAACATCCGACCATTCGCATGCTATTTGTGCAGAGGATGCCCTTGCAAGACTCTCGAATGGGGCATGGACGAAGACAACAGGTGCAAGCACTGCAACCACAGCGCCATGCTGCACGTCTCGGTGTTCAACCAAGAACTCCTCAACCCCATCCAAAAATACGGAAACCGTGGTGAGGGTGCTTTGGCCTTCAAGAAGCTACGGATTCTCACGGACCGCATCATGTTGCGGAGACTGAAGAAGGACCACACCAATGCAATGGAACTTCCAGTCAAGGAGATCAACGTTGAGCGTCAGTTCTTCGGCGAGGTGGAGAACGATTTTGCAAACAGCATCATGACAAGCGGCCAGCGAAAGTTCGACACATACGTGGCCACTGGTGTACTTCTGAACAACTACGCCAACATCTTTGGCCTCATTATGCAGATGCGACAGGTTGCCGATCATCCGGATCTGATTCTGAAGAAGAATGGCGAAGGTGGTCAGAACGTGCTCGTGTGCTGTATCTGTGACGAGCCTGCCGAAGATGCCATTCGCTCTCGTTGCAAGCACGACTTCTGCCGTGTTTGCGTCAAGACGTATGTGCATTCGGCTACGGACCCGAACTGCCCTTCTTGCCACATTCCTCTATCCATCGACTTGGAGCAGCCCGAGCTCGAGCAGGACGAGGCGCAGGTCAAGAAGTCATCCATCATCAACCGGATCAAGATGGAAAATTGGACTTCGTCATCCAAGATAGAGTTGCTGGTGCATGAACTCCACAAGCTCCGATCCGATAACGCCTCCCACAAGTCCATCATCTTCTCTCAGTTCACCACCATGCTCCAGCTTATCGAGTGGCGCTTGCGCCGTGCTGGTATCACCACCGTCATGCTTGACGGCAGCATGACTCCAGCCCAACGCCAGGCTTCGATCAACCACTTCATGAAGAACGTGGACGTCGAGTGCTTTTTGGTATCTCTCAAGGCAGGAGGTGTCGCTCTGAACCTCACTGAGGCTTCGAGAGTGTTCATTGTAGATCCATGGTGGAACCCCGCAGCGTATGTTTGCCCTTCTAGCGTTACTTGAAAGACATGTTGACTAACTCCGTTGTAGTGAATGGCAATCCGCCGACAGATGTCACCGTATCGGCCAGAGCCGGCCTTGTACGATCACCCGACTGTGTATCGAGGACTCAGTTGAGAGTCGTATGGTCCTTCTGCAAGAGAAGAAGACCAATATGATTAACTCTACCATCAACGCCGATGATGCGGCGATGGATTCGTTGAGTCCTGAGGATTTGCAGTTTCTGTTCAGAGGAAGCTAAGTGCCTTAATCCTCGACATGGTGTGTTGCATCTGTGGAGTTACTTTGTTTTGTGGCCATTATCTCGCTACTATTTTAGCTGTACTCAGCCTTACAACATCTTCGATGGGGCTTTAGTGAAAACAGATGTAATTTTACAGTTCTCAGGAAGCTAGACGGACCAGGATTCGTTGGCCAAACGGACAGCCGAGCCATTGGGACAAGGTTTCTCTTGCTTCTAGCTGTGACAACTCTTCACTTGTCACAGACTAGACTGCTGTTCGAGGCGCCCAGGGCACGGTTAAATTCGGTCGTATATATGGTATAATTTGGTTGGAGGCTGGGAACTATCAGCTACATCTTCAAGGATGCAAGCACATGTAATGGAGTTTAAGATAACAGATTAGATTAGGAAGCCGTTCAATGCGGTAAAGGCTATCTGTAAGAATAATCGAATTCTACAGAACAGAACTACGTCGCCAACTGTGACGAGCACGAGGATACAACATTTCAAGACTCGATACTTAGTCCCATAGTAGGGCGACAAGACAGCCAGGCTATCTACCTCTACAAAAGTCCTGCACTGTAGCAAAAACAACTTCTTCCCAAAGCATACAAGTGTCTTGTCGAATTTCTTCCTCTAAATTCCAGGTTGTCTTACACGGCCTTCCATCCATTCCCTTCGCATGGAAACACTCAACCAGGTCTTGACTCAGACAGGCAGTAATGGAGGTCAGGTCAGGTAGAAAACAGAGGAACATTCCACATTTTGTTCGACCAGGCATCAGGTTTTTCAATGTCTCCTGTGCGGTTTCACTCTCTGGGACTCAGAAGGTTTGAGTAAACTTGAGGTTGTTGGTGCCTACTACTTACCTGTGACTCCTTCCTTCCATTGCCCTGCATTTGTGGTCACTTTCTGGTTAGTTTCTCTGCTTCTTCCTGGTATGCTTTTGCTCTCTTTTTTCTATTTAGTTTCGAACTTTTTTCCTCCTTTTCTTTTTCTCGTTTTCAGCACACCAACCCCAGTTGCCCATCTCCCTGACTCTGGAAACATGTTGACTCACTCAGTCAGTCAGTCAGTCAGTCAGTCAGTCAGTCAGTCAGTCAGTCAGTCAGTCAGTCAGTCAGTCAGTCAGTCCGTCTCGTAGTCGTCGGATTAACTGACTCGCGAAGAGCTACCTAGGCATTGGATTTTTTGGGTTCTGTCTAAAGGGGATTTACACATTTGCCTTCCATGTTACCGGCGCCTGTAGCCGTAGGCCTTGCTGGCTGGCTATCTTGTAGCTACACAGACAGTATCATACTTGCTGCGTTCACAAACCAATTGTCATGTCCTTCGTATAAATTCTCTTTGTTTTCTAGAATGTTTTTATTTCCTTTCCAGGTATCTTACTTGCTGAACATATTCGCTCCTTTCTCTCTGATTACTAACTTCAAAGATCAAGTGCCCGTGGTCATAAATCGGGAGACACGTGCACTTGTCATGTGCTCGCCGCTCGCTGCTCGCATCTTTCTCGATGACTATGTAGTCTAAGAGTACATAAATGTCCCCGGTCTCTCTCGGTGTAGCGGAAATACTCCGCATTCTCTTTGTCTCCCAGAGAGGTGGAGAGCGGAGTTTATGGGATTGATGGAGTTGACGTTGATGGAGTTGATGGCGTGCTATGGAGTCTATGGAGTCGATGGAGAACTCTCCGCCATCCCCCGCGGGACCGCCGCCTCGGCATCCCCATTGTTTGATGGAGTCTAAGGAAACATTGTGGAAACTGGAAATATCACCGAGCTCCGCCATGGACTACCAGGGCCACTTACACCGTGTTCCCCGGGTTGCTGTTCATGCGTTCCGGACATGAGGATGGCCTGCTATGGAAGTGTTAACTACGGACCACCTTGTTGTTGGTATAGGTACAACATGTGACTCATGTAAATAATCAAGGTAGGAATTTGGCATCTGCAAAACATGGTTAATCGCTTTTAGCCTGTTGATGATAATGAATGAGACGTAGTCAAGGGGGGTCTGTGAATTGCAATTGTAAGAAAATAGCTCGACAACCGATGGATTGGCGAGAAGAATGATGACGACGTGTTGACGATATGTGGCTGGTATCAGTATATCGTTAAGAGATTTGCACGTGAAGAAGTTTACGTCTCGTCGAAAAGTAGAAATACGATATGATTTGCGAAGATGTAAATAAAAAAGGATTGGCATCGTCCGATTCTTCGAATAGTGTGAGATCAACGACAGTCAGCCTCATTGGCCTCTGCTATGTGAGTGTCCAGGGTGAATGGACTCGGAGGTTTGTGGAATGGGAAAATGAATCACAAGCAAAACCCGGTCAACTCCCATATGACAACACACTCACATGTGTTTTGGAGATCTGGAGCTATGACTCGGGAGCCCGGGTGAAGGGATCAGCCAATGCGGGGGAGAAACAAGGTGTGTGGTATGGCCGAGATATGCTTAATTTGTGAAAACGGTCCCGATCATCATAGGTGGTTCGAGTCATGTCTCCTCTTGGCTTCCTTACCCATCCCACATCACATCTCCACAAGCACATGTTTGGAGGTTGAGTGCGGGGCTGCGGAGTAACGACACTCGTCGAGAGCTTCAACCCCCGGACAAGTCGACCATGACAACCAACCTTCCGACCGAGACCCTGCCGCAGCCTCCCCCGAACTCCTTACCTCTGGGTTGATGAAACCATTCCTTACCAAGTTGTCGGCATCTCATGGGTATTGGTTGAGACTCTGAGCTCCGAAACCGCAATCATGTGCAGCCGACAATGCTCCAGGGGGAAGTTTGTTTGGATTGCTCGGAAGAGGTGGACCTCCGCCAAGCAGGTCATAGCCGGGAGTTGACCGAGCACGGCCGGGAGTTCCAGGCTTTCAGCCAACAATCAATGGACAGTTCCCGTTGGTCCAGAAACCTAGGGATCTAGGGGAGAGGCACCCGGGATGGCCGCCAGCTTACCGAGATCGCATCACGGCAATCATATGTCAAAGAGATGGATGGTGCCAAGACGACATTGCCGGGACAGGAGCTGAGAGGAGGGTCCAGACATGCCAAGGAGACTACCCCAGATACGGTTTACTACCCTGCGGCTGACTCACAAGGCGTAGTCTGGGATTGGGTGACTCGATACCATTTCCCCCATCGGATGGACAGCCACCACGAGGCACTTGCTGCTAAATCGTGGGGATGGTTTCAGAATCGTTGGAGGCTTTGAAGTGTAGGGAAGCGGGAACATGTTGATGCATTTGAGTGTTGGTCAGCCTTAATACAGATAAAAGTAACGCGGACTGACCATGTGAGAGCAAAGAATATAATTCCGAGACAGCAAAGAAGACGTTGGGCAACAGTTCGCAAAATATCTGAGTGGAATCAGCGAGATCAAGCGGAACGTTGAGCACTTGACAGCTGTTAGCGCTAGCCTCGAACGAGCATCTGCACTGGCGGGCCGGTTTGGAGATGAAGCCAACGGCTATGCAGCCCCGGGCCTCAAGCTCGGTTCGAATGTCATTGTAAAAGTTCCCGCAGCTTGACAGCATCAGCTATAGTCTTCCGGCTTGTCATTATATGGTTAAAACGGAACGCTGATCATTGGTGCAAGGCAGTGATGTACCAGCGCCACATCTGGATGTCGGACCCGGCAAAAGCTCGAGGTATGTTGATGATAGATCGGATCGTCCCATGTCATGAATGTGACAAGGAAGGACATGGGACGATCAAAATGTTGGGGAAGACGGTTGAATTGGGCGTTCAATGTCTGTCTCCCGGCAGGCTATGATTTTGATTAACTGAAGAGAGTTGAGCTCGAAGGAGGACGTGATCGTCGAAACAATTGGAGGCGGGGAAGAAGGGATGAGCGTGATGCAGATTCGAGACAAAATGGTCGCAAGGTCCACTCACCGCAAAACAATCCGGGGAAAGACTTGGCGCTCTCCCAGGGTTTCACAGCTGAAGGCATCGCTGAGTTGGGGATCGCTCACCTCCTTTCCCCTTTGGCTTTCAACTTTCTACAACACCGATGCCTTCTTCCCCGACGGCCAAGGTTTCTAGAAGTCCGGGCTTTCGCATCTCGTCACCCTCCCTGTCCAATTGTCTCAGCGCCCAAAACATACGCTGCAACAATTTCGGGAGAAGTCGGACAGGAATCCATGCCTTGCGTAGTATTTTTGGCTTCGTCAATTCGATGCGTGTCACCCCTGGGCGGATGTGAGTTTTGGCGAGCCTGGCTGTTGCGCCCGGTCAGCCCCTGAACGCCCAGGGTTCGTCGAAGCGAGAGACGCTCCCGCTGGTGCTTCGGGTGCTTCACGAGGGGGTCCACATTCACCGACACGGCATGACCGCAATCCTCCAGCCTAAACCCGTCCGGCCCGTTTGGATATGGGTGACCGTAGGCCCTACCACCTAGCGGACAGTAAGATAGCGACCTGATTATGTTTCCTGATTCTGACGCCCAAGTCACGATACTTATGGCGCGACCAAGGGGCAAAATGGATGGGAGTTATCGGCAACCTTACCTTATCGCAGTCCGCTATGGGTCCAGACCGGAGCTGACGGTACAATTCCGTCGCCTAAGTTAATGACAAACAAGGGTATGAAGATTGAAGCGGTGTTGACGGCCAACACGAACGTACGTGTTTATGGGCTGTCGATGGGGGCGCAATTCCAATCAATTCTGTCACCGCCGTGCGACCTGGGCTGTGGGAATCCGCATCCAGACCCCAAGAGCAGAAAGCTGGAATGGATAGGTCAGCCCTGGACGAAAGAGGTTGTGGTGGTAGTGGTACGGGGTGAGCTGAAGAAAGGTGTAGAGGTACCTACAAATCCTACAATGACGCCGTCGCCTTCAGCACTCCAGCCCCGTACTGGCACCCACTAAAAACTTGCGGTCCACAGTTTTCAGTGTCTCATGATTCCTTCGTGGATTTTGCGACCCTTTTTAGCCGTAATTGCGCCGCGATAACTTCAAGGGCTTTCGCAGAAAAAGTGGACGGGTTGCGGGCGAGTTGCCAATTCTAGACGTTGCAATTGCAGAGCGGAAAGTTGGATAGACAGTCTGTTGGGACTTTGATTGAAAAAATTACGAAGCCTTTCCGAGAAACCGATCGGGAGTTGGAATCAAACAAAAATTGAGGTGGAATTCGAGGCCCGGTCCCGGTGTATTCAACCCCGATATTACTATCACGGGGTAGAGGCACAGTTAGGGGTAGGGTAAGATATGTATTGTTGTACGGAGGAGGGGAAAGGAGGTGTACGCAGAGGGCTGGCTATATAGGCGAGAGCCCTAGAGCTAGCCCGAGGTTACGTATTTACGTACGTAACCGGACGGTATAACTCTAAGCTATACCGAAGTACTTTGGTATATTGTAATAGTAGTACTTAGCGTTAAGTAGGTTATAAGTAGGCTAACCCTATAATATTATCCCCCCCCTCCGTTTATTTAGCGAAGAAAAATCTAATTATATATTATTCCCCTTTTTTTAAACGTCTAATAACTTCTTCAAAATTTATACTATTACATTCGTAAGGCCCTTTTCCTTACGCCGGAATAGGGTAGCGGCAGTAATAGTCTTAAGTAATTGCTATAAATAGGATAAGTAGCGCTAGGGAGGCCTGGGGGCGGGGTAGTAGCGTAGTTTAGGGGTTAAATAGTATTATAGGGGTTCGGGATTACCCGGGTCCGAATTTAAGTCCGAATCCGTTTCTAGTTCGGTAAAGTCCGTTTAGAACTAGTAATTAGGTTAAAAATAAACTTCTAGGGGTACAGAGGCTTAGGGGTAATTATAATAGAATTTTAAAACCTTTTCTTCGTAATCGATAATATAGTTTTTAAGTTCCTATATAAGGGGGTAATCCCCTTTCTATTTAATTTAATAATATTAGTAGCGGTTTTTGCCGAATTAACTATAATCGATTAAGCACTTAAAATCTTATTCGATAACGTTTATACCGTCGTTTATTCGTATTATAACGCGGCTATTATTAATAATAACGTTTAAGGAGACGTTTTAATTAAGGAGGCTTTAACCGATCTAACGTTAAATTATAGAGACGTAGAAAATTAATAAGTATTTTATATTAACCGGAAGGTTAAAATAAACCCAATAAGAATTAGTTTTAATAATACGGAAGGGGTTCTTTTAACGGAGGGAGAACTTTTAATAGGGGTAGCCGTTAATAAAGTTAATAACGTCGAAGAGGACTAAATTATTTATTTAATATTTATTTGAATTAATATAGTATTTATTAACGTTAATTTCGTACCGTTTTTAAATATAGCGGGTCTATTAGGAAATAAAATCCTAAATCTTCTAAAAATAATCGGCGAGTTTAATAACTTTATAATATTCCTTTAATTAGGCGGAGGAGAAGTTGGGGGGCGGCGGGGAGCGAAGTTCGGTACTTATACAAGGGTAATAGCCGTAATTAGTAAAAAACGGAGAAATACTTATAAAAGAGGAAACGGCGTTATTACTCGAAAATTCCGCGAATAAGAATTATTTTACTTAATCCGTTTATATTTAATTAATATAGAGGTATAGGAATTATTCTATATCTATATTAATACGTTTGGTTTAAGCGTTAATCTAAAGATAGAAAGCGGAATTGAATTTTCGTATAATAGAAAGGCGATTATAAAAGGTAGTTTAAAAACGGAAAATAAATTGGGAGCCTCTATTAAATGTAATAGTATTAAATAAATTATATAAAGAATAAATCCGGTCGATAAAGTAATCGGCGAACTCTTCCACTTCGAAGGTAATATAAGGGATATAATACCGTATTTTTATTAATTTATTTATAATAACGGCGATATAATAGAAAATCTACCCAAAGTATTCGCTAAATAATAGCGGAGTAATATAGTCGATTGAAATATCCTTCTATAAAGCTAGGGAAATAATAGTAAATTTAAAAAAACCCGTAGAACTACATTTAAAAAACTTCGTCTTCGCGTACGGGAGGTAGCCTTTATAGAAGAAGTAAATATTATAATATATACTTTTTTAGAAGAATTCGTAAGCGAATAGGTCGTATATAATATCTTTACCCGGGTAATTTATATTAAGCGAATTATATTACCGACCGATTAATTAGAATTATAATTCTTTATCCCCAGAGTCGATAATAATACAATCGTACTACTTTACTATTCCGTTAGAAAAAATATAATATTTAGAGAAAGCGTAATTAAAAACTTTACAAATCGATAGCGGTTAATAGTAAAGGAATTTATCCAATAAATAAATTATAAACTTTTATAGAAACGGAGAAGTTTCGTAATTAACGCAAATAAAGTTATTAGTTAATTAATTATCGAAGTCTTTAAAGCCGAAGAAGTAAAAATTGAAAGTAATTATAGGATTATTAATTTTAAAATAACCTTCTTCGAATTAGGAAAGGTTGAAGAATTATTTCTAGCGGGCGGCGAAACGGTCGTCTTCCGCGCTTATAGGGCGGTTGTTAAATTTGCAATTGAGAGTATTTAAGCGAAGGTTTTAGGGGTTAAGGGTATAGTGGATTAAGAAATTGAATTGTAAGAGGAATTAGGATTAATATATATATTACTAAATAAATTACTTATTTGTTATAAAAGTAATAAGATTTTTATAATCGTTAAAAATATTAAAGGGAATTTAAACGCTTTCGAATTTAAAACGCTATTCCTCGAAGGCTTTAATAATAATAAAGAATTCTTTATTATAAATATTGTAATTATATTCCTATACGCTATATTTAGCCGAAAAATAAGCGATAGGGTATAAAATACCTTTATCGTCGTATTAAAAGAGCGTACCGCCTATAGCCTAATTTAAAGTATTTATTTCTATTATAGTTTTTTTAGTCCAATTATAGATTTTAAGGACGGGGCCGCTAGTAAAAGCTTATTTAAAGGAGTCGAACGTAGTTTAATAACGGTCGGTCTAAATTTATAGCGCGTTTTTTGTAATTAATTCGTAAAAGGGGGCTATAATTGAAGAGAAGGAGCGTATAAACCGTCGGTAAAAATTTATAAAGCCGAAGAAAGATTAAAAGGACTTTTTAAATTTTAGAGCTTATTATTTAATAATAGCCTTAACCTTTTTTAAATTTATTTTAATACCGCCTAATATAATAATAAGCCCTAAATATTTAGTACACTTAATATAAAATTCGTATTTATTAATATTTACACTAAAGCCTATTTTTATTAACCGTTTAAGAATATTATTAATATAATATTCGTAGTCCTATTTATTATCCGAATAAATAAAAATATTGTCGAGGTAAATAGTAATATAAATATTAAATATATTATAAAGGATATCGTTAATATAATTTTAGAAAGTGCCGGGGGCGCCCTAAAGGCCGAAGGGGACGACGAAATTTTCGAAGAGATTAAAGCGGGTAATAAAAGTAGTAAATTATTTGTAGCCTTCTTTTATACAAATATAGTTGAAAGTAGTAATAACGTCGAATTTAGTGAAAATTTTAGCGTAGTAAATAGTATTAAACGTTTTTTTAATTAAGGGAAAGGGGTAACGAAATTTAAATATAACGTTATTAATACTGTAGTAATTAATGTAAATACGGATTCCGCTTCCCGGTTTCTTAATAAAGAGAACCGGGGAGGAGGCTTAGGATTGAAAAGGCCGAATAAATTTCTTTTAAAAATTATTATCGACCTATTATTTAATAATATTAAATTCGTTTGGGTTAAAAGCGTAGCCGCGTATTGCAGGCGCCTCTTCTCCGGATTTAAATTCGATTTTAAAATTGTAAGCGTAATTAAGGAGGAATATTTTAGCTATAGCCTAGCGGAAGGTATTCGTATAATATTAGTATTAATTAGGGAATTTAGTCCGGATTTAGTCATTAATTTTATAAGGCTTATCCGCCTTTTTATAAAAAGTATTAATATCTTCGGAAATAATTTTATTAAGGGCGATATTGTTAATTATAAAGTATTTATTAATAACCCCTTCGTATTTAATAAAATCCCTATTCGTATTATTAAGGGGGATAGAATTTAAAATTTAAGTAATATAAAGGGCTACTTTTATATTTTAATTTATAAAGGCGTCGATTTACGAATAGAAGTTAGAGCTGAAGAGCTTCTTATATTACTAATTGTAATTGAAGAAGATTTATTTAATAATTTAAATTATTAATTCGTCGTTAAGAGTAGAAGGTTCTAATTTATTAAAATTATCCTCCGCTTATTCTTCGTCGCGTATATATTTAATATTTTCCTTTATATTAGCCCGGGTCGTTTAAATAATTTAAAGTTTAAAACAATTAGCGAATTCGAAAAAGCTAGGCGTTAAGAATTCTTTAATATTTTTGGAGTCGATAAGGCTATAGAAAAAGGAGGGAAGGCGGGGGGAAATAAAAGAAATTATCGAAAATATAAATATTTAACTTAGGCCTACGAAGGTATAATTAATAAATTTAGGGTTAAACCGGTTAGTAACCTATTTAAAGCGGTAGTAAAAGGCCTATCGGATTAAGGAGGTTAAAGAGGCGCGGCGTAGTACTATTAAAATTAAGTTAAGGTTTATAATTAAAACCGGGGAAGGGTTTATATTTAGGGTTAGAAGAGTAGGCTCTACGGTTAGGAGGGCTCGAATAACCTCTTTAATTAGGAAGGCTCGGGTAATAATTTCGGTTAATAAAGGGGGGTAAGAATTACTTTCGTTTTTAATATTTTCGACCGTAGGAATATAATACGTTACTATATTAATTTTTATTACCTTTAAATTAAAGGGCTAGGAAATTGTTTATAAAAACGGGGCGCGGCGTAAATCCTAATACAAACCGGTTAGTAAGTAGCTATAGGCTTTATAAATAGAAGTAAAGGAGAGGGTATTAAAGGGCTACGAAATCGTTAGCGAATAATAAGTGAATTAAAAGTAGTTAAAGATAACCGAATTATCGGGGGCGAAATTATAAATAAGGAAATCGATAGTCTTATAATATAATTTTGCTTATATAATAAGCCGGGAGAAGTAGGTAATATTACTGCCTTTTACTTCCCTCCTATTAGCGAAGTAAAGGACTTTAGGGGTAGTAAAGTAGTAAATTAGTAAGTAATAGCGGTAGATAAAAGAACGGTTAATAAAATTAAAAATAATATAATTATTATTAATAAGAATAGAATAATATAATTTATACGGCCTATTAGAAAAGTAAATAGAGAGGTTCAAAGTATTTAATTATTTATAATAGCTATTTATAGAAGATTTATTTATCTTTATAATATTAAGCGGTATAAGGACGTTTCCTTTTCTTCCTATAGGCTCCGGCTTTTAAGCGTAATTTAGTAAAGAGGTTATATATTTCCTTAATTAATAATTCTTTATTTATTACTTAAGAGGGGGCTAATAAAGCTTTACTAATATTAAGGAATTAATTGGGTACTACTAAAGACTATAGCGTTAATTTAGTAAAATTATTAATTATATTTAAATTATTAATTATATTTAAACTATTAGCCGTACCTAGATTAGCCGGACTATTAATTATAGCCGTTATAAGAACCGCCCTTACCTCCTTTACCGCGGCCGCGGCTATTACTATAGGTAAAAGGAAGGAATTCTTTATAGAAATTTATTTTGCTACGGCAAGCGGAAGAATAATAGTTAGGGCGCCTATAGCGGGTATAAGCGCCGGATTTTATATAGAAATTAAAGATGTTTTAAAAGATTATAATACGGATTATAATATTAATAGCGAATAGTTTATTAAAGTTTATAGCGTCGTCGCTATAATTAGTTATAATATAAATAATTGTAGAAGAAGAGGCCGTATTAGAGGTAGGGCTATAAGATTTATAGAAGGGATTATTAATTTTAGAATAATAAGTATTATCTTCGAATTATTAAGTAAAGGTATAGATTAAAATAAATTATTTAGAATAATCCGAACCTAAAGGTTAAAGGATTTATATAGTAAGAGCGGCGCGAATTTTATTATTAATTTTATTTTTGAAGAAATAGACCTTTATAGCGTCGTCGAAATTATAGCAATCGATAATCTAAGTCTATTAATCTTTAAAGTCGGATTAACGTATATTTTTATTTATAGCGAAGTCGTTTAACTCGCAACGGGCGAAGGTAATTAAATTATTATTATTATATCTAATATTGAATTCCTCCTTAATAAAGGCGCTAATAGTCTTCTATTTCTATTTTTCTTTATTTAAATTAAAGTTAACGATATAGAATAGGGCTATTTCGTAAACGGAGAAGGGAGTGCCCTCGAAGGATTTAATAATAAATAAAAACTTTTTATATTCGTTAAAGAAGAACGAAGGGTTATCTAATTAAATAAGAGTAATCCTTATACGCTAAATATAATATTTTTTAGCCTTCTTTAAAGGGTTTTCGCCTTTACTATCGAAAAGTTTAACGTAAACGCGGGAAGAGCGGTCTATAAAACCGTCGATAATAGAAACGGATATTATAGTATTTTTAAGAATAAAGGCTATAGAATTAATATATTTAAACTTCTTCTATAAGGATTTAGTAATTTTAATAGTAGAATTAAAGGCCTATTAGAAAGCTTTATTATTTAATCCGAATTCGCTAACGCGCTAATTAGTATTAGTGTAAATCTTTTTAAGGACGGAGTATTTTTCTTTAAGGAGAACGCCGTTATTTAAAAGGCAAGCGTTTTTAGCTTTAAATTAAGTATACGTTTCGTAGAGAGATTAAAATTCCTTTTAAATAAATTAGAATTAGGCGAAGGTAGCGACGGAGTCAATATTAAGTAAGCGGTTGAGAAAGAGAGAGGTATCGCGGAAAATAGTATTAGTAGAGAGATTAATAGCGTACTATTCCTCTTTTATAGAAGTAGGAAGGCTGTTAAAGGTAATAAGAGCCGCTTAAAGGGTTTCGTAAAGGTCGGTATTATACGGGTTAATAATTTAAAAGGAGTCGATAGCGGTAACCGCAATAAAATTATTTATAAGGGTAATATTAAATATTAGTACTTCTAGGAATTCAATATTACTTATTGAATTAATTAATAGGAATTGCGGGTATTGCGAACGGACCCCGTCTTTAAATAAGTAAATTAGGGCTTCTTTACGGTATTTATAAAAATATAGATTTTCGTTCAATTAAAAGAAGGATAAAGCCTACGCTTGTACTTCGATAATAGGCCGAATTTTAAAATCCTATTTGCGCGCGTAGCGCTAAAGAAGTATAATAAATTATTACGGGGTAAAAGTACAATTAAAGGTAGGGTAAGATATATATTATTATACGGAGGAGGGGAAAGGAAGTATACGTAGAGGGCTGGCTATATAGGCGAGAGCCCTAGAGCTAGCCCGAAATTACGTATTTACGTACGTGACCGGACGGTATAGTTCTGAGCTATACCGAGGCACTTTAATATATTATAATAGTAGTGCTCAGCGCTGGGTAGGTTATAGGTAGGCTAACCCTGTGATAGTTACTGTGTTATATATTTCCAACCGGTTTCAATACCTACGTAGATTTAAAATGTTACGTACGTAGACTAAAACCCACTTTTCTAGGTGTGCAGCCAATCTTAGGCTCCTATTAGCCTGGTTGCTAAGCTCCCAAGTGTAGATACTTTCTTTTATATTATCGATGTAAAGCTGTTACTATCTCTATTGCTATCGTTGCCGTTGCTATTGTCGCTACCGTTGTCATTTACTCTCCGGGCACTAGGTTTTTTCTTAGTAAAGTTGAATTGGGTGGGATAAAGAGGGCGAATTTCAACTCCCGGACCTTTGAGGTCCCGTCTTTAGTATTTAGAATATACGGTGGGTAATACTAGGGAGGCGTTTACGTGTACTAACCGGTTTAATATAGGAGATAGTAGAATAGTAACGATACTAAGAGGAATTAATAGTTTTATCGACGATACTGAATAACTCAAAGATTGAGAGTTTGCTAATGTGTACTCGAAGTTTTTGCGCGGCTGATAGAGATATAGCTGGGTAGGTTTTAGTCTACGTGCGTAACATTTTGAGTCTACGTGGGTATTGAATGCGATTTCCAACCAAGCCGGAAGGTCCCGCTAGCCCGATCAAGAAGTTGATGTATGTAATTGGAGCAGCTGATTGGACAACGGGGTGATCAGGGTCACCTTGCGGCCCCTGTATCGAAAAGAGGTTCGACGAATTCGAAATCCACTTCTCCACAAATTGGCGCCTTGAGGTTGACGGTTGCTGCTGCCCATCGAAACAAAAGCACTGCGTGACTCTTTTCACTTTTCCGGTCACACAAAGCCGGCTGTGGAAGCTGCAGTTGGGTGGAAAGAGAACTGGAAGGAATCAGCGCTGTATGTCAGATCTGAGTAGTAGAGTCCAGGATGCACAATACTCGGACGTCCGTCCCATCCGCCTTCCTCCTTCGTTGGTCCCTAAATTAGGATCATACGAAGTTGAGGATAGGAGCCACGATAAACTAAAAAGTTTCACCGTGCAATATCCATTGCAATTCTTACATCAGCTGTGGGAGCCTTGAATTCGACACTCATACAAAGCTCAAGATGTTTGAATGATGGAAAAGTGGATGGAAGTGCAGTGGAAGATGTTGTCGAAGGCGACTCGAAGCAGCGGGGGACTGTGGATGGATGGAGCCGCTAGCCGCTAGGCGGTGGAGTAGCGGTGGGGACTTCGGGTCTGACAAGCGGCATCGCACGCGGACTGCACCTGCATTTCCAGCGTTACGAAGGATTGCAGTGACTGTGACGTGCCCCAAAGTCCACTGTCCAAACGACCTTCACCACATTTTGACTCCTTTTCCACTTTGAACTTCCCCGCCTCTCATAGAAATTCGAAATACACGACGCCGGCCACACCCCGAACCATTACCGGGCGTGGGGATTGCCCGTTTTCATTTCCTAGATGAGAATTCCAATGGAACGCTACGAGCAGCACACGACCTCTTCCCAAAAATGACTGTTCTGAAAAGATGACAAGACGGGACGCAGAGGTGGGCGACCGGTGCGAGACCGGACGGGAGAGCCCGTTGACAGATGGAACGGGAAAGAGCAACCTTCACGTAAAACTGCCCTTGCAGCCCTTCGTTGCTTCCATCTCTTTCCTCCATCTCACATTCCTCGTTTTTGGTGTTGATCGGTCATCATCATACCATCTTGGTGGCCGGGATCTGCCGTTGTTGTTGCCTCCAATTTGTAGAAGCAAGGTACATACACGCTATCGTACCTAGGGCTGCTACTGTAACAACACCATCATTGTACCGACCAATTTACGGATATCGTTTTCAATTATTTGTCGTCGATTTTCCACGTCCCGGTACAACACTTTCCCGGAGGCACTCAAGGCTGCGTATCCGTCGCATCAACAAGCGGTCACAGCAACCCCAACCGGGTGCACTCGGGTGTCTCCAACGGCTGGACCACGAGTGTGTGCAAGGTGTGTACACTCCCTTTTGTTTTCTTTCTTTGCCTGTTTGGGGCATGCCCAGCCGGCCAGGCCACACCATCCGATCCTCCCCCAACCGTTCATGGAAGAGTCAAGACTCCGGCCGTGTGTTATGGAATCCACAGCCGGCGGCACGAGTCGGAGACGACTCCCCTCGCCAGAAGGCAAGGACACCACGAACACACACGGACACCCTCCTCCTTCACGAGCAGGCGGCCCTTGAAACAGCCATACCCCGGCTCCCGAAACCCGCCAGACAGGCCTCTGTCACGACCAGCAACACCCCAAGCACTTGAGATGGAACCTCCTGGCCGTTCTTACCATATGCTACTTGGAAGCTAACAGTGGCCCTCTTGATGCCCAACTAGGGAGCAATAAGGTAACAGGAATTAGGTGAAAGCAGCAAAAAAAGGCATAGCGTTCCATCTCAATCTCGCGTCGCATGAGTAAAAAAAGACTCCCCGTTTCGCCCTGGACGGTGCTCATGTCCGGGGCAGCCGCTCGACTGCAAAAGGTTTTAAGTCGGCCGGTCCTCTCGAGTAAACGGGATGCTGGAAGAACATCTTCTCATCATCTATCCTCTTTGACTTTGACAAAGAGTCTGTTGCTTGCTTCACGGTTCGCTGCTTCTGCACTCGTCGCTACTACTTCTGCTGGTGCATCTACAAGTACCGGTACCTCCAATCCAGACCCCGGCACTACCATCAAGTCTCAGACCAATCGCAACCCCTCGACTTACACCTCACCTCCAAATTCCTTTTCCAGAAAGTTTAGTTGGGGTAACCTGCTAGGCTGGGACCGGACCCTCCCCAACACTAGTCTACACGGTGAAAGAGCTGCAAGCCCTTACTTCAACCTCACCGGCCACCTCGACGATTTGTCCTCTTTAATCCGCCCTTTCCTGGCTTTTCTGGACCCGTCCTCGCTTTCCTCTCCATACTCAATGGCTTCGTACGCCTTCAGCACTTCTTCAGGCTCCGATCTCTCGACCCCACGGTCAAGCTCCCCTCACTCATCTGCATCAGTTGCGTCCGCACGCTCCTCCCACTCGTCCACCTTCAGTGCAGCAAAGCGCATGTCCATCTCTTCAGTTCGGCGCACTTCGGCTTCGAATCCGATGTCTTCCGTTGACCTATCGACCATTGAAGAAGCTTTAAAGATGGCCAGCCTCGACACACTGAGGGGCTACTGCCAAAATACGTACGGAGAGGTCCACCAGGAGACCACTACCGAGTACATCTCCCACGAAGAGGCCCGGGGCTACCAGGTGCTCAACGAACCCCACTGGAACAAGGGTAAGCCTACTGGTCTTTTTTTTTTTTCCTTCTCTTCCCTTTCCCTCCACGTCCCACGCTTCTTTTCCCATCCCCGTCTCTTATCAGCACCCGAGCTTGGTTGTCCACAACTTCCTTGAGTCAGTCTGGCCATGCTCGCATCATCAGTCTCTGCTGTCCGTCAAGGTCCTATCATGCCTTGGTCTGCCAGGCTTCTGCAGGCATGCCAGACTTGCTTATATTCACGTTCCCTCCCATCTTCTGTTTCCCGACCCCGCCTTTCTTCTTCAACTTCATCTGTTTCCGGTCCAGCACTTTCCGCTTCTTCGTCTGTGTCATATTCGCCAGAACCGTCCTCGTCACCCCTCGTACACAACATGGCCACAATTACTAATATTTACATTTCACCCAAAGGGACGTCTTTTACTCCTGAAGAGCGTGTGTCCAAGAACCTGACCGGCCTGATTCCGCACGTCATGGAGGACTCCGAGAAGCAGGTTGAGCGTGCGCTCAAGATGATCCGCTCCCGTCAGACCGACATTGACAGGTATCTTTACCTGTCGACCATTAAGAGCCAAAACGTCGACCTCTTCTACCGCATCCTCATGGATCATGCTAAGGAGATGATGCCATTGGTCTACACTCCCACCATTGGCGACGTCTGCCTCCAGTACTCGACCCTCTACACTCGTCCAGAAGCTCTGTACATTTCGATCAAGCAAAGGAAGTCGATCCGGACAATCCTGAGGAATTGGCCCTATCCTAAGCCCGAGATTTGTGTCGTCACTGACGGTTCCCGCATTCTCGGTTTGGGAGACCTTGGTGTCAATGGTGTTGGCATTCCGGTAAGTGTCTCGGGCAATTATTTAGTTGCATACGCTAGTCAGACACTAACATCCACCAGATCGGTAAGCTAGCTTTGTACACGGCTGCTGCTGGTATCCACCCGGACAAGACGCTCCCTATCGTCCTCGACTGCGGTACCGCCAACGAGACCAACTTGAAGGACCCTCTCTACTTGGGGCTTCGTCAGAAGCGTATCCCGGTTGCCGAGCAACAAGAGTTTATGGACGAGTTCATGGAGGCTGCCGCTGAAGTCTTCCCGGAAATGGTTGTGCAGTTTGAGGATTTTGAAAGTGAAAAGGCTTTCGACTACCTCGACCGGTACCGCGATCAGTACAAGTGTTTCAACGATGATATCCAGGGAACTGGAGCCGTTGTCCTCGGGGGGTAAGTTGGAGAACCCCTTCAACCCTGGAGAAGATGAATTTCCTTAAACGGAAACTCCCACGTTTCACAGGGACTCCAAGACGTGAGAACAAGTGCTAATAATCTGTTGCACAATACAGTTACATCGGTGCCGTCAACCTTTCAAATGTTCCTATCGAGGAGCAACGTCTTGTCTTCATGGGAGCTGGCTCTGCTGGCGTTGGCGTTGCCAAGCAGCTGGTTGAGTACTATACCAAGCGTGGCCTCTCGGAGCAACAAGCTAAGGACAAGTTCTGGCTTGTTGATACCAAGGGTCTTGTGACCAAGGATCGTGGTGATAAGCTGGCCGAACACAAGAAGTACTTTGCCCGTACCGACAACAACGGCCATCAGTTCCGCACCCTCGAGGAGGTCATTGAGTACGTCAAGCCAAGTGCTCTTGTCGGTCTTACCGCCACCCATGGCGTCTTCACCGAGTCGGTCGTCCGCGCCCTCAAGGCTTCCGTCGACGCCGGAGGACTTGGCCGCAGGCCCATCCTCTTCCCTCTCAGCAATCCTCTCACCAAGGCCGAATGCACCTTCAAGGAGGCCGTTGACTGGACTGAAGGAACCGTGCTCTTTGCTTCCGGTTCTCCATTCTCCAGCTACACCGTTAACGGTGTAACGTATCACCCTAACCAGGGTAACAACGTCTACGTCTTCCCCGGTATTGGTCTTGGTGCCATCCTCGCCAAGGCTAGCAAAGTCACCGATGACATGATCTACACCTCGGCCGCTGCCCTGGCCAACTCGCTCAATGCTGATGAGGTCAAGCAAGGCCTTATCTACCCCCGCATTGGCCGTGTCCGTGAGGCTAGCGTCGTTGTTGCCCGCGAGGTGATGAAGTCTGCTCGCCGTGAAGGTGTCAGCACCCTACCGGAAGAGCAGTGGCTTGAGTGGGAGGAGTGGGGGGACGTGGCCCTCGACAGGTATATCAAGCAACACGTCTATGACCCCAAGCTTTAGAGGGCCTTAGATACGCTTAGACGTTTAGACGCTTAGACCTGTGTGCGCAAAACGGATAGAAAGGGTGGGGTTGGTGGGATGGATGGATATGGAAAGAGTTGGGTCGGAGGTTATTATCATGGCGTTTGGGATTCTGATTTGTTCTACTTTACCCTGGTGATTGTCAGGCTCACAGAGTTGGAATGGCGGATGAGTGGGATACATTACTACCATTAATGAAGATCTCTTTCCAGTAAAGAGGATTGGATGGATCTTGAGCGTATCGGTACTTCTAAAAGGCCATGTTGGATGCAAATACCCCAAGAGGCAGCGAGATGCCCATGTTTCAACATCGGTCATCGGCATTAGATACATACAATTAGATTCAAGAGAGGTGTATTGAACGGTATCATGGAGTCGAAAAATGTTTGTAGAATTAGATTATTGTAAAGTCAACGGCTTGACTGACCGGAACTGGCACATTGCGGAGGATTTATTGTACCCTTTCCGGAGATCTCTTTTCACCGTCATCAATTCAACTCACCCTGGTGTTCCCCTCGCTCTCGGACCGGAAAATCACCAGAGACAAGTTTTCAAGATCAAGTCTTGCTCAATATCCCTGAACATCGCTTCTATATAAGCGCATGCATCTGGTACTTGTCTTCTAAGCACATTTACCCTCTCCCAAAACCCGCATGCATACCATGCTTGTCCAAGGAACAATTCTGCGTTATGCGACTTCGCCTCCATTGATACTTGATATGAGGCTATGCGCGCGAGCATGCAGATACTGGACTCTGGATCCGAGATATCACGCACTTTGTATGTATTCACTCATTGCAGAAACCAGGTTTTAACCTTACTTGCTGTCGTCATTGGCGGCAGCACCCTGGCACTTCTCTCCTCAGCGTCTGCGTCGGCCTCATAACTCTCCGTCATCTTTTGACACATCATTCCCTGCAGTTCCGAGACTCAAATTTCAGAGTTTCCAGTGACTAAGTAACATGCTCATCTCAGATTGGAGCAAGTCTGGTTCACCTCACTTCACTTCACTTCACCTCACTTCACTTCACTTCACTTTACTTTACTTTACTTCTCTCTGTCTCTCTCTCTATGCCTGGTCTTCTAGTAGGTATGTGCTTCTTTCTATTACTTGTATGCATTCATCTCTCTTGCGAGTCCCTTCAGCTATCCAGGCTGAGAGATAGCGAATTCTAAGGCTAGTGCCATACAGATGTGCTGTTGTCAGGTAGAATTGAGAGAAATATATAATGCGTGATGTAACGTTTCTTGTTTTGTTTGTGGTGTTACCCTGTGTCCTTTCTTCTGTAACGGCTTAGACATAACCCCTAAAAGCCAAATGATAGATACCTCACTGTACCTCGCTCGCTACCTGAACCACGATCGAGCCCAAACAAAAAAAGCATATAATCATCATCATGGCCGCAAACTAAACCTGGGTATATATCACTCCCTTACTCCATAATTCCCCCTCTTCACTCTCTTCTCCTTTCCCTTCTCACCAACCTAGACCCTGACCATCCCTCCCACTTCTACTCCCTCCTCCTGTTCCTCCCCTCCGCCGCCTCCCCAGCCAAGAACCCCCTAGTCACCGGATTCTCCACCAACGACCTCTCCTCCTCCTCATCATTACCAGCAGCAGCAGCAGCAGTTGTTGGTGGCCGTTCTTGCCCAGGCTTGACACCCCCAAACAAGCAAGTCCACAAATCATTCTGATCCACCGCCTCGCCTACCACTCCATCCGACCCTTTACCCATTAGTTTACTCAAGTGGGCTTGCTGCATTTCTTGCGCGTTTGCCGCGTCGAGGGTGCTGATTTCTTCTAGCATCTCTGACTCCTTCTCCTTATTCTTTCCCTTCGTCTTCGTCGAGGAAGTACTGCCGCTACGACGCTCCATATGCTCCAACCGCCTCCTCACACTCAACTCATAAACATTCTGCTCCACCGTCCCATCAACGATATACAACCACACCGTCGTCTCCTGCTTTTGTCCAATCCTGTCAACTCTTGCAATAGCCTGCAACTCCAGCGCCGTGTTGAGCAGCGGTTCGCACAGGAACACATGGCTAGCGTTGACCAGGTTCAAACCGCTCGCGTGCGCACGCGCATGCAGCAAAAAGACTTCGATGGAGGCGTCTTCGCGGAATGAGGCGACGCTGGATAGGGCGCCTCGGTCGAATGAAGAATAGCCGATGTGGTACCGTTCAAAGGCCTGGGCTAACACATAGAGGAAATCCTGGTACTGCGAGAAGATGATGGATTTGGCGCCCGGGTCGGATTGCCGCAGCCAGAGGAGGTGGCGGATTAGGGTGTCGACTTTGGTGGTGTAGTGTGGGCCATTCTCTAGGTCGATGTTTTGGATTTCGGCGAGTTTGGAGGGGTTGAATTCGGTGTAGATTTTCGCTGAGTGTTTCTTGGAGTTTGACGGGGATGTTGGTTGTTCGCGGTGGGCTAGCTGCTTATTGGAGGAGTCTCCTCGTGTATGGCCTTCCGAGTGGACTTTGAGCTCTTGAGGTTTGTAGGTGATGTCATGAAGGTTGGAGCGGTTGAGAGAGCGCTTGCAGACCGGGCAGTTGTGGTGAGCTGCGAACCACATTGTGATGCACTTTTTGCAGAACTGATGGCCGCAGACTGTCAAGACGCCGATGGAGAATGGAGACTGGCAGATGACACACATTCGTTCCTCGTCGGAGGAGGCATCGGCTTGTTTGAGATGAAGCACTAGATAGGGTGTCAGTACATCCCGTTACATGGAGGATCATGAAATCGCAGCACAGGTGTCTAGATGGGCATAACCTACAGTAACGATGCTTCGACTCTGCTGTAGCCAGTTTCGTCTTCAACCTTTCTTCCTCGTTGATGGCCCTCTGCAGGGCTTCTTCATTCGTGGGCCCTGTGTACTCCTCTACCGAATCCGAAACCTGCTGCAGTTGCCGGTAGAAATCAAGACGTGCGTTCAAGATATCAGTGAAGTTCTCCACCTCTTGTTCCATGGCGGTCGCTGCTTTGCCTTGGTCCGTATGTTGAGCCTGAGTTGACTTTAACAAGCGCTCTGCCAAAGCAAGCTCTAGTCTTGCTCTTTTGCTCCCACTCGCTTCCTGATGCCGCAAATCTGTCATCACAGCTCGAAGCTTCGAGATAATGCCCCTCAGGGATGTGTGGCCATCACCTTCCTTGAATTTCGGCTTGATACTGTCGCGGAAAGCAAAGAGCTCGAGAATCCGCTTGGCCGACTCGGGAGGCGCCTGGCCTTCTTCGACTTCCATATCATCGCGTGCCATTTTGAGCACCACCCCCACTTCGTGTTCGATCAGACCGTTTTGTTGCCCGGATATTACGGCTTGTCGGTCGGCGATAGCGGCCTTCAAAACCTGTACGTATGCCAGTATTTCATCCTGAAGCTTTGTCGACTCCTCGTACTCCTGGCCTGTGGCCTCAACATCGGTGTGGTCCTCGTCCACCAACGGCTTGAGCAGAAGTTGGATGACATGCTCTCTCCATTCGTCAAGCTTCTCGGCCTGCTGGTCAAGGGCATCGTATATGCCCTCGAGAGCGATGATAATGTTGCTACATTCGACGCTACTTTCTTCGGGTATATCGACTGCCGGGATCACCGCAAAGTCTTGCTTCTCGCGACATTCATCGAGCTTGTCCATGAGTTTTCTCGCCTTGCCGTAACTCTATAGAGAACTTTTTAGTACGCGTCGCACAAAAGGTGGGAATTCAAAAGTACCTCTTGCAGGATTTCCTTCCTGATACCCTTAGCCAGGTCGTAGCCTTCGGATTCCATTTTGTCCAGCCGCTTGAACTCATCTGAGTCCGGAACAGTCAACTTGTCGTTCGACTTGATCGAGTAGTATCCATTTGCGCACAAAAACACGGCCATGTGCTGAACTTCGAGGGCGTATCTCAGTCGACGGCGGGCATCTTTAGCACCTGATAAGGTATCCTCCTCATCATCCGACTCGCTATCTTCCTCTGCACCTGACGGTACCTCAGGGGCTTTTGCAAGCTCCGCTTCAAGCTGTTTCCGGCATTCTGCTACCATCTCAGTACTTTTCGCGCCGACATCCACCCAAATAGTTAGTGCATCCTGGAGGCGGTCCATTCCGGCCAGAATTTGTCCTCTTTTGAGCTGCATGAGCAGGAGACTACGTTGATCACTCCTAATGGCACCGTCGCTCTGCTCTAGCATTGCATCAAGGACCTCCGCCACTGTTCGCATAGGGCGGCCGGACCTTTTCCCTAAAGCCTTGCGGTTTCGGTTTCCCACTTCAGGGTGGAGGGTCAATTGGCGCAGCCGGTCGAGGGCAGTCCGCATGCCCTGTTGTGTGATAGGATCGTCGGGATCCCAGTCTTCCTGAATCGGGTTGCCCTCAACGTCCAGGCCGCAGTTGTTGACGAGCTCACTGAATACAGTCCGGTAATGTTGTTCCTCCACGGCGCTGAAGGGCATCGTGATCACATGTCGTTTCTGGGGCGGAATCGATATTTCGCCTCTAACCATACTCTTCGTGTGCCGCATTGTAATGGACCCGAACAGGCTCTTGAAACGCGCCTTGTCGGACATCAAGGCTTTCCAAGCGTCTTTATCCGAGGCATACGGCTCAACTCGGAGGAAGTTCAGAAGGCCTCGTAGATCTGGGCGCCATCCGTTAGCCATTGTTAAACTGACTACAACCTAGCTTGTCTGGTGGAATTCTCACCTTTCTGAATGTCATCCTTCACCGGAGTACCAGTGATTGCCCAAGCATGGACGCGGGGAATGCGTCTTGCAAGTACTGCAGTGTTGCTGGTCCAGGTTTCCACCATTTGGGCCTCGTCAATACAGACACGCCACCACCCAAGTTCGACGAGGGGAGAGGTTTGGCGCTCATATTGCTCTTCTCCGCGCATGGATCGTTCGGGACGATCGACGGCTGACCAGATCTCGGTTCGAAGAACTTCATAAGTGGTGATGACCACATCCTGCTGGGCCAATTGTTTGGCCGAGAGGTCTACACCCTTCAGCTTGGCCGCCTTTTTCAACCCTGGATAGTAAACCACCTTGAGACTCGGCGCATGGCGATTCAGTTCGGAAAGCCACTGATCGAGAAGAGGCAATGGCGTGATGATTAAGGTTGCTCCTGTTGTCTGGAGCTCGCGTCCAAGGAAGGGGTCATATGCCACTGTTGGGCCTGGTGGGCGTTTGTGAAGCAATGTGAGAGCAATCACTTCGACGGTTTTTCCAAGACCTATCAAGGGTTAGACATTTTTGTGCTTTAGTCTCAGCAATTAACTCCAGGAAAAACATTACCCATTTCCTCAGCCAGAATACCACCTTTGACCATGTCGTTAGACGGTAGCTTCGTGATGTCTTTTGCCGCTATGCCAAATAACGGGCTGATATAAAACGTATCGCCATTGGGATTTTTAACCTGGTGGAAGAAGGCAGGGAGAAGAGACGCATCCCCGCTCTCAGAGGGTTGGACCAAAGGTTGGCCATCGGGTTGAAGAAGGCCGCTCCATTCGACACCTTCACGCTGTAGAAGCCACTTGACAGCCCTTCGCTGGAAAGGATAAAGGTCCGCCTCCAGACTAGGGATCTTTGCTGTCGCGAGATGTCCGTCGGAAATATTGGGCTTTGGGGTATGCGCTGCTTCGTAGAAATGCTGTGGAGACCATGAGATGGTCTCCTGCGCTGAAACAAGTAGGCAATCTCTCGCCCACTTCCATTTTTATCCCAAGTTTTCGACTACACTGCCGCCTTGATGCCTCGTGGCTTTCGAGGTGTCGAGGGGAGGAGTGGGATCCTCCAATCGAGTATAAGAATACCCCCTGGCCCCCCGATTTCTCCTTCTTACTCTTACTCTTTACATCTTCCTCCCTCTTCTACTCTCCCCCCTCAACCAAGTAGCAATACTCAAGCTACTCTCGGGCATTCAAAATGGAGGGACGAGGACCGGGAAACCCATGTTCGACTTTGCACTTTCCTCGACCTGGTATCGGGTTGCTCTTTCCCTAAGTAAAGAATGCAAGAGATGACCCTAACCGCTCCTTCCTCATGCTCTTTCCTTCTACTATGTATCGACTTTGCACCTTCCTCAGCATGATATTGGGTCGCTCTTTCCCTAGTGATGAGGGCTTCGCACGCCCTTCCACTCGCACAGAATGTGAATTTCTTTTCCGCCTCTCGTTTCTTCCTTCGTCAATCATCATCAACACCATCATCACGCCTACTCAATTGGCACCGGCAAGATGACACCAGCTTCCCCCACTCCTCCCACTGCGCCCATGCCGCCATTGCATCGGTTTGTTTGGGACGTCATGGACAATGTTAGAACCAAGGACGAAGTCAAAGTGTTGCTACCATCCTTCGATATGTTTTCCAAACTGATGGCCACCATTCAATTTTCCCCCGGCGTCCAAGACATCTGTACCAGAAGTACTCCTCCAACTATAGCGCTGCTCCAAACGCTGCCGGATGCGTGGTGTAAGGACGAATGGGGTGTGTACGTCTTGATTATGGAGAAGGACGGCGCTAGACCATGTATATACGTGGGACAAAGCTGCGCTTCCCGGGGCATGCGAGAGCGTATGCGCGAACACAGACGTTGCAACTCCGGCTCGGAAGGCGCCAAGGGAGTTAAAATAGCTACGAAGGAAGGTTACCGCATTACCTACTACAACAAACTTGCGTCGGTACCTCTGCCGTCCCAGGACACAGACACGTACAGAGTGTTAATGGTGGCTATCGAAGCCGCTTTTCATTGTCTCCTATGGTCTATGATCAGTCACAAAGCCTGGGGTTTCCATGATCGGGATAACATCGAGCTTTGCCCTTGGGACAAAACCCGCTACGAGTATACTGGCTGCAATCATATCAACCCCTTACACTGCAGCATCCCTGGAATCGTCCGTGGGAAGTATACTGGAGTTGGGAACGAGCAGGGCACAGAGAGACAAGCGGCGATCAAGAAGGAGGCAGTAACAAGGAAGGCGAACTGGAGGAATGCAAACAAGGAAAGCAACCGGTACTTTTGCGAGGACTGTACCCGGAACTTCACCACAATGGACTCTTTCCAAAGACACCTAGATTCGTACGAGCACGAAGCTGTGGTCAAGGGGGCCAAATCACCGGAGGACGACGGCTCATCAGTCGAACAAGATGAAGACGACATCGCCAGAGACAAGCGCAGAGCCGTGCGCAAAGAACAAACCGCTATCTCCGGTAGAGCATGGACAGCACAGGTCCTGGCAGAGAAGCGCTATTATTGCGGGCTTGCAGACTGCGATTTCGCCTTTACGACCCAAGGGGGATTGGATAAACACCTCAAAACGCCGGCGCACAAGAAGGCAGCTGCAGCTGCAGCTGGGGATCCCAATATACTCCGGTGCGGAATCTGCGGCAGCTTGCTATCGAGCAAGAAATCCTTGACAGTACACAACGCGAAGAGCAAGGAGAAGCACCAACGGATACTTGCCGAGCGTGCCGCTGCTGCGAAGACTGCTCCCTTGGTCATCAACTCGGATGACGAGGATGATGTTAAGGAGCCTCCCAAGAAGAAGCTCAAGATCGAGGCATTTTGATTGCTCGACGACGGGTTGGGTCTAGCCGGCAGAACGGTAGCGGTGGGGCAAGCGATAATGGTCTGGAAATATCACGGCGTGGATATGCTTTGTCTCTGTGATAAACAGTCCGATCCTGCCGGCATGTTCGAGGTTGGCGATGAAGGATGAACGGCCGATCCGGATGACCAACCGGTGAGTTGGTGAACCTGGAGATGAAGGTGCATGAAGCAGGAAGAAATGCGGAGCAAGGAGAGGGGAGAAGGAGAGGAGTGATAATCTGTAGTTAGGCTTGAAATTGTTAAGGCAAGAGGTCAGCGCGCAGGGGCAGGCACACAAGAGGGCTTACATGCAACTACACGCGGGCGTATAAGCTAGAACAGTGTACGTACTTGTCGGATAAAAGAGGTGACAGGGGTAGTCAGACCGCCCTATCTTATATAATCTGGGCCCGCTGGCATAACCAGCAAAACCCTAATATTAGAGATTCTGTATAAGGGATTTTTCCTAGTAGATCTCTATACAAGACATAGCCTACACCCTACTTTCGTACATATATTTTAACCCCTGCTCGTACTCATATTCTACAATTAAGAGTTTTATACGTAGTATTAACGATTGCAATTAACCGGGCAGATACAATACTTAGCAAATAATAATAAAGATAATAAAACCAAACCCCCTATATTCGACAATATTTACTTCTATCGATTTTAAGACTGTAGGCGAGGTTATCCTCGATAAGTCTAAAGACTAGTATTTCTAGGAGAAGGGATTTAAGGATAAGGCCTTTAATAAGGAGTTCTAGTCTTTTATCAACCCTAATCTTAAGAAGAGAATCCCTTAGCCTATTATTCCTCTTAAACCGCTAGTTATTAACTTCTAAGAATTAACTATTGAAATAACTGAGGAGACTTAGATTTAGTAATAGATTCTCGAATCTACTGAGGAGGAGGGAACCTCCGTCGACCCTAGTCCTCCGGCTGTTAATACCCGGGCCTTTTAAGCCGCCCGGTCTATCACGGGGCGAGAGGGCACCGTTGGGGGTAGGGTAAAATATACGTTATTATACGAAGGAGGAGAAAGGGAAGTGTGCGTAGAGGACTAACTATATAGGCGAGAGCCTAAATAGGCTAGTCCGTACGCGCGTACGTAAAATTGTACGTAACGAAGTATATAATTAGTACGAGTATATAGCTTTAGGCTATAGTACGAAGTATTAGTATAATATATATACGGTTAGTATAGTACAACTATATTATAGGTTAACCCTATAATACTATCCCCCCTTAAAAAAAGCTCGTAGAGCTGAAAAATCTATATATACGTATAATAATAGACCTATTCCTTTATAAACTATTGTAATCTACAAATTACGTTAGGGGTAATTTCTTAGACTATATATCTATTAACTATCGTATAACCTTCTTAAATACTAAATATAATTTATTCTCTACATCCTTACTAATTATTATATCCGTTGTAAATATCGTAATTATATTTAGGAATAGCCTCGTTATATTAATTATAGAGGCCTTTTCCTATTAGAAGTGTACGGAGTAGCGCTAAGGGGGCTCTAGTATTAGAATAGGCGCGGAAGCGGTTAGAGAATCGGAGGCGAGCCGGTAGAGAAGGCTTTAAACTTTTAATAGGATAGGTTTGTCCGGGTTTTTGTAGTAGAATTACTATAGGCGGTATTTATAATCGATAATATTATTAACGGATTCCTAAGTAAGGTTACCGGTCTTCTATTTAATATAGTAATATTAATATAAATTATTTCTAAATTAGGTGTAGTCGATAAACTTCTCGAAATCCTATTCCTTATATTCTTCTTAATTATTTATTCGGATTATTATCTTCCCGTCGTTAGCCTTGACGTTAATTGAAGTATTCTAACCGGATAATCCTTTACCGGATTACGGCTATACTATAGAAATGTAGAAAATTAGTGAATATTTTATATTAATAAGTAAGGCGAGGTAAACTGTATAAGATTCGGTTCGGACGATTTTGAAGGGGCCTTCTTACCGGGAGGAGAATTTAATATATAGGCGATTATTAGCGAAGTTAATCGTATTTAATAAAATTATATTATTAGTATAGTATTTAGGCGAATCGATGCGTTTTTTATTAGTATTATCCTTATATTATACTTATATATATTATAATTACTAAATAGCGAAGTCCTAGATCTTTTAAAAGTAATCCGCTAATTTATTAATTTTATAGTATTCTTTAAATTAGGCTAGTAATAAGTTTAGCGGTAGTAAGGTATAGGGTTTAGTATTTATATAAGGGTAATAACCGTAATTGGCGAAGAACGGTAAGATTCTTATTAATGAGGAGATAATATTATTATTAGCGAACTCCGCGAATATTAATTATTTCGTTTAATCTGTTTATATTTAATTAATATAGAGTTTTAAGAATTATTCTATTTTTATATTAATATATTCTATTTAGGCGTTAATCTATAAGTGGAAAGTAGAGGTTAATTTACGAATAACGGATAATTTCTTATAGAAAGTAGATTAGAAACGCAATATAAATTAGGTATTTCTATCGGATAGGATGCTATTTAGTAAATTGTAAATCGAATAAATATAGTCGATAAAACGGTCGACTAATTCCTTAGCTTCGAAGGTTATAATTATAATATAATAACGTATTTTTATAAGGCGGTTAATAATAACGGCGACGTATTTAAAAATCTAGCCTAAATAGGTATTTACTAGTAGCGGGGTAATATAATCGATAGAAATATCCTTCTAAAGTATTAGAGAGACGGCTATAGGTTTAAAATAGCTGGTAGAACTGCGCTTTAAGGATTTAATCTTTACGTATAGGAGGTAGCCCTTATAGAAAAATCTTATATCGTTATATATCCCTTTCTAATAGAAGTTGTATTATAGAAGTTCGTACGTAGTATTACAATTAGGGTAATCTACGTTAGGGGTATTATATTATCGGTTAATTAATTAAAATTAGAGGTTTTTATTATAGGGATTGATAATAATTTTATTTTGCTATTTCGTAATATTATTAACGGTATAGTATTTCGAAAAAGCTTTATAGAAGACCTTTTTAATTATCGATAGTTATTACTAATAGGATTTATTTATAAAGTAAGAGATTAATTCTTATAAGAAGACGGACGTTTTATAATTAGTATAAATTAAATCGTCGGTAAATTTAGTATCGAAGTCCTCTTAGCCTAATAAGTAAAGCGAAAAGTTAGCGGCGGGGTTATTGGATTCGAAATAACCTTCTTCAAATTAAGAGGGGTTTAATAAAGCTTATTTATAGACGATTAAACGGTTATCCTCCTTGCTATTAGGGCGGTCGTTGGGCTTACGACTTAAAGTATCCGGTTGTAAATTCTTAGAATTAAGGGTATATTTAATTAAGAAGTTAAATTGTAATAAGAATTAAAATTAATATATATACCGCTAAATGAATTACTTATTAATTATAAAAATTTATAAATTCTTATAATCGGTTAAAATATCGAATAATTATTAGGCCCCCTCGAATTCTAGCCTTTACTCCTCTAAGGCCTTAATAATAACTAATAACTCTTTATTATAAACGTTGTAATTATATTTTTATAAAGTGTGTTTGGCCGAGAAGTAAGCTATGGGGTAGAGAATGCCGTCGTTACCGTATTGTAAAAGGATACCGCCGGTAGTTTAATTAGAAGTATTAGTCTTAATAATAATCTTCTTAATTTAATTATAGATCTTTAGAACGGGGCCTTTAGTAAAGGCTTTTTTAAAGGATTTGAATGCTTTTTAATAGCTATTATTCCAAGTCTAAATTGTATTCTTCTTTATAAATTTGTAAAATAGGGTTGCTATAGTCGAGAAATCTTTAATAAACCGTTAGTAGAAATTTACAAAACTTAAGAAGGATTATAAGGACTTTTTCGATTCTAGGGCTTACTATTCTATAATTGCTTTAATTTTCTCTAAATCTATTTCGATACCGCCCGGGGTAATAATTAAACTTAAATACTTTATACGTATTATATAGAATTCGTATTTATTAATATTAATATTAAAACCTACCCTAATAAATCTATTGAGAATATTATTAATGTACTGCTCGTAGTCTTATACGTTATCCGAATAAATAAAGACGTCGTCGAGGTATATAATTGCGTAGACGTTAAAAATATTATAAAGAATATTATTAATATAATTCTAAAAAGCCCCGGGGGCGTTTTATAAGCCAAAAGGAATGACTAAGGACTTAAATAGGCTAAACTATATTATAAAAGCAATTAACTATTCGTAACCTTATTTAATATAAATTTTGTTAAAAGCCGCGATAATATCGAACTTAGTAAAGATTTTAATATAGTAGATCGCGTTTAAAGTCTTTTTAATAAGTGGTAATAAGTAATAGGATTTAAAAATTATATTATTAATACCTTTATAGTCGACGTAAATACGGATTCCGCTTCTTAGCTTTTTAATAAATAAGACTAATACTAATACTTTAAATTAGGAAGGCCGGATAAATTTCTTCTTAAAGTTGTCGTCGATCTATTTTTTAATAATATTAAATTCGTCTAGGTTAAAAGCGTAGTTGTAAAAAGCGGGCGGTAATACTCCCGGACGGAATTTAAATTTGAAATTATACGAATAATTAAAGGGAAAAACCTCGGCGCCCTCTTGCCTAAAAGTACTAATATAGTACTAGTATTATTTAGGGAGCTTAGCCTAGATTTAAGCGTCGGTCTTTAGAGGTTTGTCTACTTTTTCGTAAAATTTTGTAATATTTTTAGACGTAATTTTATTAATACTAATACTATTAGCGGCGAAGTATTTATTAATAGCTTTTTCGTAATATAGAAAATTATTGCTAGTACTATTAATTTGTATAAAATTAGTGATTTTTATAATATATAAAACGGCTATATTACCCTCCCCTACTAAAGTATCGATCTATTAATAATAATTATTATTGAAAAACCTCTTATACCTCTATTCTTTACCTATTAATACCTTTTTAACTATATTTAGTATTAAATTGTTATTTAAACTCTTAAAATCTAGGACGCTTCCTTCTTCTTCTATTTTATCCTCTTCGACTATCTTTTTAATATCTTCCTCTATATTAGCCCTAGTCGTACGAATAATACAGAGTTTATACGTTTCGGCTAATTAATTAAAACTTATTGTAAAGAATTCTTTAATATTATTAGGATTAATAAGATTGCTAAGAATATTATAGAGACGGATTAGAATTCGGTAATTTATAGCCCTAGTACGGATTCCTCTAATAATATAGTAGGGGATTAGACGGGGAATTCGAAGTCCTATTAGGAATACTAATAGTATAAGTACTTAATTAGGGCCGGAAGGAGTTCTACCGAATAGGGTAGTACTTAGACGGTTAGCTATACAATTTTTAAAATAATTAAATCTCTAATAGGCGGCCCTCTTTACAATTGCGGAGATAGATAGGCGGCGAGCGGATTCCGCTTATAACTAAAAATCCGGCTCTCTTTTGTCCAATACTTCTTCGTAGGAAGGCTTTTTATATATAGGGCGTATACCGGACACGTTAGGGCGAAGAGTAGAAAGATAACGAGCCGTTAAAGGAGTATAATAACTAATAGTTCTATAAAGGAAATAATTACATTGCTCGTAGGCGGGGCCGAAACGAAGGGAATCGCTAGGTTAATCGATATTTAAAGCGTAATATACTAGCTAAAGGTAATCGAAAATAACGGAATTATCCTCGGCGAAGTTATAAATAAGTAAGTCGATAATTTTATAATAAACGTCCGCCTATATCGTTAATTTAGAGAAGTAGGTAATATTACTTTTCGCCTAACCGTTAGCGAAGTATAACAATTTAGAGATTAGTAATTTGAAAAAGGGGAGCCGATATTAAAAGATAAAATAACGGTTAATAAAATTAAGAGTAGTATAATTACTATTAACAAGAGTAGAACAATATAATTTATATAATTTATAGGACAAATAAATAGAGAGATTTAATAAATTAAAGTATTTATAACGGTTATTTATTAAAGATTTATTTATTTTAATAATATTTAGCTATATAGGGACAAGCCTATTATAGGGTTAGCCTACCTATAACCTGCCTAACGTTGAGCACTACTATTACAATATACTAAAATGCCTCGGCATAACTTAGAGCTATACCGTCCGGTCACGTACGTAGATACGTAACCTCGGGCTAGCTCTAGGGCTCTCGCCCATATAGCTAGCCCTCTACGCACACCTCCTTTCCCCTCCTCCGTACAATAATATATATTTTACCCTACTTCTAACTATACTTCTACTCTATAATAATTTATTATACCTCTTTAGCGCTATACGCGTAAATAGGACTTTAAGATTCGGCCTATTATTAAAGTATAAGCGTAAGTTTTATCCTTCTTTTAATTAAACGAAATTTAATATCTTTACAAATACTATAAGGAAACTCTAATCTGCTTACTTAAAGACGGGGTCCGCTCGCAATACCCGTAATTCTTATCGACTAATTTAATAGGCGATATCGAACTCCTAGAAGTATTAATACTTAGTATTACCCTTATAAATAACTTTATTACAACTACCGCCGTCGACTCCCTTCAAATTACCGACCCGTATAATACTAATTTTTACGAGACCTTTTAAATAGCTCTTACTACTTCTAACAGCCTTCCTACTTCTATAAAGGAGGAATAGTATATTACTAATCTCTTTACTAATATTATTTTCCGTAATACTTCTCTCTCTTTCGGCCGTTTACTCAACGTTAACTTTATTATTACCCTCGTCTAATTCTAATTTATTTAAAAAGAGCTCTAATCTCTTTATAAAATATATATTTAATTTAAAATTAAAAATATTCGCCTTTAGAATAATAGTATTCTCTTTAAAGAAAAGTATTCCGTCCTTAAGAAGACCTACGTTAATACTAATTAATGTATTAATGAATTCGGATTAAATAATAAAGCCCTTTAATAAGCCTTCGATTTTACTATTAAGACTATTAAATCCCTATAGAAGAAATTTAAACGCTCTAATTCTATAACTTTTATTCCTAAAAACGCTATAATATTTCCTTCTATCGTCGATAATTTCGTAGATTATTCTTCCCGCGTTTATATTAAACTTTTCGACGGCGAGGGCGAAAACCCTTTAAAAAAGGCTAAAAAATACTATACTTAATATATAAGGATTACCTTTACTTAATTAAATAACTTTTCGTTCTTCTTTAACGAATGTAAAAAGTTCTCGCTTATTACTAAATCCTTTGAAGGCGCCCCCTTCTCCGCCTATGAAATAGCCCTATTCTATATCGTCGACTTCGATTTAAATAAAGAGAAATAGAAATAGAAGACTACTAGCGCTTTTATTAAGGAGGAATTTAATATTAAATATAATAATAATAATCTAATTACTTTCGCCCGCCGCGAATTAAACGACTTCACTATAGGTAAGAATATACGTTAGTCCGATTTTAAAAATTAGTAAACCCAAATTATCGACTACTATAATTTCGACGACGCTATAAAGGTCTATTTCTTTAAGAATAAAATTAATAATAAAGTTCGCGCCACTCTTATTATATAAATTCCCTAACCTTCGGGCTCGAATTACTCTAAATAATTTATTTTAATTTATACCTTCGCCTAATAATTTAAAGATAATATCTATTATTCTAAAATTAATAATCCCTTCTACAAACTTTATAATTCTACTTCTAATATAGCCTCTTCTTCTACGGCTATTTATATTATAATTAATTATAGTAGTAATGCTATAAATTTTAATAAACTATTTATTATTAATATTATAATCCGTATTATAATTCTTTAAAACGTCTTTAATTTCTATATAAAATCTAATACCTATACCCGCTATAGGCGTTTTAACTACTACTCTTCTACTTATTATAATAAAATGAACTTCTATAAAAAGCTCTTTCCTTCTACCTATAGTAATAGCCGTAGTTGCGGTAAAGGAAGTAAAGGCGGCTCCTATAGCGGTTATAGCTAATAATCCGGCTAATTTGGGTATAGCTAATAATTTAAATACGGCTAATAATTTTACTAAATTAACGCTATAATCCCTAATAGTACTTAATTAACTCCTTAATATTAATAAGGTTTCGTCGGCCCCCTTTTAAGTAATGAATAAAGAGTTATCGATTAAGGAAATATATAACCTCTTTACTAAATCGTATTTAGAAGCCAAAGCCTATAGGAAAAAAAGGAAACGTCCTTATACCGCTTAATATTGTAAAGATGAACAAATCTTCTATAAATAGCCGTTATAAATAATTAAATATTTTAAACCTCTTTATTTACCTTTTTAATAGGCTATATAAATTATACTACTCCGCTTTTATCGATAGTAATTATACTACTTTTAATTTTATTAATTGTTCTTTTATCTATTATTACCGTTTATTAATTTACCGCCTTACTACCCCTAAAATCCTTTACCTTATTAATAAAGGGGAAGTAAAAGGCGGTAATATTATTTATTTTTCCCGGTTTATTATATAAATAAAATTATACTATAAGACTATTGATTTCTTTATTTACAACCTCGCCCCTAATAACCTAATTATTTTCAATTACCCTTAACTCGCCTATTATTCGCTAATAATTTTGTAGCCCTTTAATACCCTCTTCTTTACCTCTATTTATAAAACCCGTAGCTATTTACTAATCGGTTTATATTAAAATCTACGCTATACTCCGTCCTTATAATTTACCCCCCAACCCCTTAATTTAAAAGTAATAAAGGCTAGTATAATAATATATTGTATTTTTATAATTGAAGATATTAAAGACGAAGGCGATTCTTACCCCCCTTTACTAATTAAAATTATTACCCGAACCCTCCTAATTGTAAAGCCCTTCTTAAATATAAAGCCTATTCTTCTAACCCTAAATATAAACCCTCCTCCGACTTTAATTACGGACCCCGACCTAGCCCTTATAATACTATACTACGCCTCCTTAACTTCCTTAATCTAATAGGTCTTTTACCGCCGCTTTAAATAAGTTATTAATTAATTTACCCCTAAACCTATTAATCGTACTTTTATAGGCCCGGGCTAAGCGTTTATACTTTTAATAGCCTCTTTCGCTCCCCTTCGCCTTCCCTCCTTTCCCTACGGCCCTATTAACCCTAAAGATATTGAAGAATTCTTAGCGCTTAGCTTTTTTGAATTTACTAACCGTTTTAAATTTCAAATTATCCGAACGACCCGGGCTAATATAAAGGAAAATATTAAACGTATACGTAATGAAGAATAAGTAGAGGACAATTTTAGTAAATTAGAGTTTTCTATTTTTAGCGACGAATTAATAATTCAAATTATCGAATAAATCCTCCTCGGTTATAGTTAATAATATAAAAAACTCTTCGGCTCTAATTTCTACTTATAAATCGACGCCCTTGCAAATTAAAGTATAGAAATAGCCCTCTGTATTACCCGAATTTTAAGTTCTATCCCCTTTAATAATATAAATAGGGATTTTACTAAATATAAAGGGGTTATTAACGAATACTTTATAATTAATGGCATTGCCCTTAATAAAATTACTTCCGAAAATACTAATACTTTTTATAAGAAGGCGGATAAACCCTATAAAACCGATAACTAAATCCAGATTAAACTCCCTAATTAGTACTAGTACTATACGAATACCTTTTACTAAGTTATAATTAAAATACTCCCCTTTAATTATATTTATAATTTTAAAATCGAATTTAAACCCGGAATAAAAACGCTTATAGTATATAGCTATACTTTTAACCCAAACGAATTCAATATTATTAAATAATAGATCGACGATAACCTCTAGAAGAAATTTATTCGGCCTTTTTAATCTTAAACCTCCTCCCTAATCTTCCTTATTAAAAAACCGGGAGGCGGAATCTATATTTACGTCGACTATTATAGTATTAATAACGTTATATTTAAATTTCGCTACCCCTTCTCCTTAATTAAAGAAATATTCGATGCTATTTATTATACTAAGATTTTTACTAAATTCGACGTTATTACTAC
Source organism: Neurospora sp. CHS-2018c (assembly GCA_009806235.1). Lineage (NCBI taxonomy): Eukaryota > Fungi > Ascomycota > Sordariomycetes > Sordariales > Sordariaceae > Neurospora > Neurospora sp. CHS-2018c. The sequence goes on along the minus strand of RAPC01000052.1, from coordinate 787,984 downwards.
TTTTAATTATATTTATATAAAAGAAGGCTACGAATAATTTACTACTTTTATTACCCGCTTTAATCTCTTTAAGAATTTCGTCGTCCCCTTTAGCTTTTAAAGAGCCCCCGACGCCTTCTAAAATTATATTAACGATATCCTTTATAATATATTTAATATTTATACTATTGCTTACTTTAACGATGTCTTTATTTATTCGGATAACGAATAAAATTACGAATGCTATATTAATAACGTTTTCAACCGGTTAATAAAAACGGGCTTTAGTGTAAATATTAATAAATACGAATTCTATATTAAGCGTATTAAGTATTTAGGGTTTATTATTATACTAAATAGTATTGAAATAGACCTAGAGAAAATTAAAGTAATTATTAAATAGTAAGCTCTAAAGTTTAAGAAATCCTTATAATTTTTCTTCGGCTTTGTAAATTTCTACTATCGGTTTATATACTTTTTCTCTTTAATTGTAGCTCCCTTCTACAAATTAACTATAAAAGACGTATTATAGATTTAGACCGCCTATTATTAGATTGCGTTCGACTCCTTTAAATAGGTTTTTACAAACGGCCCCGTCTTTAAAATCTATAATTAGATTAAAAAGATTGTAGTAGAAACGGATACTTCAAATTAGGCTGTAAGTAGTACGTTCTTTTAATATAATAACAAAAGTATTTTATACCTTATCGCCTATTTTTCGGCTAAGTATAATATATAGGAATATAATTATAATATTTATAATAAGGAGTTCTTCGTTATTATTAAAGCCCTAGAGGAGTAGTGCTTTAAATTCGAAGGCGTTTAAATCCCCTTTAAAATCCTTAACGACTATAAAAATCTTATTACTTTTATAACGAATAAATAGTTTATTTAATAGTATATACGTTAGTCCTAATTCTTTTTATAATTTAATTTCCTTATTTACTATATTCTTAGCCCTTAAAATTTCCGTCCAAACGTTTTTAATTATAAGCCCAACGATTGCCCCGCGGATATAGAAGACGATTATTTCGCCGCCCGCTAAAAAAAGCTCTTCGACCCTTTTTAATTCGAAGAAGGTTATTTTAAAATTAATAATCCTATAACTACTTTCAATTTATACCTCTTCGGCTTTAACGACTTTAATAACTAATTAATTAATAACTTTATTTGTATTAATTATAAAACCTCCCCATTTCTATAAGAATTTATAATTTACTTATTAAATAAATCCCTTCGCCGCTAACCGCTATTAATCCGTAAAATCTTTAATTACGCCTTCTCTAAATACTACGTCCTCTCTAATAGGGTAGTGAAATAATATAACTATATTATTATCGACTCCGAAGATAAGGAACTTCAATTCTAATTAATTAATTGATAATATAATTCGCCTAATATAGGGCACTTAAGTAGAAATATTATATATAACCTATTCGTTCGCGAATTCTTTTAAAAGGGTATATACTATAACGTCCGCCTCTTCTATAAAGGCTACCTCCCGTACGCGAAGACGAAGTTTTTCAAATATAATTCTATAGGTTTCCTTAAGCTTACTACTATTTCCCTAACCCTTTAAAAGGATATTTTAATCGACTATATTACCCTACTACTACTTAATAAATACTTCGGGTAAATCTTCTATTATATCGCCGTCGTTATAGATAAATTAATAAAAATATAATACTATATCCCCTATATTACCCTCGAAGTAAAAGAGTTCGCCGATTACTTTATCGACTAGATCTATTCCCTATATAACCTGCTTAATACTATTACATCTAATAAAAACTCCTAATTTATCTCCTATTTTTAAATTACCCTCTATAACTGCCTCTCTATTATACAAAAACTCAATTCCGCTTTCCACCCTCAAATTAACGCCCAAACCGAACGTATTAACGTAAATATAGAATAATTCCTATACTTCTATATTAATTAAATATAAATAGACTAAGTAAAATAGCTCTTATTCGTAAAGTTTTCGGGTAATAACGCTATCTCCTCCTCTATTAATATCTCTTTATTCTTTATTAATTACAATTACTACTTTTATATAAATATTAAACCTCGCTCTCCGCCGCCCTTTAACCTCTTTCTAATTTAATTAAAAGAGTACTATAAAGCTATTGAATTCGCCGACTATTTCTAGAAGATTTAAAACTTTATTTCTTAATAAATCCGCTATACCTAAAAATAGTATAAAGCTAATACTAATAAGTACTATATAAATTTAGATAAATACTAAGTAAACGATTTAATCCTCTTCGACGTTATTAACTTTGCTAATAGCCGCCCCTATTAAAAGTTCTCCCCCCGTTAAGAAGGCCCCTTCTATATTATTAAAATTAATTCTTATTAAGTCTACTTTAACCTCCCGGCCAATATAAAATATTCGCCAATTTTCTATATTTTTATAGTCCAACGCTAAATCGGCCGAAACCTCTTTAATTAAAACGTTTCCTTAAATATTATTATTAATAATAATTATATTATAATATAAATAAACGACGGTATAAACGTCGTCGAATAGGATTTTAAACGCCTAATCGACTACGGCTAATTCGGCAAAAACTATTACTAGTATTACTAAATTAAGTAGAAAAGGGATTACCCCCTTATATAGGAATTTAAGAATTATATTATCGACTACGAGGAAAAAGTTCTAAAATTCTATTACGATTACCCTTAAGCCCCTGTACCCCTAAAAGTCCGCTCTTAACCTAATTACCGGCTATAAGCGGACTTTACCGAACTAAAAACGGATTCGGATTTAAATTCGGACCCGGGCAATCCCAAACCCCTATAACGCTACTTAACCCCTAAATTATACTACCGCTCCGCCCCTAGGCCTCCCTAACGCCGTTTATTCTATTTATAGTAATTGCCCGAAATTATTACTACTACTACCCTATCCTAACGCGAAAAAGAGGGCCTTACGAATATAATAGTATAGGTTTTGAAGAAGTTGTTAAACGTTTAAAAAAAGGAGAATAGTATATAATTAAATTTTTTCTTCGCTAAATAAACGGAAGAGGGGGATAATATTATAGGGTTAGCCTACTTATAACCTACCTAACGCTAAGTACTACTATTACAATATACTAGAATATTTTAGTATAGTTTAGAACTATACCGTCCGGTTACGTACGTAGATACGTAATTTCGGGCTAACTCTAGAACTCTCGCCTATATAGCCAACCCTCTACGTATACCTCCTTTCCCCTCCTCCGTACAATAATATATATCTTACCCTACCCCTAACTATACCTCTGCCCCGTAATAAAGCCCTTATCTTCCTCCTCCTCCTTATCCGGTAGATTAGTACTTCTAAACGCGATTTAGCTAGAAGGCTATATATTTCCCTAGCTATAAACGGCGCCGTTCTTATTACTAACAAGCGGGCCGATAAAACCGGGCTAGTAAACGGGGACCGGGTAGTAGTAACTACCGGGGCTGGGGATACTGGGAGTTAGAATAGTAGTACTTATAGCGTAGACCTAATAGCTACCGCTGTAATTAGGGCGCTACTAGTTGTAGCCGTATTAATTCTAGGCCGGCTACTACTATTAACCGCCGTTACTACTACTATTATTATTAGTATTATTATTACTACTATTATTATTACTACTATTCTTATCCTTGCCCTTCTTCTTATTGCGGGGTTTAACTTCTTTTTTAAAATTAATGCGCGAATAGTACTTAGCCGAGTAATAGCCTTTTTTACTGCAGTGGGTATATATTCTGTTTTTTATATAGAATTTAAAAATATTATTATTAATAATATAAGAGATCTAGATATTAAAAGCGGATATAGCGTTGAGGTCTATAGCGTTACTACTTTAATTAACAATAACCTCGCCGGTAGAAGCGGAGGCGTTAAAGGCGTTAGCGGTAGTAGTACCGGTACTGGTTTTATAATAGGGGTTAGCGTTTTTATTACGCTAGTCTTTATCTTTTAAATTTTTTACGAGGTTATAAACGAACGTAATCTACTTATTATATTTATTATTAACGGGCTAGGGGTTTTAATAAGCGATAGCGGTACGAATATATTTAGAGATCTTCTAACGTAGGTAATAGATTTTTATACCGTCGTCGAAATTATAATAGTCGATAAAATAGGTAAATTCGTCTTCGAATTCTTACTACTTTATATTTCTAATTATCTTTAATTCTTCGAATTCGCAATAAGAGTAAACAATAATATTAACGTTATTATATTTCTTAGTAAATTCTATTAGTAATTCGTTTACTTTAATTTATTTAGCGGGTAGGTCTATTAAAATTTTAATAAATTCCGTTTTAATAGTTTTAAAAAGAGTGCCTTCGATAGAGCGGGCGATAAGCGAGAATTTTTTATATTTAGAATTAAAAAGTTAAGGGTTATTAAATTAAGCGAATTAAATACGAAAGCGCTAAATACGGTATTTAGTAGTACACTTAATAATAATACTTTTACTATTAAATATAGACGATATAGTAATATATAACACCGATTTATAGCTATTACCGTCGTCTATAGTCGTTATAGTATTAAGTTCGTCGTTATTAAGCTCGTTATTATTAGGTTTATTATTATTATTAGGAAGTTTGTTAAGAAATTCGTTAGGAAATTCGTTAAGAGGTTCGTTAAAGTCGTTAAGGGGAATAAGAGCCGAAGGAGCGAAGCGCTTACGGAAGTTAGTAAAAGCCTTTTAATACTTTTCCTTCTACTTCTTATAAACTTTTTTTAAATTAATACGGAAGTCCTTAAACTCCTTTATAAATTTAATAATATTATTATTAAGGGAATCGATTTAGTCTTAGTAAAAAATACAAATTACCTAGATTTTATTAGCGTACGAGGTCTACAAAATACTAATTTAATTGTAATAAGAATTCTAAATAGCCTCTACTTCGTTATTATAAGAGGTTTAGAATATAAAGAGTTAATTATTATACTCCTATACTTTAAGGGTAATTTATATTTAAAAAGTAGCGATATTACTATTATAACGAGTAAATTCGTATTATATTAATTCGAATTCCTTTTTAAATTTTCGAATTTAGGATTTAATTATAACGATATTATTACGAAGGAAATAATAAAAGGCTATAAAGAAGATTTAAAAGACTGGGAGATTAGTGAAGTTAAAAGTATATTCGAAAGGGATGATAATAAGCAATTCAATTACTTAATTATTAAGGCCTTCAAATATTTAAATTAGAATTTTAAATTATTCTTAATATTCCGGGTCGAAGGCTATAAGGGCATTAATTATAATAATTGTAATAAAATTATCGGTTATTAGAGGAGGGTGTAAAAGAGCGTTATTAAATATTAATCGCTAAATTAATATATTAAATAAGTATAAGGGAAAGAGAGAATACGAATTATTTAATAGCGATATTTAGTTTAGTAATTACTTAATTCAACGGTTAGGATTGTAATAAAAGTTTTAATTATATAGGGATAAATCTTAATTAATTAATTAATGCAATTTAAATACGATTAATCTTCCTCTACTAAATAATAAGCGCGCGCAATGTAATAGTAAAGTATAATAAATTATTATAAGGCGAGAGGGTATTATTAGGGGTAGGGTAAAATATATATTATTATACAAAGGAAGAGAAAGGGAAGTGTACGTAGAGGATTGGCTATATAGGCGAGAGCCTAGACAGGCTAGTCCGTACGCGCGTACGTAAGACTACACGTAACGAAGTATATAATTAGTACGAGTATATAACTCTAGGCTATAGTACGAAGTATTAGTATAGTATATATACGGTCAGTGTAGTACAACTACATTATAGGCTAACCTTATAATACGGTCTATTATAGCCCCGGCCTAGCCCCCGATATTTATTCCTACTTCGGTTCGAGTACCCGTCCCTTCCGGACCGGCTTTTAAAGTATTCTTTACTACTAAACGCCTAAGTTTTATATCTAAGTCTAATTTCTATAATTATAAAGTTGCCTTAGTTGATTATTATTATAAGAAGAAGGATTAGGATAAATTTATTCTAAATATTAACGAGGTTAAAGATTGGATAAAGAAGTATATTATTAAGAAATTTTATTTAATTTGCTTCTTAGAAACCTAAACTATTACCGTCTAGTACGATAAATTCTGCGCTTCGATTAATTATAATTCTATTAGAATTAGAGAGGATGCCTATACTAAATATTAGGAGAAGGTTCGCTTTATTCGTCCCCCTAAGAATTAGACTACTTAATTTAAAGAATAGGAGGGAATTATAATTATTAATTAGTACTATAAAGTTAATAAATATATTAATATAGAAAATTAGTATTAAGATTTCCTCTAAATAGTAAATAAATTCCCTAATTCTCCCCTTAATATTTAGGCTATAATATATCGCCAAATTAAAAATTATAAGTTTTATATTTTTATAAATATAGCCCGGGAATTTAAGTAGGCGGTCTACGAAGTATTCCCGTTAAGTAAAGGTAATTCCTAAGTTTATAAAAGCGGAGCGTTTAGGGTTAGAGTTATATTTGCTAAAGAAATTAGTAGGGATATTCTTAATAACTTTTGGAATAACCGAAGTAAAAGGCCGGCTAGAGGTTATTAGAACTGTAATAATAAAAAGCCAAAGAGGGTTTACCTTACTTATAAATATATAGGTTATTAAATTGAATACTACTAGTACGTTAATACTATTAACCGATTAGAGTATTTTAAAGAGAATTCTTACGTCTATATAAGAGTAAATAAGAATTATTAGAAGGACTCTAAGTTTATTTAATATATAAGGGAGATCCTAAAGGAGGTTTAAATTAGGAAGGATAAAGAAGAGATATCCTACGTTAATAGCGTCGGTAACCTTTAATTTAATAATTGGCGTATCGGTAGTATTAATTGTAAAACGAGTTTTTTAGTATTAGAACTTTATAATAAGGGGCTAAAATATTTATTAAGAGATTTAGTAATTCTTAATTTAGGTACGACAATTTATATTTTTAATAAGGCCGGTCGGTTTAAAGGCCTTTATCACGGGGCAGAAGTATAGTTAGGGGTAGGGTAAGATATGTGTTGTTGTGCGGAGGAGGGGAAAGGAGGTGTATGTAGAGGGCTAGCTATATAGGCGAGAGCTTTAGAATTAGCCCGAGGTTATATATCTACGTATATAACCGGACGGTATAATTCTAAACTATGCCGAAGCACTCTAATATATTGTAATAGTAATACTTAACGCTAGGTAGGTTATAAATAAGCTAACCCTATAATACTATTTCCCCCTTCTATTTATTTAGCGAAGAAAAATCTAATTATATATTATTCCCCTTATTCTAAACGTTTAATAACTTCTTTAAAATTTATATTATTATATTTATAAGGCCTTCTTCTTCGCGCTAGGATAAGGTAGTAGTAGTAGCGGTTTTAGGCGGTTACTATAAACGGGATAAGTAGCGTTGGAGAGGCTTGGGGGCGGGGCGGCGGCGTAGTTTAAGGGTTAGGTAGTACTATAAGGGCTTAGGATTGCCCGGGTCCGAATTTAAATCCGAATTTGTTTCTAATTCGGTAGGGTCTGTTTATAGCCGGTAATTAGGCTAAGAGTAGACTTTTAGAGGTACGGGGGTTTAAGGGTAATTATAATAGAATTTTAAAACCCTTTCCTCGTAATCGATAATGTAATTTTTAAACTCCTATATAAGGGAGTAGTCCCCTTTCTATTTAATTTAGTAATATTAATAGTAATTCTTACCGAATTAACTATAGTCGATTAGGCGTTTAAAGTCCTATTCGACGACGTCTATACTATTATTTATTTATATTATAATACGGCTATTATTAGTAATAATATTTGAAGAGACGTTTTAGTTAGGGAGGTTTTAGCCGATTTAATATTAGATTATAGAGATATAGAAAATTAATAAATATTTTATATTAACTAGGAAGTCGAGGTAAACCCAATAAAAATTAGCTTTAATAATATAGAAAGGGCTTTCTTAATAGGGGGAGAATTTCTAATAGGGGTGGTTATTAACGAAGTTAGTAATATTAAAGAGGACTAAATTATTTATTTAATATTTATCTAAATCTACGCGGTATTTATTAGTATTAGTTTTATACTATTCCTAAATATAATAAGTCTATTAGGAAACGAAGTCCTAAATTTTCTAAAAATAGTCGGCGAATTTAGTAGTTTTATAATATTCCTTTAATTAGGCAGAGGAGAAGTTAGGGGGCGGCGGGGAGCGAAGTTTAATACTTATACGAGGGTAATAATTATAATTAGTAAAGAATAAGGAGACGCCTATAGAAGAGGAGACGGCGTTATTACCCGAAAACTCTATAAATAGGAGTTATTTTACTTAATCTATTTATATTTAGTTAATATAGAGGTATAGGAATTATTCTATATCCGTATTAATATATTCGGTTTGGGCGTTAATTTAAGGGTAGAAGGCGGAATTAAATTTCCGTATAATAGAAAAGCGGTTATAAAAGGTAATTTAGAAACGGGAAATAAATTAAGAATTTTTATCGGATGTAATAGTATTAAGTAGGCCGTATAAGGAGTAAATTCGATTAATAAAGCGATTAGTAAATTCCTTTATTTCGAAGGTAATGTAAGGGATATAATACTATATTTTTATTAGCCGGTTTATAATAATAGTAATATAATAAAAGGTTTGCCCGAAGTATTCGCTAAATAGTAGTAGGGTAATATAGTCGATTGAAATATCCTTTTATAGGGCTAGGGAAATAATAATAGGTTTAAAGAAATTTATAAAATTATATTTAAAAAACTTCATCTTCGTATATAAAAAATATCCTTTATAGAAGAGATAAACGTTGTAATATATACCCTCTTAGAAGAATTCGCGAGCGAATAAGTCGTATATAATATCTTTGCCTAAGTGCCTTATATTAAGCGAATTATATTACCGATTAATTAATTAGAATTAAAATTCCTTATCCTCGGGGTCGATAATAATATAATTGTATTACTTCGCTATTCCGTTAGGGAAGACGTAGTACTTAGAAAAGGCGTAGTTAAAGATTTTACAAATCGATAATAACTAGTAGTAAAGGGATTTATCTAATAAATAAACTGTAAATTCTTATAGAAACGGGGAGGTTTTATAATTAATATAAATAAAGTTATTAATTAATTAATTATCGAAATCGTTAAAACCGAGGAAATATAAATTAAAAGTAACCGTAGGATTATTAATTTTAAAATAACCTTCTTCGAATTAAAAAGGGTCGAAGAACTATTTTTAGCGGGCGGCGAAGCGGTCATCTTCTACGCCCGTAGGGCAATCGTTAGGTTTGCGATTAAAAATATTTAGGCGAAGGTTTTAGGGATTAAGAGTATAGCGGATTAAGAAGTTAAACTATAAGAGGAATTAGGATTAGTATATATATTGCTAGGTGAACTACTTATTCGTTATAAAAGTAATAAAATTCTTATAGTCGTTAAGGATTTTAAAGGGGATTTAAACGCTTTCGAATTCTAAGCGCTACTCTTCGAAAGCCTTAATAATAGCGAAGAATTCCTTATTATAAATATTATAATTATATTCCTATACGCTATACTTAGCCGAAAAGTAGGTAATAGGGTATAAAATACTTTTGTTATTATATTAAGAGAGCGTATTATTTATAGCTTAATTTAAAGTATCTATTTCTATTATAATCTTTTTAATTTAATTATAGATTTTAAAAACGGAATTACTTATAAAAATTTATTTAAGGGAGTCGAATACAGTTTAATAGCAATCGATTTAAATTTATAGCGCGTCTTTCGTAATTAATTCGTAAAGGGGAATTATAATTAAAGAGAAGGAATATATAAACCGATGGTAAAAGTTTACGAAGCCGAAAAAAGATTATAAAGACTTCTTAAATTCTAAAACCTATT